>CM042844.1:97869144-98377070 GCA_023653725.1 Bungarus multicinctus
TTAATAGTGAGTATTAACTGCCATTTGGAAAAAAAATGGGATTCTCACTTACTTGTAATCATTGATTGTTATGGGGACAAAAATCGATCTAATAATGCATCCTGTATTATATTTATTTATGGATTAAAGGGAGCCCTTGTGATTGAACTACCAGGCTGTTGTTAATCTACTTGATTTTGGGCTATTTTAGTCCAGAAATAACCAGTTAGACTAATTTAATGGCTCGTTGTGTACTTGGACAACCTGAGAAAACCGGCAGGATTCTGGATAATTTCATTATAATTACTAAACATCCTAAAACAGTCAATACTTGTTGTCTACTTAATTAACATAGCCTCAATGTGGTTGTGTGTGTGGGTGTGGTATGTGCAAGACAATTACAGGAACTGGGCATGGCTAGTCTAGTGAAGAGAAGGACCAAGGGTGACCTGATAGCAGTTTTCCAATATTTGAGGGCTGCCACAGAGAGGAAGGGTCCAGCTGTTTCCAAGGCCCCGAAGGCCAGACAAAGAATAATTGGATGGAAAACTGATCAAGGAGAGAGTCAACCTGGATATAAGGAGAACATTAGGAGCATCTGTGGCGGCAGTGAGTGGTTAGAGTGCAGTACTGCAAGCTACTTCTGCAGCCAGCTGCCTAGGTTTGGCAGTTCAAAGCCCCACCAGGCTCAAGGTTGACTCAGCCTTCCATCCTTCCGAGATGAGTAAAATGAGAACCCAAATGTTGGGGGCAATATGCTGACTCTGTAAACTGCTTAGAGAGGGCTGTAAAGTGCTATAAAATGGTATAGTGCTATTGCTATTTCTGATAGAACAATCAACTGATGGAGCAGAAGTTGACTTCAGAAGTTGTTGGAGGTTCATCACTGGAGGCTTTCAAGAAGAGACTGGACTGCCATTTTTCAGAAATGATGTAGGGTCTCCTGCTTGGGTGGGGTAGGGTTGGACGATGGCTTATAAGGTCCCTCTGTTAATCTGTAATCTGTAATATAGGTGTGTGTGTTTGTACAAACTCCTCTTCATTCCCACTTTTGCTTTCTCTGCCAGTTAATTTGAGATGAATATTCCAGCAGTCCCAGAGGTTCGCTAAATGGCAGACTTTGAAAAATTCTGATTATAAGCCCATGCTTCTACACTAGCGTAATCTACTGTGCGCTGGCATAGGATGCCATCTTATTTCTGGCAATCTCAGATCAGTGATTAAGTTGAGGAGGTAAAAGGCACTTTAGAGAGCCTAAGGCATAATGTTCTCCACAGGAGGCGCTTATAATTGTATTCCTTCTGCCTCCAACTCTGCACATTTCACAAGCATTGTTTGCTTTGAAGTGAGCAGCAGAGACACACACCTCAGGTGATGGAAAAGAGGAAGAATAGATCCCTTCCAGCCCAGGTCTTGTGAAAAATTACCATCTCTGGGTATGTTATTAACAGGGGATTTTATATTGTTTTTAGGAACTGGAAAAAAAAAACTAGACATATAATCATGGGAGAAAACTCATTCATTACTGTTGGATGCTCTCTGTCTTGCCTTTGACGTCCTTAGCTTGCTTCAGATCTGGTGTTTCAACTCAAGGCTCCCTTGTTAACCATCTCCTCAGTGCTCTCCTAGCATTAATTAAAAGGAGAAATGACAAGGGACAGGTTGCTCTGCTTTGACCTCCACACCTCACTTTTCTGTGACACTGAGGAAGCTCTGCAGAGGGGGGCTTCAAAAATTTTAGCAAGAGGTTCTGTGCCTGGTTGCTGGCAGTGGGCATGGCCTAATCAGCTTCCAGCACCATGGCGGGGTGTGCGTGTGTTTTTGCCCTCCCTGGGCTTCAGAGGCTTTCTTCGAGCCTCCGGGAAGGCGAAAATGACTTCCCCAGTCTCCGGAGGCTCTCTGGGAGCTGGAAACAGGCCCATTTCCTGCTTTCCTGAACTTCCAGGAGGCCTGTTTTTTGCCCCCCCTTGAGCCTCCTTGCACGCCCTGCACTTACTATCCAAAACGGGCCGCGTGGGGACTTCTGGGAGGGGTGTGGTGGGGTGTGTGTGGTCAGCCAGAAGTGGGATTTGGGGGTTCTCTGAACTGCACAGAATCTTAGCTAGGGGATCTTTCAAACCCCTGCGAACCCCCAGCAGCCCACCCCTGAAGCTCTGCATCAACCCTGAAGCTGACCTGGCTGAGGCCATTTTGAGGCTTCAGTGTTGCCACACTGGAGCTGAGGGACAGGAATGGGGAAATAGAGATTGCTGGGGTTGTAGCCAAAACAGAATACTTTCTCCTGGGAACCAAGGACAGTTCCACAGGTGGCCGGAGAGAAGAGGAGTGAAGTTACCAAGCAGCCAGACAGTGCCTTGATTGGACCATGTGACTGATGGTTTGGGGAAGGGGAAAAACTTTTAATCAAGTGAAAACCACAGGAATAATCAGAGTCAGTTTACCCCAGCCTGTATCAATATACATCAAATAAAACTATTGTTTGAGGAACCATCCTGCCTCAGAATCCTGTTTGCTATGGCTGTGTTATGTGAAATCCTGACAGTCTGAAGGACTCCTGATCCTGCTGTCATCTGAGCATCATCCCCAAAACTTCATGGATTGAGAATCGTGAATGCTCACCAAGCCACCCCTGCAGAACCGGTAGTAAAAAAATTTGAATCCCACCACTAGGAAGGAAGAGAATCAATTCTACTCTTAAATAGGTAGTCCTCATCTTATGATCCCAGAATTATACTTGTAAGTCATGACAGTCCCGAAGCAGATTGCACCCAATTTTACAACATTTTTGGGGCAGTTGTTAAGCAAACCTAAGCATTTTTGCCAAAACCCAGAAGTAAACACCAGAAACTGACACAAATCCTACTCGCCTAACTGTGGGACACTGCAAAATGGCCTTAAATGTGTGCCAGCTGCCAAGTACCCAAAAACGCAATTGCATAACTTCATGGAGGGTTAGCTGTCAGATCTTTGAAAATGGGTTTCAAATTTCAAAGTTGGAGAGACCCATAGTCATCTTGAACAGTCATTAAACAATTGGCTGTTAAGTGAAGATTGCCTGCCCAGCAGAGATAAACAATCTTCAAACCAGGGATTGTCTTCCTCAGCACCTTATTGATGACCCCAACATCTCAAGATCTGTTTGATGAACGTTTAAGTTGTTACTGCTCACCAAAACAAGTCCTCTGCTATAGTTGCATCAATCACTCTCTTGAATGTATTCTCATGACTTGATCTTCCTGTGATGTAAAAGTGCCTAGCATTTTAACTCTATTCCTCTCTCTGTCTCTCTCTCTCTCTGTGTGTCTCTGTCTCTGTGTGTGTGTCTCTCTCTCTCTCTCCCCTTTTGGTTGAAAGCAATAGATCCATGCCCATTGTCCAAGGACTACATAATATTTCTGATGCACTTGTTAATATTGGCTGTCCAATTGATCAAATATTTTCCTTGCTTTAAAACAGCTGATGTGATAAAAAAAAATGTGACAAGCAAATGACACAGAGCAAAGGGATGATAAAATGGATATGATCTCATTCTCTCTGAACCAATTAGTTACCTGATGTTTATGCTACCAGTCCATTCTTTACAAAACCAGGGAGCTGATCTTTCAGAAATGCATTAGATACAGCTGTTGGAAATGATCAAAAATGCCATTGCTATTCAAAAATAGTGAGCATATCTTTTCTTAGATACAGAGATTTTGAGCAACAGATGTGCGCCCATGTAGTCCTGCTTTGTGGGCCTCCACTGACTATTTCAGATAACAAATCTGTGTTTCTCACACTTGACTTCTCATTAAATGCTAAAAAGTTAATCAAATATTCAGAAATGGTCAAATAAGTCTTCCATTCTTGCAACCTTTTGAGATTCACTCTGTGAGATTTCTATCAGAAAAAGATTGCTCAGGTGATGGAGAAATTCCCAGAGAACTAGTTAAAACTGACACTGTGGCCTCTGGGCTGCACAAGATAAGAATCACTGGGACCTTATTTACAACTGAGAATTGGGCTGATAGGAACCTGGAGCTGTTTTCAAGTCAGACAGATCTCTCTCTCTCTCTGTTTATACTTGCATACAACTGTTTTCTGTAGCTCAGGGAGTTATAAAGTACGCTCTGCTTGCCCTGTCAACTCTTCATGTTTGAAAAGCATGTTTCCTAACAACTGTAAAAGCCTACAAATAATGAGAAGGAAACTAGAGATTGGGAGAAAAATCTATCTAGGACTCCAATAAGGAGGTTGGAAGGGCAACATATTTTCTTGGTCTTACCATAAAACCATATTTTCTCCCCTGCAAGCAGGATAAAGATACAATCAGCCAACATGGATACAACTGCTTCATGGCCTTGTTGTATCAATCTGGCCAGGTTCATTGTAACCCACACAAATACTACTCATCAGTCCTAGATAGTCAGGAATAACAATAAGGCAACCAGGCAAAGGAGAAGTTGTATAACAAAAAGACATTTGGACATTAAAGTCTAAATTTCAGTCATTGTCCTCTCAGGTTAGAATTATAAATGATGCTTGATATTGCTCTTACAAAATCATTGGCAGTCAGGTAAGCAAATGGGAAGGTAGGCAGATCAATAGTTCTTTTTGATAGATGTATGTTTGCATGGCTTGGTTTCCATCTATTGCTGGCTCAAACAAATATGTTGATTCTGTACTTCCTTAAATCAGAGTGTAGAACTTTTAAACCAGAATATAAAATCTTAAACCAGAACATAGAACTTTTCTTTAAACCAGAATGTAAAACCCTAAACCAAAATGTAGAACTCTCTTGCATTCACAAAATCCATCTATTGCTGGCTCAAACAAATATGTTGACCAACAGAAATCATGAAAATCCAGAACATTTTACCTGTGCTTTACCAGAAGCTCTAAGCCTCCCATGCTTGAGCTGTCAAAAGGTTTTTTCTAAGATCCTGAAATTTCCTGAGAGTAAAGCAGTCAAGGCAAGAGTTGTCAGTCACATCTTTTAACAGCTCAATTTAGAAAATATTCTGCAATTATTTATCCACGAGAGATTCAGTGGAACCAAACCACAACTTCTAGACCTACAGTGAAGAGCTGTAACTAGATATCTAAATTAATATTCACCTTTCCTCATTTACCAGTTAAATATTTTATGTCATCATAACTAACAGTTATGAAAACTCTCAATATCTGGGGCTCAAGTAATGTTTAACAATGTTGAAACAGGAAATCAACAAGTGTTTACTCTTGAGGTAGTTGTTTCCTGGTGAGACTTTAAAAGAAAATCAACCATTGATGATTGCAAAATGTTACATTTCTTGTCCTTCCAAATCTCATCTTTTCTACCAAATAGCACTAACAAATTTTTCTACCTTTCCTTCTTTCAGATAAATCTGTCAGAGAGCCAACATTGCAGTCTAGTGCATCATCTTACTTTGATGCAAGTCAGAAGCTTGGAAGATATTTGCTGATCCTATCATGGGTGCAAAGGTAAATGGACAGTGATTGATTCAATTAACCGATAACATCTATTACCACCATGCCAAACAATCTACTTGGAGTCAGTAGCAAGATAAGCAAACCAAAAGATATATGCATGCCAGGTCTTGGAATTTTCTTTCTTAGCTCATGTGTTGGCCCAAGGTGGGCACTTACTGTAAGAGAGAATTGCAGAGAAGAATATTTGAGGAGCTGCCACAAAGAACAGAGGGTCAACCTATTCTCCAAAGCACCAGAAAGCAAGACAAGAAACTAATCAAGGAGAGAAGCAATCTAAAAATAAGGAAAAATTTCCAGACAGTGAGAACAATTTAAGTTGAGACTGGACAGCCACTTGTCTGAATTATATAAAATCTCCTGCTTGAGCAAGGCGTTGGACTAGAAGATCCAACTCTGTTATTCTGTTAAGAAAAAGTTCAAAACATCTTACATTAAAAAGTTGTCTATGACATCTTACTGCAATCACTATATGTATAAAATATACAATGCATTAGGGAAGTTTCCCAAAATGCAGTTTCTTCTAGGAAATATAGGGAGATATCATCACCATCTATTCATGCTTCCCCAAAACATCAGTGATCCTATTAATGGATACCCTTATATCTGATGTATTTGAATTCTTCATGTAATCTGCAAAATTTCATGAAAATAAGCAAGAATAAAAGTGCTGTACTTTAGGGCAGTTGCTATCATAGTCTGTGTTCTATTGGTTTTTGGATGAGAATCTAGGTCAGCAAGCTGGTCTTTGAAGTTGAAAAATCAACCTGGGGAAATGCAAGAACTTTCTTTTTAATCTTTAAGCAACCAACCAAACAAAGGCCAGTTGGCCACAACATGGATCTGTGAGAGTGTTTTCAAAACAAAGAAATCACTTATTTATTTTATTTATTTGATTTGTCAATCGTTTACAAGATAATAGGTATAAGTATAAACATGAGTACAAATACAATACTCATTGGTACAAATCAGTGGTTCCCAAACTTTTTCAGTCCACCGCCCCCTTGGTGCTACAAACTCATCCTTGGTGCCACCCACCCAGGGGTGAGATTCAAATTTCTGTGGGCGTGGCCTAATTAGAGGGTGTGGCTTGTTTGTCATGTGGCTTTCTGGTTGGGTGTGGCTCGGTGGTCACGTGACTGGGTAGCTGTGGTTTGGTGGTCAAATGACTTAGTGGTTGTGACCAGGTGACTGGCAAATCAAATCCAAGTGGTCCTCACTTAATGGCCGGTTGCTTAGCAAGTGTTTTAATTTATGACTAGCCTCCCCAGAGCTACTTGACCTATTTTTGGAGTTTTGACAGCCATGCGCACACAAACATACACACCCTTCTAACTCTGCTGGAGCAGGTCATTGGACTAAAATCGGCAAAGCATCTCTGATTAGATTCTAGTAGTGAATAGAATCTAATCAGAGATGCTTTGCCGATTCTTGTTGATTTGTTTTATTTGTATTTCTTTATTTTATGTTGCTGAATTGCATTGACATGTGTGTCCCTCTTTGTGCACAGCCCAGAAATTTTTGTAATTCTTTGCAGCAAAAATTACCGACCTCTGGCTTTGCTCTACTTTTCAAACGCTCCGCCACTGCCGCGTTCTAGGTGCCAGCCCCGCAAGTCCACCCCATTGAGCCACTGCACTGAAGGGACCTGCCTAAGCAAGTCCGAGCAGAGCAGTTCACCAAGTCAATGGGTGAGCCTGAGAGAGGGAAAGAGAGAGAGAGAAAAGAAAGAGAGAGAGAAAGAGAGAAGGCAGAAAAGAAAGAGAAAGAGGGAAGGAAGGAAGGAAGAAAGAGAAAAGGGACAGAAAGAAAATGGGATAGACAAAGAAAGAAGGGGGGATGGAAGGAAGGGACAGAGAGAAAAAGAAATAAAGAAGGAGGGAGGGAGGAGAAATATCTATTCTACTCCAATCACCTGCTCCAGCAGGGTTAGAAGGGAGAGTGTGTGTGTGTGTTTGTGTATGTGTGTTCTCCTTGTAATTTGCCAATACATTTTGGTTTTGCCTTCTTCAAAATTGGCACTGTAATACATTAGGGAAAAGTAATTTTTTAGGGCGAAGGTCTGGTCCAATAGATCCAGTTTAAAGCCTCAACAAAATGTGAGAGCGTCTTGACCATGTTTCGTCCACAAACATGTGGTTAGCGACTTAAAATGGGGTGAGGTCAATAGTGGATAGTTTAAGGTAAAAGGAGAGAGGGTTAGAGGATGTAACAACAGAGTCTGGTAGTGCATTCCAGGCATTGACCACTCTGTTGCTGAAGTTGTACTTTCTGCAATCAAGTTTAGAGCAGTTTACATTGAGTTTGTATCTGTTGAATGGTAGGATATTGTAGGAGATAGTTTTGTGTGCTACACTTAAGTCCAACTATAGGCAGCATAGTTCAAGGTTGACAAAGTTCAACTATGTAAGTTCAAGCTTAGAGGGCTGTGTCAAATCAAGATGTGCCTGAAAAACACCTAAAAGAAAGGCATACGTTGTTGAGGTATTCCCCGTTAGGAGAATTAGTGCTCTCAGAGAAACGTAGTGAGAGTGGTGTTGAATAACACACAACTAGCACACAGATACACTGAATAGTAAAATGTAGGTTTTACTTCCAGTAAACAGGTAAGCAAAGTCCAACAAACAGTCCAAGTTATACACAATTAAAGCAGTCAGTATTCAGTCCAGGGATAATCCAAAAACAAAGTCCAGTATCATAAACAAAGTTCAGTAAATGTAATTTTCTAACAGTTGCAAGACTCACAGTAATCCGAGCAGAACGACGATCAGGCATAAGGCAATAGGGAAATGCAAGAAGAACAAACCAGGTTTCTGGCTCCATCTTATGGCCGTTGGAAGACAACGTATGCCTTTCTTTTACACCCAATTACAATTTTAGCATTCCCTTAAAGAAACAGTATTAAAACGTCTATTCTGGTTTATATATTTCCAACCCAACTGTTAGGTGACTTAAATTCCTAACATTCTCCCCTTTGGGTAGGATAATATATACAACCTTACATTCTAAGTCCATAATCCTCACAGCAAGCCTTATGCTTTACAGAGCCTTGGTCTTTTGTAAAATGATCTGCGATTTTAATTTTCTGACATGCAGTACTCCAGTTTAATCATTTTACTTTGCACACCTTGTCTCACATTCAGATATCGCACATCTGTGTGTTTTGATCTTGTCTTTATGGAGAGATTGGAAGCCATCTAAATTGTTGATTGGTTGTCTTCATATATAACAATAGAATCTTTTACATCAATTCCCATGTCTATCATTAGTTGTTTATAACACACTAAATCCATACATAATAGAGACAAACATGAGAATTCAGCCTCCATTGTTGATAAGCTTAGATGTTTTTGTCGAATAGACCACCATCCAATTAACACCTTTCCTAATAATACTACAGTACCTGATGTTGATTTATGTGTAGGTATGTCTATAGCGAAACTTGCATCGGCATATGCAGTTAAACTTAGTTCATCCTTAGGCTCCAAATATAATGCATAATGCATTGTTCGTTTAAGATATCTCAACACACGTTTAGCAGCTTGCCAATACCTTTCAGTAGACTCAGCATTAAACCTGGCTAATTGGTTAACATTATATGCTATGTCTGGCCTAGACCAATTACTAAGATAGGATAAGCTAGCAATTAAAGACTGATAAATGTCTTTATCAAAAACAGGACTTTGGACATCACTGTGGCTAAACTCCTAGCTCATTGGTGTCTTAGCCGGTTTACAAAGTTCCATTTTAAAGTTCGTCAGTAACAGGTTAAATTTTATCTGCCTGTGAGATTTTGTAGCCTCCCCTAGTTTTATCTATTTTCAAACCAAGATACTGTTTAATCTCACCTAAATGTTTGATTTTAAATTTCTTCTCTAACAGTGAAATAATCCCAGTAGCTTCTTGTTCAGTTTTGATGATTTAATGCTATGTCATCAGTGAACAATAGCAACAATGAAACTACACCATCACTTTCCTTTTTAAATAAACATGGATCAGCCATGTCAGCTACAAAACCTATCTGTTAATTCCTTCACTATGCACTGGTTCCATTCATAGCCTGATTGCTTTAAGCCATAAAGACTCTTTGTCAATCTCCAGCAATCAGTTGTGTTATCAGTTTTTATCCCCAAAGGCTTCTTTAAATATATAGTATGTTGCAATGATGCATGTAGATATGCCATCTCAACATCTAAATGGTTTATAATGTATTTCTCCTTAGCTGCCCACACTAATGCTTATTTTATTTATTTATTTATTTATTTATTACATTTTTATACCGCCCTTCTCCCGAGGGACTCAGGGCGGTGAACAGCTCATCTAAAAACCCCACAAATACAAAAGTTAAAAAATAATTAAATATTAGAATTAGCTGCAATTAGAAAAACCCCCCCCCCACCCTTAAAACCCAATTTAAATTAAAAAGGAGATCAAAATTTAAAATCATTCTTTCAGCCCAGGCCGGCCTGCTCAAAGAGCCAGGTCTTTAACGCGCGCCTGAAGGCCCTCAGGTCCGTGCCGGTACGAAGTTCCGGTGGCAGAGTATTCCAGAGGGCGGGGGCACCCACAGAGAAGGCCCTACCCCTTGGCGCCGCCAGACGACACATAGCGGCCGACGGCACCCGGAGCAGTCCCTCCCTGTGGGAACGCACCGGCCTGTTGGAGAACGTTGGTAGAATGCAATCCTGAAGGTAACCTGGTCCCATGCCATGGGTCGCCCTAAAGGTCAAAACTAGAACCTTAAAGCGAACCCGGAGAGCCATCGGCAACCAATGCAGCTCGCGCAGGAGAGGCGTCACATGGGCGCTACGCGACGCCCCCATAATCACCCTCGCGGCTGCATTTTGCACCAACTGGAGTCTCCGGATGCTCCCCGCAGGGAGCCCCATGTAGAGGGCATTACAATAGTCCAGGCGAGAGGTGACAAGGGCCTGAGTGACCGTGCGCAGGGCGTCCCGATCCAGGAAGGGCCGCAACCGGTAGATCCGACGGATCTGATGAAACGCCCCCCTGGAGACGGCCGCGATGTGATGTTCAAACGACAGCCGTACATCCAGGAGGACTCCCAGGTTGCGAGCCCTCTCTGTGGGGGGCAGAACCTCCCCCCCAATAGCCAGCGTAGGTGTCAGCCGGCTATATCGGGGCGCCGGAAACCACAGCCACTCGGTCTTGGATGGGTTGAGCCGAAGCCTGTTCCCGCCCATCCAGTCCCGCACGGCCTCCAGGCACCTAGACATAGTCCCCACAGCATCGTTGGGGTGGTCCGGAGTGGAGATGTACAGCTGGGTGTCATCTGCATACAGATGACATCTCACTCCAAGACCACGGATGATCTCGCCCAACGGCTTCATGTAAATGTTGAACAGGAGGGGAGAAAGGACCGACCCCTGAGGCACCCCACAAACCAGGGGCCTAGAGGTGGACCTCTCCCCCCCCGCCAACACAAATTGCGAACGGTCAGAGAGGAAGGAGGAGAACCATCGGAGGACGGTTCCACCAATCCCCAACCCCTCCAACCGTCGCAATAAGATACTATGGTCGATAGTATCAAAAGCCGCCGAGAGATCTAATAGGACCAGGACAGAGGAGAACCCTCTGTCACGAGCCCTCCAGAGATCATCAACCAACGCGACCAATGCCGTCTCAGTGCTATGTCCAGGCCTGAAGCCCGATTGGAACGGATCGAGGTAAGTTGCTTCCTCCAGGTACTGGGGGAGCTGACGTGCCACCACACTCTCAACAACCTTCGCCACGAAGGGAAGGTTGGAGACTGGACGATAGTTGTTTAAAATAGCTGGGTCCAGGGAAGGCTTCTTGAGGAGGGGGCGCACCACCGCCGCCTTCAGGGCGGTAGGGAGCACCCCCTCTCTCAAAGAAGCGTTGACAATCCCCTGGAGCCAGCCTCGTGTCGTCTCCCTGGCAGCCGAAACCAACCAGGAAGGACACGGGTCCAATAAACAGGTGGTGGCATTCAGACCCCCCAGCAACCTGTCCACACCCTCAGCGGTCACAGGATCGAACTCCCCCCAGATAACACTCTCAAGACCTGCCCCGGACACCTCCCCCGGGACCACCCAATTGGAGTCGAGCCCTTCCCGAATCTGAGCGATTTTATCATGCAGAAATCGGGAAAACTCCTCTGCTCTACCCTGCAAGAGGTCATCCCGCGCTCTCGGCTCAAGTAGAGAGCGGGTCACTCTAAACAGGGCGGCAGGCCGATTTTCTGCTGATGCAATGAGGGCGGAGAAATACGAAGATTTCGCCGCCCCTATCGCCACAAGGTAAGTCTTAATATGAGATCTCACCTGTGTTCGGTCAGACTCAGAACGGCTCGCCCTCCAAATGCCCTCAAGACGTCTTTTTCGGCACTTCATCTCCCGTAGCTCCTCCGTATACCACGGAGCCAAATGGGATCTGTGCCGAGTCAGAGGTCGCATAGGCACAACTCGCTCTAGGGCCCCGGCGGCCAACCCCTCCCAGGTGGCCACCAGGTCCCCAGGCGAGCTGAGAGCCAGAGATTCAGGAAATGGCCCAAGCTCCCTCTGGAACCGATCCGGATCCATTAGGCGCCTGGGGCGGAACCATCTAAGTGGCTCCGCCTCCCTGCGGTGGGGGGTAGCGGAACAGAAATCCAGCCTCAGGAGGGAATGATCTGTCCATGACAAGGGTGTAATAACTAAATCCCCCCAATTACAGTCATTCAACCACTGCCCAGAGACAAAAATCAGGTCCAGCATGTGACCTCCCATGTGAGTGTTGCTGCTCGTAATGTGGTAGCCTTCAGACTAGGTGCAAACACCTCATCATAGTCATTGGCTGTCTGATCGAACCCTTGTGCTACTAACCTGGCTTTATGGGTAACAGTCCCATCCACACCTGTCTTAATTTTATAAATCTATTTACACCCTATGGCATGTTTACCTTGTGGTAACCTGACATTTTCATATACCTCCAACCTTTGTAAGGATTTCAGTTCCTTACCCATTGCTTCCTGCCCAGCAGCCTGATCCTTAGCAGGATACAGTTTCAGTTCATTATAATTAGTAGGAACTATATTTACTTGGCATACTATTCTAGCCTGATATCTATTTGGTGGTTGTGTTACACGGGTTGAACATCTAGGCAACTCAGGGCTTACTGTTGGACTCTCCTGTTCCACCTGCTCCTGTTCTTCTACCTCCTCCTGTGTCTGTTCTTCCTTTTTAATGGCTATTGATGGTTTAACTATCTCATCATTAGGGACTACTTGGGTGTCAATAACAACATCATTGTTGAATTCCTGTTCTAGTTTATGCCACCCACGTGCTCAAGATATTTAGCACTAGCGCTACAATAAACAAGAACTGTGCCTGGATCCCAAAATCTAAACGATCTATGGTTGGCCTCATAACCTACGAAAACTAATTTCCTAGCTCTATGTTGCCCTTGTCTTACTTGTGAGGGAATATGCACCCATGGTAGAGTTCCAAATGTATGTAAATAACTTAAATTTGGTTTTCTGTCATGCCAATAAGTGAATGGCAATTCACCAGTTGTTGTGTTCACCATATTGTTTAACACATGGTTGGAACATATTATGGCCTCACCCCACAGTGTTTCGGGCAATCCTGAATCAGATAACATAGTGCGAGCCATGGCTTGTAACATTTGCCCTATTCATTCTATAAACGAGTTATGCTGTGGCCTATAAGATGTGGAACGCGATACCAGCCAAGTTTAACATCATTTGGAATATAGTGTTAAACTCAGTCCTGTTATCTGTAACTAAAGTAATTACACTACATCTCATTTTTCTGTCAGCAAATTTTAGCCAGTTAAAGAAATGTTAGAACGTTTCTGTTTTTTTTTTTATTAGATAGCAGAAACTGTATCGTGAGTAATGGTCCATTATACTCAAAATATAGCAGGCACCTCCCAAACTGGGTTTCTTAGGACTATTTATGTCAGCAAAAACAACCTCTAAAGGTTCTTTGGTCTTAAACCCATTGAGTCTGTTTGCAGGAATAACCTTGCTTTACTCCTGGTTACAGGCATTACAGTTTAAGTACTTGCTACAGCGTTTTAATTTTACTCCCTCTGACAATTCAATTATTTCAGCATTTTGAAATTAATGTGTCCCAAACATCTATACAGTAAATGTATACATTCGTCATGTGGCTTAACATTATTATAAACCAAGTTAGCCATCTGCAACTGGTTGTATCATTTATTTATTTATTTATTTATTTTTAATATTTATATACCGCCCTTCTCCCGAAGGACACAGGGTGGTGCACAGCCAATCACAGACCCCAATACACTATACAAAGGTTAAAACAGATTAAATAATTTAGGCTGTTAAAAATTTTGCCCCTCCCCCATAAGATAATTAAAACCCAAATATTAAAAACCAATTTAAAACATAAGACTAAATTAAAAATCCTATATCAGCCTAGGCCAGCCTGCTCAAAGAGCCAAGTTTTTAACGCACGTCTGAAAGCTCTCAGGTCCGTGTTGGTGCGTATCTCTGGAGACAGACCATTCCAGAGGGCAGGGGCCCCCACAGAGAAGGCCCTACTCCTGGGAGCCGCCAGACGACACATAGAAGCTGACAGCACCCGGAGAAGGCCCTCCCTGTGGGAACGCACAGGTCTGTTGGAGATCACCGGCAGAACGCGGTCCTGCAGATAACCTGGTCCAATGCCATGGATCGCTTTAAAGGTCAGAACCAGAACCTTAAAGCGAAAGCGAACCCGGAAAACCACCGGCAACCAATGCAGCTCGCGCAGGAGACGCGTCACATGGGAGCTTCATGATGCCCCCATAATCACCCACGTGGCCGCATTTTGTACCAGTTGGAGTCTCCGGGTGCTCCCCGCAGGGAGCCCCATGTAGAGAGCGTTACAGTAATCCAGGCGAGAGGTGACATGGGCATGAGTGACCGTGCATAAGGCGTCCCGATCCAGAAAGGGGCGCAAGTGGTAAATCAGGCAAAACCGATAAAAAGCCCCCCTGGAGACAGCCGTAATATGTTCTTCTAAGGAAAGCCATGCATCCAGGAGGACACCCAAGTTGCGAGCCCTCCCTGTGGGGGGTAAAATCTCTCCCCCAATAGCCAGCGACGGAGTCAGCTGACTATATCAGGCCGCCGGAAACCACAGCCACTCGGTCTTGGACGGGTTGAGCCGGAGCCTGTTCCCGCCCATCCAATTCCGCACGGCCTCCAGGCACCGGGACATAGCCTCCACAGCATCATTGGGGTGGCCCGGGGTGGAGATGTAAAGCTGGGTATCATCTGCATACAGATGACACCGCACCCCAAAACCACGGATGATCTCCCCCAGCGGCTTCACATAACTGTTGAACAGAAGAGGGGAGAGGACCGACCCCTGAGGCACCCCACAAATGAATGGACCTCTCCCCCCCCCGTCAACATGAATTGCGAACAGTTGGAGAAGAAGGAGGAGAACCATCGCAAGACAGTTCCCCCGATCCCCAACCCCTCCAACCGCCGCAATAAGATACTATGGTCGATAGTATCAAAAGCCGCCGAGAGGTCTAACAGGACCAGGACAGAGGAAAACCCCCTGTCACGGGCCTCCAGAGATCATCAACCAACGCGACCAATGCTGTTTCGGTACTATGCCCAGGCCTGAAGCCCGATTGGAATGGATCGAGGTAAGGCGCTTCCTCCAGGTACTGAGGGAGCTGACGTGCCACCGCACTCTCAACAACCTTTGCTAAAAAAGGAAGGTTGGAGACTGGATGATAATTATTTAAAACAGCCGGGTCCAGGGCAGGCTTCTTGAGGAGGGGCCGCACCACAGCCATCTTCAGGGCAGTAGGGAGCGACCCCTCTCTCAACGAAGCGTTGATAATCCCCTGGAGCCAGCCTTGTGTCACCTCCCTGGTGGTCGAAACCAACCAGGAGGGACACGGGTCCAACAAACATGTGGTGGCATTCAGCCCCCCCAGCAACCTGTCCACACCCTCAGAGGTCACAGGGTCAAACCCTTCCCAGATAATAGTCTCAAGACCTGCCCCGGACACCTCCCCCGGGACCACCCAATTGGAGTCCAGCCCATCCCGAATCTGAGCGATTTTGTCGTGCAGGAATCGGGAAAACTCTTCTGCCCTACCCTGCAAGAGGTCATCCCACGCTCTCGGCTTCAGCAGGGAGCGGGTCACTCTAAACAGAGCGGCAGGCCGATTTTCTGCCGACGCAATAAGGGCGGAGAAATGCGAACGCTTCGCCGCCTCTATTGCCACAAGGTAGGTCCTAATGTGGGACCTCACCTGTGTTCGGTCAGACTCAGTGCAGCTAGCCCTCCAAACACTCTCCAGACGTCTTTTCTGGCACTTCTTCTCCCGCAGCTCCTCCATAAACCACGGAGCTAGATGGGATCTGTGCCGAGTCAGAGGCCGCAGAGGCACAACTCGGTCCAGAGCCTCGGCAGCCAACCTATCCCAGGTGGCCAGCAAGTCTCCAGGCGAGTTGTGAGCCAGAGTCTCGGGAAATGGCCCAAGCTCCCTCTGGAACCGCTCAGGGTCCATCAGGCGCCTGGGGCAGAACCATCTACACGGCTCCACCTCCCTACGGTGGGGGGTGGCGGTACAGAAGTCCAGTCTAAGAAGAGAATGGTCTGTCCATGACAAGGGTTTAATGACTAAATCCCCGAAATTACAGTCATTCAACCACTGACCAGAGACAAAAATCAGATCCAGCGTGTGTCCTCCTATATGAGTAGGTGCAGAAACTAATTGGGTCAGGTTCATGGCCGTCATGGAAGCCATGAACTCCTGAGCTACCCCAGAGGTTTCCCCGAGCGAAGGCAGGTTGAAATCCCCCATGACTAAAAGCCTAGGGGTCCCAACCGCCAGCTCGGCTATCACCTCGAGGAGTCCAGGCAGGGCCAGTGACACGTGGCAGGGAGCCAGGTACGTTATCAAAAGGCCCATCTCTCTACATGGGGCTCCCCTTGAAGAGTCTCCGGAGGTTGCAGTTAGTTCAGAATGCAGCCGCGCGGGTGATCGTGGGCGCCCCTCGGCACGCCCACGTAACACCACTTCTCCGCAGGCTGCACTGGCTTCCTGTGGCCTTCCGGATTCGATTCAAGGTGGTACTGATGGTATTTAAAGTGCTCCATGGCTCGGGACCTGGGTTCTTACGGGACCGCCTGCTGCCATCAACAACTTCCCGCCGCCCAGTACGCTCCCACAGGGTCGCCCTACTTGGGGTACCGCCACCTGATCGCTGGTGGCTGGTGGCCCCGAAGGTGCGTGCTTTCTCTGTGGGAGCCCCCTCCCTGTGGAATGATCTCCCCCCGGAGATACGAGCCATGACAGACATCCTGACCTTCCGGCGCGCAGTTAAGACCCTATTTTTTAAACAGGCCGGCCTGGCCCAGTAAGGGTCTCTGGGGTTTTAAATTCAATAAGGGTTTTAATTTTTAATCTGATTTTTAAATTTTTATCTATCCCGGATTTTAAATATTTAATTATAGTCGGACGGGATGCAGCCATATATTTATTTAATTTGGTTTTAAATTCTATTTAACTTATATCTATTTTATGTGTTTATTAGGCTGTACACCGCCCCGAGTCCCTTTTTGGGAGAGGGAGCGGTTATAGAAATATGAAAAATAAATAAATAAATAAATAAATCTGAACCCCCTGTCCCCACTTCACAAAGAGAGACTCACAACCAGCCGTCTGAGGAACAGTGGCCTCCCTAGGGCGAAAGATCTCTCTAATAACCCCACCCCCCCTTCCCTGAGACCTAGGCTGATGAAATGCTAAGAAACCTGGTGGGCACATCTCCTTCAGAGGAACACCACCCTCTGGGCCCAACCAGGTTTCGGTAACACCTACCAGGTCCGCGCCCTCCTCCTGAATAAGATCACAAATCAGGGGGGCTTTATTGACAGCGGACCTGGCATTGCATAGCATCAGCCGGGTACTCAGGGCCCGAGGCTCTGGACAACCAGGCCTGCAGGATGGGTGAAGAGGGTCGGAGCGCACTACCGCTTGAAGACAGCGACAGCGTGATCCCCCAACCTGATATGGCCCTCTACCCCCGCCATATCTGCCCCTCCCACTAACTGTGCCAATAGAGCTGGCCCCCAGCATCCCACCCAAATCTTTCTCTAAATTAGCAATAACATTTTTACCCTCTTTTTCTATTATACAGTTATCTCCCCTAAAGGTTACTACATAACCAATATTTACTAAAGCCTCTACTGATAACAAATTAAATTTCAGGTTAGGTACATATAACATAGTTAAATGCTGATTTAAAAAATGAACAATATGCAGTACCTTCCCCAGATGCTTTCATCTTCCATCCATTTGCCAATGATACATGTTGCTTATTCGTGGACATCTTTACAAACCTCTCTCTATTTCTAATAATGCACTGCGATGCTCCACTATCAACTATCCACAAATCATGGTTTACAGTTGAATTGCTAGACATAGCTAAATTAACATTCTTCTCAGCCTTCTGGTGATTACCAGTATTCTGTCGTTTCCACTTCTTACAGAATCTAGCTATATGTTCCCTAGCCCCACAAGAAAAACATTCCCTAACAGTATAGGCAGTTGAAAACAAATCCTCTTCTTGTGGTTGTTTCTTTCTCAGTTGGTCCCTATCCTGCTGTCTTCTTGTCTCTTCTAACAATCGTCTGGTTATGTCAGTCAATGTCAGTTCATTTCTGGTAAGGACTTCCAGTAAAGATATGTAATCATCATTGATTACAGGTGACCTGCCATCGCTCGGTGAAACCTCTGGGGTTGCCCAGGAGTTCATGGCTTCCATGACAGCCATGGACCTGACCCAATTAGTTTCTGTCCCCACTCATATAGGAGGACACTCGCTGGACCTGATTTTTGTCTCTGGTCAGTGGTTGAATGACTGTAATTTCGGGGATTTAGTCATCAAACCCTTGTCATGGACAGATCATTCCCTTCTTAAACTGGACTTCTGTACCGCCACCCCCCACCGCAGGGAGGCGGAGCCATGTAGATGGTTCCGCCCCAGGCGCCTGATGGACCCTGAGCGGTTCCAGAGGGAGCTTGGGCCATTTCCTGAGACTCTGGCTCACAACTCGCCTGGAGACCTGGTAGCCACCTGGGATAGGTTGGCTGCCGGGGCTCTGGACCGAGTTGCGCCTCTGCGACCTCTGACCCGGCACAGATATCCATTTGGCTCCGTAGTTTATGGAGGAGCTACGGGAGATGAAGTGCCGGAAAAGACGTCTAGAGAGTATTTGGAGGGCTAGCCGCACTGAGTCTGACCGGACACAGGTGAGGTCTTATATTAAGACCTACCTTGTGGCGATAGAGGCGGCGAAGCGTTCGCATTTCTCCGCCCTTATTGCGTCGGCAGAAAATCGGCCTGCCACCCTGTTTAGAGTGACCCGCTCTCTGCTTGAGCCGAGAGCGCGGGATGACCTCTTGCAGGGTAGGGTGGAGGAGTTTTCCCGATTCCTGCACGACAAAATCGCTCAGATTCGGGACAGGCTAGACTCCCATTGGGTGGTCCCGGGGGAGGTGTCCGGGGCAGATCTTGAGAATGTTATCTGGGAGGAGTTTGACCCTGTGACTGCTGAGGGTGTGGACAGACTGCTGGGGGGGCTGAATGCCACCACATGTTTGTTGGACCCGTGTCCCTCCTGGTTGGTTTCGGCCGCCAGGGAGATGACACGAGGCTGGCTCCAGGGAATTATCAATGCTTCTTTGAGAGAGGGGTCGCTCCCTACTGCCCTGAAAATGGCGGTGGTGCGGCCCCTCCTCAAGAAGCCTGCCCTGGACCCGGCTGTTTTAAACAACTATTGTCCAGTCTCCAACCTTCCTTTCTTAGTGAAGGTTGTTGAGAGTGTGGTGGCACGTCAGCTCCCTCAGTACCTGGAGGAAGCGCCTTACCTCGATCCATTCCAATCGGGCTTCTGGCCCGGGCATAGTACCGAAACAGCATTGGTCGCGTTGATCGATGATCTCTGGAGGGCCCGTGACAGGGGGTTTTCCTCTGTCCTGGTCCTATTAGATCTCTCGGCGGCTTTTGATACTATCGACCATAGTATCTTATTGCGGCGGCTGGAGGGGCTGGGGATTGGGGAAACTGTCTTGCGATGGTTCTCCTCCTTCCTCTCCAGCCGCTCGCAATTTGTGTTGGCGGGGGGGGAGGGGTCCACCTCTAGGCCCCTTATTTGTGGGGTGCCTCACGGGTCAGTCCTCTCCCCTCTCTTGTTCAACATTTATGTAAAGCCGTTGGGCGAGATCATCCGTGGTCTTGGGGTGCGGTGTCATCTGTACGCAGATGACACCCAGTTATACATCTCCACCCCAGACCACCCCAACGATGCTGTGGAAGCTATGTCCCGGTGCCTGGAGGCCGTGCGGAATTGGATGGGCGGGAACAGGCTCCGACTCAACCCATCCAAGACTGAGTGGCTGTGGTTCCCGGCACCCTATATAGCCAGCTGACACCTTCGCTGGCTATTGGGGGAGAGATTCTGCCCCCTACAGGGAGGGCTCGCAACCTGGGTGTCCTCCTGGATGCACGGCTGTCTTTAGAACATCATATTGCAGCCGTCTCCAGGGGGGCGTTTTATCAGGTTCGCCTGATTTACCAGTTGCGGCACTTCCTGGATCGGGATGCCCTGCACACGGTCACTCATGCCCTTGTCACCTCTCGCCTGGATTACTGTAACACTCTCTACATGGGACTCCCTGTGGGGAGCACCCGGAGACTCCAACTGGTGAAAAATGCAGCCGCGCGGGTGATTATGGGGGCGTCACGTAGCTCCCATGTGACGCCTCTCCTGCGCGAGCTGCATTGGTTGCCGGTGGCTTTCCGGGTTCACTTTAAGGTTCTAATTTTGACCTTTAAAGCAATCCATGGCATCGGGCCAGGCTACCTGCAGGACCGCATTCTGCCGGTGATCTCCAACAGACCGGTGCGTTCCCACAGGGAGGGCCTTCTCCGGGTGCCGTCGGCCTCTATGTGTCATCTGGCGGCCCCCAGGAACAGGGCCTTCTCTGTGGGGGCCCCTGTCTTCTGGAATAGTCTGCCACCTGTGATACGTACCAGCACGGACCTGAGGACCTTCAGGCGTGTGTTAACAACCTGGCTCTTCGAGCAGGCTGGCCTGGGCTGACACGAGTTTTTAATTGTCTCCTCTTAATTTGGATTTTAAATTTGGGGTTTTTAATATGTCCGGGGGGAGGGTTGGTTTTTAACTCTAACAGCCCACTATTTAATTTCATTTTAACTTTTGTATGTGTATTGGGGTAGATTTGGCTGTGCACCGCCCTGAGTCCTTCGGGAGAAGAGCGGTATATAAATGTCAAAAATAAATAAAATAAATAAATAAATAAATAAATAAATAAATTTATTTATTTATTTCATAATTTTATATACCGCCCTTCTCCCGAAGGACTCAGAGCGGTGAACAGCCAACTAAAATACATACAAAACACAGATATAAATACGATTAAAAAAGAATTAAATTATGGGCTGCCCAAATAAAAATCTAACCCCCCCGATTAAAATAAATTGAAACTTTTGTACCCCAACCAAACTAATCTAAAACCCCTTATTTAAAATCCCATTTGAGTCAGCTCAGGCTGGCCTGCTCAAAGAGCCAGGTCTTCAGGTCACATCTGAACGCCCTCAGGTCAGTGGTTGTTCGTAGCCCAGGGGGCAGCCCATTCCAAAGGGCAGGTGCCCCCACAGAGAAGGGCCTATTCCTCGGGGTCACCAGGCGGCACATAGAAGGCGTCGGGACTCGGAGGAGACCCTCTCTGTGGGAGCGCACCGGTCGGTGGGAGACTACTGGCAGAATGCGGTCTTGTAAGTATCCTGGTCCGATGCCATGGAGCGCTTTAAAGACCAAAACCAATACTTTAAAGCGAACCCAGAAGGCCACCGGCAATCATGACTTTCATCCAATGAGGAAAGAAAGATGTAAACTTGATGCAGCTCTGAAAATATCAGTTCCTTTTCATGTACTCTTGAAAAGTTCTTTTCATGAAGTTCAGGTGAAGACATGCTCTAAACAGTTTATGTGTAAGATGTATGTGTACACCTACACTGTCACGAACATAAATCCTGTTCAAATTCTCCCAATACTTAACAGCAGACTCTTCTCCACGAATATGGACTAGCTGCTGGTCACTCAGTGTTAGTCCAACTATACAAAGAGCTCGTTCGTTGTTCCTTTTAAAGTCAGCTAACTTCTTGGCATTGTCCTCATCATCTGTATCCCAAGCATTTACATCCAGTGGATCCTGAACTGCTGCCCATAACCCTTCCCTACGCAGAAGTAGACTGCACTTCATAGAAACATGGTTTGTTCCATCCAACTGGGTTATCAGTGATAGACTTGTTGATGGGTCTTATGCCATCTTTACCAGGACAGTAACCCACAATTAAACAGTAAACAGCTATCTGTATACAGTACTGTGTATTCACACTAACTCTCAGTTATCTGAGTCTGGGTCCATAATCAATGTTGAAATATTCCCCATTAGGAGAATGAGTGCTGTCAGAGAAACATAGTGAGAGTAGTGATGAATAACACACAACTAGCACACAGGTACACTGAATAGTAAAATGTAGGTTTTACTTCCAGTAAGCAAAGTCCAACAAACAGTCCAAGTCATACACGATTAAAGCAGTCAGTATTCAGTTCAGGGATAATCCAAAAACAAAGTCCAGTATCATAAACAAAGTTCAGTAAACGTAGTTGTCTAACAGTTGCAAGACTCACAGTAATCCAAGCAGAATGACGATCAGGCATAAGGCAATAGGGAAAAGCAAAAAGAACAAACCAGGTTTCTGGCTCCATCTTATGGCCGTTGGAGGAACCACACCCAACTACAATTAGAGTATTCTCTTAAAGAGACGGTATTAAATTATCCTAGTTTATATATTGCCAACCCAACTGTTAGATGACTATCATTCCTAACATACGTTGATCCATAATCTTACAAAAGAATGCAACAATCACTTTTCTCCACTATCTTTTTTAAAATCAACAACCACATGCCACACAATGCACATGGTTTGAATTTCCAAGAACTTCCTGAATTTGGATGGTGGAGAAAAACAGGGTATGAAGAAAAATGCAGAAAAGATCCATGAATAGGTTGGCATTGTGACTACTGGTATGAGGCGTGCTGTTTTAGATGGAAATGGTAAAACATGCTGCATAAGATGTGGTTTTTCTTAATGTTTCAGAATGAACTTCAATACTACAGATTGGAAAAGGATGACCAAGATGTCACTTTAATATTTAAACCTCCATGTACATTAAGATGCATGCTGTTTCCTTCTTCATATTTGAGATTCTTACAGACATGGAAAAAAGTAATATACTGCTCAGATGTAGTTACAGTTTTAATGATTTCGTTTCATGATAAAGAATTGAAATGCAGAGATAAATCTGAGCTCCATCTAAGATCCACTTTTCAAACCTCTTCAGAAAGGTGAGATGGAGATATGTGCTATAAAATGACTCTTCATATTAAAAGGAGGATTGAAATATATAGAATAACTGCATTGATTGCAGCTCAAAATAGTTCATCGGGAAAATATTTCATTGCCATTTTCATCTGCTACAGCAAGAGACAAATCCAGATGGCCAGTTCCAATTAATCCGAGTTCAGTTTTTAATAGGCAATCAATCACTTCGACATTTAATCTCATCTGTTAATTAAACAAGACATTTTTTTCTTCAAAAGAGAATTAAATTGCATGATTTTTTTTAAAAAAAAAAAAACTTTGCCAGACTTCTAAACATACTACAGTTTTTATTTTTAAGTTGTTTAAAATAGTTATCGTCTTCCCAATATCCAGAGAATTTCATAAAGGTAGTGAAATCTAGTGAAGAAAAGGACCAGTGGAGACATGATAGCAGTGTTCCAATATTTGAGGGGCTGCCACAGAGAGGAAGGAGTCAAGCTATTTTATCAAGGCACCTGAAGACCAGACAAGGAATAATGGATGGAAACTGAACAAGGAGAGATTCAACTTGGAAATAGGGAGAATTATTCTGACAGTGAGAGCAATAAACCAATGGAACAGAAGTTGCCTTAGGAAGTTGTCGGAGGCTTTCAAGAAGAGACTGGACTGGATTTGTCGGAAATGGTGTAGGGTCTCCTGCTTGGGTGGGGAGATTAGATGACCTACAAGGTCCCTTCCAACTCTGTTAATCTGTAAAGAACTGAACAATAATTTTGTGTTATGATTGATTGGCTATGCACAAAAGTCACAGCATGAACTAATATGCAGCTGCATGTCTCAGATCCTTGAGTAGGTATATAAAAATTAACCGGAAAAAAATAAAAATAGCTAGGTTGAACTTTCAATATGAACTCACAGTGTCATTTTGCCTACCTCTGTAATGATTGCCCTGAACAGCCTCTCTGAAAGAAGCAAGGAATCACAGCCCTTAAACAAGTGTTACTAAGACTTGTCCCTTCAATATCTGAATTTTGAAACTGACTTTAGTCTTCTCTCCATTCTTTCTAAGCTAAAATTGCCAGCCAATTAAACATAAAGTGAACAGTTGAAGCTGAATGCTAAGGTCAAAAGTCCATGGAAATTCAGCAACACTGTTCCCGCTAACAATTTTACAATAAATAAGACAAATTTAGCGGGACCTTCATAGATGTAGATGTATAAATGTAAGAGAAAAGGTACATAAAAAGGCAGTCAATATTTCTGGTGTTCATACAGTGTATCTCAGATTACAGTGAACAATAAAAAGAATGATGAATGCAAAATAGAATGAGAATTAGTACATAAAATAGGTACATAAAACTATATATTGCAATGTCCTACCTGTCAATGAATATTTCAGCTTCAACCATAACAACACAAGAGCACACAATAGATACAAACTCAAGGTTCACCACAGCAAACTTGATTGCAGGAAATATGACTTCAGCAGCAGAGTAGTCAATGTCTGGAATACTCTACCTGACTCTGTGGTTTCTTTCCCAAACCCCAAAAACTTTAACTTTAAACTGTCTACTATTGACCTCACCCCTTTCCTAAGAGGTCTAGTAGGGGGCGTGCATAAGTGCACCAACGTGCCTACCGTCCCTGTCCTATTGGTTTTTTTTTTCTTATATGTATCCATTTCATGTATTCATAACTATGCTTATACTTGTTATCTTATAATTGCTTGACAAAATTAAAAAAAAAATTCAACACCATGTTGCATTCCACTGGATTATAGCCTCATATGTAAATTTACACTTAAATTAAAATGAAAAAAGGTTCCAAAACTGAAGATAGAATTTTGGAACCGGAAAGCTTAAAATGAAAATTTAAAGGATAACCACCTGGGGAACATTAATTTTATTTATTTATTCATCAGATTTATATGTCCTCCCATCTCAACAGATGTGACTCTTTTATTTATGAAGTTAAAACATATGAAGAATAGTTCATGGAACTGTCCTGGACTGACATGATAGCAGTCTTCCAATATCTAAGGGGCTGCCACAAAGAAGAGGGAGTCAAACTATTCTCCGAAACACCTGAGGGCAGGAGAAGAAGCAATGGGTGGAAATTAATCATAGAAAGAAGCAAATAGAACTAAGGAGAAATTTTGTAATTGTGACAATTAACCAGTGGAACGGCTTCCCTTCAGAAGTTGTGGGTGCTTCATCACTGGAGGTTTTTATGAAGACACTGGACAGCCATTTTGTCTGAAATGGTATAGGGTCTCCTGCTTGAACGGGGGGCTGGACTAGAAGACCTCCAAGGTCCCTTCCAACTCTTTTATTCTGTTATTCAACTTTGAAAAAAGTTGAAAAACCAGGATGAAACTGCAAAGCTGAAAAAACAATCTGAAAAAATTATGAAAAAGCTTCGAGTCGACTTTTTTGTGAATACAGGGTGTGATTGAATGGGGCACTGACAGAGGTGGTATTCAGCAGGTTCTGACCAGTTCTGGAGAACCGATAGTGGAAATTTGGAGTAGTTGGGAGTACTGGTGAATCCTACCTTTGACTGGTCCGCCCCCATCTATTCTCTGCCTCCCAAGTCCCAGCTGATCGGCTGGGTCTTCTTTTGTTGCCCTGCACAGGAGAATGGAGCTGGAAAACAGGTTAGTGGGGTGGGGAGGGAATGAGGATTTTGCAGTATCCTTCCCTTGCAATACCCACCAAACTACCTGACTCTGTGGTTTCTTTCCCAAACCCCAAAAACTTTAATTTTAAACTGTCTACTATTCTCCCTTAATTGGGGCTTAACAATTGGGGCTTAACTAGCTTGAAATAGATCTATACTAGTCTCCCTTATTTATTATTTAAAATTATCAGCTTAAAAACCTTACACACACACACACACACACACACACACACACACACACATATATATATATACACACAATATATATATATATATATATACTTTGTATTACAACATCCTGTTAAGCCCCAATTAAGGGAGAAAGCATACTGCTTTCTTTTCTGTCTTTCGGCTCATCACCAGAGACCATACCGACAGAAAGCTATTTGTTTCGTTGCCTTTTGTTTACATGTGTGTAAGGTTTTTAAGCTGATAATTTTTAAATAATAAATAAGGGAGACTAGTATAGATCTATTTCGAGCTAGTTAGCTCTCTTCAGCTAGCCATACCCTTACTGGGATTCGAACCAGGGAAGTATTACATGTGAGGCAGTTGTAATTGCCTCTACACCACTGGCTCTCTCCTTATCAGCTCAGGCAGGGGAATAAGTATATACTTTGTATTACAACACCCTGTTAAGCCCCAATTAAGGGAGAAAGCATACTGCTTTCTTTTCTGTCTTTCGGCTCATCACCAGAGACCATACCGACAGAAAGCTATTTGTTTCGTTGCCTTTTGTTTACATGTGTGTAAGGTTTTTAAGCTGATAATTTTTAAATAATAAATAAGGGAGACTAGTATAGATCTATTTCGAGCTAGTTAGCTCTCTTCAGCTAGCCATACCCTTACTGGGATTCGAACCAGGGAAGTATTACATGTGAGGCAGTTGTAATTGCCTCTACACCACTGGCTCTCTCCTTATCAGCTCAGGCAGGGGAATAAGTATATACTTTGTATTACAACACCCTGTTAAGCCCCAATTAAGGGAGAAAGCATACTGCTTTCTTTTCTGTCTTTCGGCTCATCACCAGAGACCATACCGACAGAAAGCTATTTGTTTCGTTGCCTTTTGTTTACATGTGTGTAAGGTTTTTAAGCTGATAATTTTTAAATAATAAATAAGGGAGACTAGTATAGATCTATTTCGAGCTAGTTAGCTCTCTTCAGCTAGCCATACCCTTACTGGGATTCGAACCAGGGAAGTATTACATGTGAGGCAGTTGTAATTGCCTCTACACCACTGGCTCTCTCCTTATCAGCTCAGGCAGGGGAATAAGTATATACTTTGTATTACAACACCCTGTTAAGCCCCAATTAAGGGAGAAAGCATACTGCTTTCTTTTCTGTCTTTCGGCTCATCACCAGAGACCATACCGACAGAAAGCTATTTGTTTCGTTGCCTTTTGTTTACATGTGTGTAAGGTTTTTAAGCTGATAATTTTTAAATAATAAATAAGGGAGACTAGTATAGATCTATTTCGAGCTAGTTAGCTCTCTTCAGCTAGCCATACCCTTACTGGGATTCGAACCAGGGAAGTATTACATGTGAGGCAGTTGTAATTGCCTCTACACCACTGGCTCTCTCCTTATCAGCTCAGGCAGGGGAATAAATATATACTTTGTATTACAACACCCTGTTAAGCCCCAATTAAGGGAGAAAGCATACTGCTTTCTTTTCTGTCTTTCGGCTCATCACCAGAGACCATACCGACAGAAAGCTATTTGTTTCGTTGCCTTTTGTTTACATGTGTGTAAGGTTTTTAAGCTGATAATTTTTAAATAATAAATAAGGGAGACTAGTATAGATCTATTTCGAGCTAGTTAGCTCTCTTCAGCTAGCCATACCCTTACTGGGATTCGAGCTGATAAGGAGAGAGCCAGTGGTGTAGAGACAATTACAACTGCCTCACATGTAATACTTCCCTGGTTCGAATCCCAGTAAGGGTATTATCAGCTTAAAAACCTTACACACACACACACACACACATATATATATATATATATATATATATATTTATATATATATATTTATTTATTTATTTATTTTCTGGGAATTTCAGAGTACTTTAGCACAAGTTGAATAATTTCACTTGAAGATCAGTAATAAGAACAAATCATTGCTTTGGCAGTTTGGGGCCCCAGTTGTCATGGCAACCCCGAAAAACTATGTATGATTTCGCCGCATTTTGCAAAACTTGTCAATTAACTGAAGGTTCTTGACATTTTTAATGAAAACAGACACTTGTCACTTTCCGGCACTCTAAAATTATAGCTTTGCAAAAATTTTGTGAATGCAAGAGGACTTTAGCTTTCTTTATGAAGTTCCTTTTCCCTGAATGAATCAGGAGGAGCAAATTTCTCTCTCTCCTGTGCTGCTCAATCTTTTCCTTGGAAGGAAACAGATCTCTCTGCTGAAAGAAAAGTGCCTAATTACAGCTATAACTGATAGTCACATGTAGCAGAGTACATTTTCAGCACAAAGCATTCGAATGTTGTGGTGGTGATAAGTGAGTGCTTCAGTTTCCCAAACATGCTTCTAGTTAAAGCAGGGGTCTTCAAACTTGACAGCTTTAAGACTTGTGGACTTCAACTCCCAGAATTCCTCCTCCAGTCATGCTAGCAGGGGAATTCTAAGAGTTCAAGTCCACAAGTCTTAAACTTGCCAAGTTTGGAGAACTCTGGGCAAGCCTATGGCTAGGCCTTTAGTTTTTTTGGGGGGAAGAAAATAATGTAACAGTGCTAAGGATGTCTCCACAGATGGTAGCCCCACTCTACCTGTTGAACCTGGGTGCAGGAGCTAAGTAGCAGGCTGGCCTTGAATGTATTTGGACAGGGGTCTTCAAATTTGACAGCTTTAAGACTTGTGGACTTCAATTCCCAGAATTCCTCCTCCAGTCATGCTAGCAGAGGAATTCTGGGAGTTGAAGTCCACAAGTCTTAAACTTGCCAAGTTTGAAAACCCTTGTGATAGATGATAGATAGATAGGTAAATAGGTAGATAGGTGTTAGGAATGTAAGTCACCTCACAGTTGGGTTGGAAATATATAAACCAGGATAGACATTTTAATACTGTCTCTTCAAGGGAATGCTAAAATTGTAATTGGGTGTGGTTCCTCCAACGGCCATAAGATGGAGCCAGAAACCTGGTTTCCCAGAGTGTTGCTAGTTGCTAGTTGGTCGATGTTCTGTTATTTGCTATTTATGGTTCCTGCATTTTCCATATTGACTGTTGCTGATCGTCGTCATTCTTGGATTGATGTGAGTCTATTACTGAACTGTTTTTGATACTGGAGTTTGTTATTGGATTATCCCTGGACTGAATATTGACTGCTATAACCGTGTATGACTTGGACTGTTTGTTGGACTTTGCTCAACCATTTACTGGAAGTAAAACCTACATTTTACTATACAGTGTAGCTGTGTGCTGTGTGTGTGTTATTCAACATTACTCTCACTACATCTCCCTGTGTGCACTCATTCTCCTAACGGGGAATTCCTCAACACTGATTATGGGCCCAGGCCATACCAGGCTCAGATAATTGACAGTTAGTGTGAATACACAGTACTGTATACAGACAGCTGTTTACTGTTTAATTGTGGTTTACTGTCCTGGTAAAGATGGCACAAGACCCGTCAACAAGTCTATCACTGATAACCCGGTTAGATGGAACAAACTATGTTTCCTGGTCTATGAAGTGCAGTCTACTTCTGTGTAGAGAAGGGTTATGGACTATAGTTCAAGATCCACTGGATATAATTGCTTGGGATCCAGATGATGAGGACAATGCCAAGAAATTAGCTGACTTTAAAAGGAACAACGAATGAGCTCTTTGTATAGTTGGACTAACATTGAGTGACGGGCATTAGTCTATATTCGTGGAGAAGAGTCTGCTGCTAAGTATTGGGAGAATTTGAAGAGGGTTTATGTTCGTGACAGTGTAGGTGCACACATATATCTTACACGTAAACTGTTTAGAGCACGTCTTCTGAAAGGTGGAGATATGTTAGCTCATTTGAACTACATGAAAAGGAACTGATATTTTCAGAGCTGCATCAAGTTTGCATCTTTCTTTCCTCATTGGATGAAAGTTATGATGATTACATATCTTCACTGGAAGTCCTGACCAAAAATGAACTGACATTGACTGATATAACCAGAAGGTTGTTTAAAGAAGCATGGAGAAGGCTGGACCACCTGAGACAGGAACAACCGCAAGAAGAGGATTTGTCTTCAACTACCTATACTGTTAGGAAATGTTTTTCTTGTGGGGCTAGGAGACATATAGCTAGATTCTGTAAGAAGGGGAAACGACAGAATACTGGTAATCACCAAAAGGCTAAGAAGAATGTTAATTTAGCTATGTCTAGCAATTTAACTGTAAACCATGATTTGTGGATAGTTGATAGTGGAGCATCACAGTGCATTACTAGAAATAGAGAGAGGTTTATAAAGATGTCCACGAGTAAGCAACATGTATCATTGGCAAATGGATGGAAGATGAATGCGTCTGGTGAAGGTACTGCATATTATTCATGTATAAACGAGCATTTAACTGTTATATGTACTTAACCTGAAATTTAATTTGTTATCAGTAAGGGCTTTAGTTAATATTGGTTATGTAGTAACTTTTAGGGGAGATAACTGTATAATAGAGAAAGAGGGTAAAAGTGTTATTGCTAATTTAGAGAATGATTTATATGTGATACATGATGGCCAGTTGAAGATGGCTAACTCAGTTTATAACAATATTAAGCCACATGATGAATGTATACATTTACTGCTTAGACATCTGGGGCACATTAATTTCAAAATGCTGAAACAAACTGTTGAATTGTCAGAGGGAATAAAATTAAAACCCTGTATCTAGTATTTAAACTGTAATGCATGGAGAAAAGCAATGTTATTCCAGCAAACAGACTTAATGGATTTAAGACCAAAGAACCTTTAGAGGTTGTTTTTGGTCGATGTTCTGATATTCGCTGTTTATGGTTCCTGCATTTTCCATATTGACTGTTGCTGATCGTAATCATTCTTGGATTGATGTGAGTCTATTACTGAACTATTTTTGATACTGGACTTTGTTATTGGATTATCCCTGGACTGAATATTGACTGCTATAACCGTGTATGACTTGGACTGTTTGTTGGACTTTGCTCAACTGTTTACTGGAAGTAAAACCTACATTTTACTATACAGTGTAGCTGTGTGCCGTGTGTGTGTTATTTAACATTACTCTCACTACATCACCCTGTGTGCACTCATTCTCCTAATGGGGAATTACCTCAACCATAGGTATGGGGAGAGAGAGATGATAAATAGATAGGTGATAGGTGATAGATCAGGGCTCTTCAAACTTGACAGCTTTAAGACTTGTGGTATTCAACTCCCAGAATTCCTCCTCAGTCATGCTAGCTCAGGAATTCTGGGAGTTGGAAGTCCACAAGTCTTAAACTTACAAATTTTGAAGACCTTTGAGTTAAAGGATGCCTTTTCTCATTTTTCAAACATTGCATGGAACCACGAGTAATATTTGATCCTCTTGTCATTTTTACTATTTTGTCATCGAAATGGTTCCTTGAAATGTGCACAACTGTGACTATTTGGACAATCTTGGCAAAGGGATGGGTACATCTTTTTTTTTTCATGAATGGCCGAGTTTATTAATAGAATGACAGAGTTGCAATTGACATTGGACAAGCATGGCCTCCCATTCCCCACCATCCAGTCAGAGCTGAAGAAGCTTCTTGGATGAGAAGCTAAACATTAAAAAAAAAAAAGTCCAGTTGTCTCTTAAAAAAGCACCTTTGGGACAACCATGACTTGGAGGACTGAGAATCTCCATAAACAATTGGCCTTGGAAGTCTTCTACTCCAACCTCCTGCTCAAGCAGGAGACCCTATACCATTCCAGACAAGTGGCTGTCCATTCTCTTCTTACAAGATTCCAGTGATGGAGCACTCAAAAATTCTGAAGAAAAGGCATTGCACTGATTAATTGTTCTTACTGTTAAGAAATTTCTCCTTGGTTCTAGGCTGCTTCTCTCCTTGATTAGTTTCTATCCATTGTTTCTTGTTTTGCCTTTTAGAGCTTTAGAAAATAGATTGACCCCATTGTAAAGCATCCAGAAAGAATCCATGATATCAATCACTCTGAGACATTTTCTCCCCAATTGTGTCAGTCTTCAAGATTTTCTTCCTTTGCTTTTCTTCTTTTGCTTTGCATCTTTCGGCTGTCATAAGTGACGGGGGGAGGGAGTGGGCCATGATATATCTGGGAAGCGAGCTGGAGTGGTTAGGAAACGAAACTGTATAATTTAGGGGAGGGGGAATCTTGCTTCGGTTTCTATTCTATGCTATGCGCAACTGCAACTCTTTATCAAACTATGCCAAGGTCAACGGACAGAGGCCTCATCACCACCTGAAGATGCCCACATGATGTTATGCACCACTTTTAATTGGAGGAGCGATTTGAACTATTGGGGGTGGAAACGTTGCCATCACTTTGTATATGTGTTTTACGCGCTCATTTCCTCAGATTCAGAATTCTTTTGTTGCTACCACTTTGATTTCCAGTAAAAGATATCTTTTCTCTAACAAATGGAGTTTAAGTATTTCTTTCTTGGATTTTGAATGGAGCACCAGCTGACAAATTGATTTATTTAGAAACAGATCTGGCATGTCAAAGGCATTTCCCAAGGTGAAATTTTTTTGCGTGTTACACAGAATCCACCTTCTCTTCTCCCTTCTCTCCTCCCACTTCTACACTTCATAAATCACAAGAACCAATTAACTGCCACTAGAATATCTTAATATGACATACAGAATAACCTTGAACTTTTCAACTCCTCCACCCCGCTTCCATGAAATGTGACAGCTGAATTTTAAAACTGACAGGCTTGAAAACTCCTCCTCCTAAAAGAAAAGAAAAAAAAAAGATGCAGGGGTTAACACATTGTCCTTTCTTTAAAATAAAAGTTTTATTTAAGTTTTCGCAAAACATACAAATACAAATAAATATCTTTTTTTTTTTGAGAACAGTGTGCCCCCTGGTTATCACTTCTCCATACAGACATAAACTCAATTCATATTTATCTTATACATTCTAATCCATATCTTATAACTATTTTTGCAATTTTTTCAATAACATTTATTTATTTATTTATTTATTTATTTATTTATTTATTTATTTATTTATTCCGAAGGACTCAGGGCGGCGTACAGCCAACCATAAAACTTTTTACAATTATAAAAATTAAAAGAGAATTAAATATCTTAAGGCTGCCTAAAATTATACCCTCCCCCAATAAATTAATAAAACCCCAAATTTTAAAATCCCAATTTAAAACTCGAATACTAAATTAAAAATCCCATTTCAACCTACGCCGGCCTGCTCAAAGAGCCAGGTTTTTAATGCACGTCTGAAAGCTCTCAGGTCGGTGTTATTGCGTAACTCCGGAGGCAGACCATTCCAGAGGGCGGGAGCCCCCACAGAGAAGGCCCTACCTCTAGGAGTCGCCAGACGGCACATGGAAGCTGTTGGCACCCGAAGAAGGCCCTCTCTGTGGGAACACACAGGTCGGTGGGAGATTACCGGCAGATCGCGGTCATGCAGATAACCTGGTCCAATGCCATGGATCGCTTTAAAGGTCAAAATTAGAACCTTAAAGTGAACCCGGAAAACCACCGGCAACCAATGCAGCTCTCGCAGGAGAGGTGTCACATGAGCGTTTCGTGACGCTCCCATAACCACCCACACGGCTTTTCCTTTCTTTACTTCCTATAGCCTTATTTTAAAGTATCTCATTCTTTTCTTGATTCAATTACATATCTTTTTCTAATTTTTAAAATCTTTCTAATCAATGTTTTTATACTTTCGTCTGTCCTGTTTACAATTTCATATTATCTTTTCTCATAAAACAAATTTCCCCCTGTAATTACTAGACTGGAGTATAACACCTTTGTATCTTTTTTCAAATCTTGTTCAAAAATTTAAGTTATACCTTTACAGTTATAACATTCATTTTCTAACCTCTATTTTATAACACATACCTATTTTCAATCAAATTCTGCTTGGTACATTCCCTTAAAAATGCACACTAAATTCTTAAAAGAAAAAAGTATATATGTATATATATATATATATATCTGTGTATATATGTATAACAATAGTAAATGGAATAATTATTCTATTCAAGTACAGCTCTGCCATTAATATTAATATCAATCTTTTATATTTTTATTTCTTTTAACAAACATTACCTAGTAATATCAGTTGTCTTTCACTTTAATCATTTATATTTCATATTTTACTTATTACTGTCTTTAAATAAAAAAAACAATAGTTATTAACAGTAGTCAATAAACTTATTATTCTTATTCAAGTTCATCTTGTCAACTGATAAAAATCCATGTTTCTTTTCAGTTTTTTTTAAACTTTCTTTTTAAATCATTGAGAACCTTATTCTCTTTACAAACAAATATTCCACTATCACTTTAGTCATCTAACATATTTTCTAACCCTTTTCTATTTCTAATATACCAATGCTATCCCATGCACCCTTGCAGAATCCTCTCCTTAACTTAAATTTTAACCATTGTCTCTATGTCTTTTAAATAGGTTTATACCTTTAATTCTTGTACACTTTTCCTGTATCTCTATATCTTGTTTCTGTACTTTGTAGCTTCTTTTCCTTTTCCTCTTCCCTCTCTTCTTCTCCCTCCCTTTTTTATTCCCTTTTCTATCTGATTCTCCCGTCTGTGATCATCCCTTCTGCTTCTTCTTGATATTATGATTATTTTTCAAATTACTCTTTTTTTGGTTGTTGCTTCAATGCTTAAGTTTTTAACTTCCTTTCCCCCCTTTCCCTTTTTTACCCCACTTAAAATTGCTTGGTCACTAAAGATGGCTTCTTCGTTGTCCCGCCCTTCTTGTTCTGCCAGCGTTTCTTGTTGTTTTTCATAGTTCCAGATCTCCATTTCTAAAAATTGAAATACGAAGCCAAATGATCCTCTTCCCTCTTGTGCTTCTTCTTTTTGTTCTTTAAGTCTCATTTTTAACTTTTCAAGGAGTGATGCCATTTTAGAAATTTTTAAACAACCCTCAGTTGGTTTTATTTTGTTTCATTAGGATCCACCATCCAACGTTCCAGGAATCATACAATAATCCAAAACTGTTCCTTACTTCCTTTTCACTTTCTCTTTCCAGGGACTTTGTTATCTTGTAACAAGGTTTCAGCTACAATGTATCTTTTGCAAGCCTTGTTAAAATTCCACTATCAATTTTTTTTTAAGTTCCAGGTGGTCTCCTCCATTTTCCAGATTCCACACTCTTTTTTCCTTTTTCCCTCCTCTGCTTTCTTTCTTTTTTAAAAAGAAAGTTTTTAAATTATCCAAGAATCTTTATCCCTTTGACACTTTATTTTCAACTAGAAATAGCTTATTAATGTCAAAGTGGATTAGTATCAATTTCTTATTCAAATCTCTTCTTCTTAATGCTCCAAGTCAATTAAAACTGTCAATGTGAGAGGGAAAAAAGCTAATTCCGTTTCTTTCCCTTTCTCTTTCACTGCTTAAAATCTTTTTTAGGAATAGTATTAGTCTTTAAAATTCAGGTTCCAGGTACCTTAAATAGATGTTGTCCATTCATGCCGGTCAGTCAAACTTTCTCCTTTAAACTTCCTCCTGAACAATCTTGTCTGGTCAGATTTTTCTTTGAGGTGACCATTTCTGACCACAGCTGCAACCGCTTTTGGGAAAGGGAATAATGGCCAGCCAAGGAGGAGAGATGCAGCTCCCCTCAACCCTGCTGATGGTCCCCTTCTTCACTACTTCTACAGGGTGGTTTCAGCCCTGAATCCTGGCAGCTCGGGGTGCTCCAGCGGTGAGCACGGATCAAAACCATGCATGATCATGATTTCGGTCCATCGCCAAAGAAGCCCAAACCGATTGACCCCCTTGTAAGGCATCCAGAAAGTATCCATGATATCAATCACTCCGAGACATTTTCTCTCCAATTGATTTATTTAGAAACAGATCTAGCATGTCAAAGGCATTTCCCAAAGTGAAAATTTTTCACGCGTTACACAGAATCCACCTTCTCTCCTCCCTTCTCTCCTCCCACTTGTACATTTCATAAATCACGAGAACCAATTAACTGCCACTGGAATTTCTTAATATGACATACAGAATAACCTTGAACTTTTCAACTCCTCCATCTCCCCTTCCATGAAATGTGACAGCTGAATTTTAAAGCTGACACCCATCTTCTTTGTGGCAGCCCTTAGTTATTGGAACACTGCTATCATGCCACCCCTAGTCCTTCTTTTCAACAGACTAGACAAACTCAATTCCTGCAACTGTTCTTCATATGTTTTAGCCTCCAGCTAAATCAATCATCATCATTATTTTCATGCTTTGAATGTCTGACCCACTGTTGTGATTCGCTGGCAGAAGGTGCAGACAGCTGAGGTCTCAGAGAGCGAGGACTTGAATGAGGGGCCTGCATGTGATGCAGCCCCCTTTTGGAGCTTGTGGAGACTGGCAGCAGTGATGCAGAGGACCACGAGGAGCCTGTGCCCAGTGTACGTGCACATAGGGCTGCTCAAAGGAAAGAGCAGCTGCAGCAGCACGGGCAACTTGGAAGTAAGGCTGCAAGAAAACGGTCCCTCCCTTAAGAGATAAAAGCCAGCTGAGAAACTGGAGTTCTTAGCAGGAACCAAAGAAGTTTTGCACTCAAGCCTTGTGGATGTTCAGAGTATCTTGGTTGGTGTTTGGAGACTCTTTGTGTTTGAAATATTTCTTAGTAATTTTATTCTTGGCAGCCTTGTACCACCTTGGCAAGGCTTGTTCTTATCAGAGACAATTACTTTGAAACAGCCTTTTAACCGGGAAGGAACAGAATTCGTAAATAATCATTAAAGGGTTTTGTCTGTTACCTCTGTTTCATGTTTGTTTCCTTGGAACAAGGATTGGGTCAGAACACCCACTGATGAGAAATTTAGGGTTGTGCAATCAGGGACCCAGAGTGTTTTGCAAAACCAGAAGGGAATGTACTATCTTCACTTGATCAACAGGCAATGCTTGTGGGGTGGTCAATAGGAGAATCTGCCCCTTTGTTCATCTGGCTCAATATAATGGGTTTCTCTGCTTTGTATCTCTGGGATTCACTTGACCATCTTGATCTGATGATTGTCCTTCTATATCTCAACTCCATCCCAATAGTTTAAACCCCTCACTGGACACAACTGTGAGATCACTTAACATGCTAGTTGCTAATTTTCCCATTGAAACCATTTGGAAGAGATTTGAAGAAACATGGCAGAGACAAAATGTCCAATTATTTTTGTTATTACTTTTTTTCCCTTTCAAGAAAAGGGAAGATGTTGTTCTGAGATATTCAACCAAAGTGACTCAATAACCCGAGACCTGAAAAGTGTCTCTGGACCTTTTGCCTGTCTGAAGTCCTGAGAGTTGATTCTACTTTATCAGGTTTTCTAAGACTTTCTAAAGATACATATTCTACTCAGGCTCATACTTTAGAAGATAAGGGATCCTAAGATGACTTCATCTATGGGTCATTCATATACTTTGTGAGACTTGACAGTGGACCAGTATGTATTTCATAATAAAGAGAATTGTAAAGAGAATTTATCACCACAACTAGGTTTTAATTGTACACCGCCCAGAATTAGTCTATGAAAGAGATGGGCAGCATTTAAATTAGATAGATAGATAGATAGATAGATAGATAGATAGATAGATAGATAGATAGATAGATAGACAGACAGACAGACAGATAGGGATGGATGGATGGATGGATAGATAGATAGATAGATAGATAGATAGATAGATAGATAGATAGACAGAGATGGATGGATGGATGGATGGATGGATGGATGGATGGATGGATGAATGGATGGATGGATGGCTAAATAGGTGACTAGGTGGACAGATAGACAGACAGACAGATAGATGACTGGGTGGATGGATGGATGGATGGATGGATGGATGAATGGATGGATGGAAGGATGGATGGATGGATGGATGGATGGATGGATGGATGGATGGATGGATGGATAGATAGATAGATAGATAGATAGATAGATAGATAGATAGATAGATGGATGACTGGGTGGATGAATGGATGGATAGATAGATAGATAGATAGATAGATAGATAGATAGATAGATAGATAGATAGATAGGGATGGATGGATAGGTGACTGGGTGGGTGGATAGATAGATAGATAGATAGATAGATAGATAGATAGATAGATAGATAGATAGATAGATAGATAGATCCAATGTTGGTGAAGGTAACTTGATACTATCTGTCACAAGATTCTAACAAATAATTTTTTGCTATTTTTGGTTCACATTTCCCCATTAAATATTGTTCAATATCAGATACATTTTCCCCTAAAGGCAGAGTTCCAATACGTAATTATCAAAGGAAGGCTATATCAGTTTTAGCATTGTTCAAACAAAGGTTATATGGAATTATAATTAAAAAAAAGTAAATCCCATTAGGGATATCTCATTTATGTTTAAAGGTAATGAAGCATAATGTTAAAGAGCATTATAGTCCCTGATTTAAATCACTTGTAATTAAACTCATTAGGTGTTCTAAAAATACATTGTCTCAATCATCAGTCTTCAATCATCAACCAAATTAAATATTTTCCTTGTACAGTAAAGTGATAGCCATTAAGAACACGCCTTCATTGTCCTCCTCCAGGCAGGAGTACAAAAAGTTTTAATTGTTGTAAAAATGTTTTGAAGACCCTGTAAAAGAGACTATTCATAGATACTGAGAATTCTGATGATCCCTGTCTGGGTTAAGCATTTTCAGCCAGATCTGGTAAATATTTGCTCCTGTACTTCCTTAAACTGGAATGTAGAACTTTTAAACCAGAATGTGTCAGGCTACAGAACTTTTTCAATTCAATCAACTAGAATGAACTTCTGAAAATGTATCAAAATGTAACAAAAAGGAATCCTTTATTGATGAGACAATTCATGTAGGGGTCAAAAGCAGCGTCTAAGGTCTCTCAGGCATGCAGATATAGATAAGGGAGTTTAAAACCCCTCCCCTTATCTTGATGTATATTTAGTAAAACAAAGAGCCAACATGTTAATTTCCCCCACTCCCTTTTTAGAATGACTTTTTTCAGACTTTCCCAGGATACATCTCACTGTGGAATTTTTATGGTCTCTTCATCTCCTGGCTGTCTCTCTCAGAGGTGATAAGTTCCGGCCATCTGGGTTTCATCCCTCCATTGTATCATGTGTAGGTAATACAAATTCGATATAAGATTAAATATATTCAGGTTACATCAAGAAGGATTTCTTTATCAGTCTCCCTCCCCCCACTTTCTTCTTCCATTGAAGAAATGTCAGATCTGACAGAATGTAAAATCTTAAACCAAAATGTAAAACTTTTAAACCAGAATGTAAAATCTTAAACCAGAATGTAGAACTTTTCCTTAAACCTGAATGTAAAACCCTAAACCAAACTATAGAATATTTCTTTTGTATTCACAAAATGTAGAATATTTCTTACAATCAGAAAATTGTGCAATATGTTAAAAGCCTAGGTCAGCCTTTCCTAATTGGATACTTTTCATATATGTTAGATTACAACTTGGAGGATTCTGCGAGTTGAAGTCCAAACTGAACAAGACTAAGCTAGATGAAAGCAGATGAAAGCATATTAGTTGAAGCCACACACCTTTTTGTCATTTTCGCCAGTACTATCATTCTATCAGTCTATCTTTTTTTAAAAAAAGGTTAGCCCAAGTGATCCTTCATATGTCTGGACTACTTTCCCTGCCCCTCAGAGATAGTGAGGAAGACTTCCCTATATCACAACATGGTATATCATTCAGTGGTGGGATTCAAATTTTTTTACTACTGGCGTGGCTTGGTGGGCATGGCAGGGGAAGGATATTGCAAAATCCCATTCCCTCCCCACCTTATTAATTTGTTTTCCAGCTCAATTCTCCTGTGCAGGGCAACAAAAGAAGACCCAGCCAATCAGCTGGGACTCAGGAGGCAGAGAATAGATGGGGGCGGGGCCAGTCAGAGATGGTATTTGCCGGTTCTCCAAACGACTCAAAATTTCCGCTACCGGTTTTCCAGAACTGGACAGAACCTGCTGAATACCACCTCTGGTATCATTCAACATTCAGTTTGACTGGCTTCTGTGTGTGATATGGAGCAGAGGAATTTTGTTTCAGACCACAATTTGATGGTTAACATCCAAAGTGAACTTTAAAGTGCTCCTCAAAACAGTTCCCAGAACCTCTTAAGAAGAACAGAGATTCCTCTGGGGAACTGTACAGGATCATGGAGATCTTCTGATGCAAAAGGTTTCTTTGAGCTAAAAAAAAAAAAAAAACACCATTGCATGACATCATGGTCTTATGAATTCACCTCACATCTGCACACCATATTATCTCTGAATCTCAAACTGAACTCTATTTACCATTCACATTGTGAAGGCAGGACGTGAGCTGACTTTTAATACGAATGGGCTTTCCAGACCAAGAATCAGCAGGTATAGCTGTAAGCTCTAATAAGTAATAGCCACGACTTTGAAAATAAATATAACAACCAGTGCAGAAATCTAAGATATGATAATGAAGTCCAACTCAGGGAAAGAAATTTGTTATCTGATTTATTCATGCGTGTGCCCCTGATATATTATTGATTACAAAATGGTCCTTCCCCGAAGGATTTTCTGCACTTTGTGGAAGCTGTTTGAGAGCCAGGGATCCAGCCAGCAATAAAATAATTCAGCCTGTATCTATAACAGCACCTTAAGACATCCAACCATCACAACTCATTACAGGGAGCATTGACGAAGCCAGCAGCATTAGGAAACACTTGCCTTCCAGAGAGAGTTCAGGAGCATGGTTTTCAGTGGATGCAGTGCAGTGAGATGGTGCAGAGAGGATACTGTTTTAAGAGATACAGAGTCACCTCTGTTGTCTTGCATGACAGGTAGAAAAACAGAGCAATGATTGTTGCATGTTGTCAGCATTAAGACCAAACAAGAACTGAAGAAGCTTCTTGGAAGAAAGGTGAAAGGTTTTCAAAGAAAACACCAAGGAAGTCCAGTTGCCTTTTGGAAAAGTATCTTTGGAACAAGCATGATCTGGATGATTGAGAATCTCCATAGACAAGAACAGAAAAAAACCCCTCTCTGCCTAACTAACTTGTTTGACCCATGAAGCTGTGTAGATGAACAGCAAAACATCTGAGACGAGCAAGAGAAGAAGTCCAGTTGTCAACTTTCAAACAACTTTACCTGGATGGCTTAGAATCTTCATAGAATTCAACAGAAACAAGAATTGTTCTGTTGGATCTGTTATTCTCACAAAGGCCATTTAGATAGCTTTAGGAAGCGCACAAACAGAGACCCATCAGAGAGAACTTCTCAAATTCCACCCCCTTTTAATACCATCCAAATTGGTGATCACACCCACCTTGAGTTAAGGATGCCCAGATCAAGGAAATGCAGTTGTTTGGCTGTTCACAAATACCTTTCTGTCAGCCTTATTGTACAGAGGGTGAGAAGGAACTGTCCTTGAAGGTTTTGCATGCACTTGTGCATCTGAATACATTGGGGCAGGTGTGAAAGAGTTTGCAGAGACTCCCATACATTGGAATGTCAAACCATCGAGTGGGGCACTTCAACAGTGGAACATCTTTTACCAAGTTGTTAATAAATAAAACAATAGAAACAGGGAGGGAAATAAATTTCGTCTAAAGAAAATGCTGAAGATGACAAGTGAATTGCCTTCTTCAATATAAAACCTGTTTATTTGCTCTTTCTTGGATGACATGCTTGGATGTCCTCTGAATAATGATCTCAACATGCTTATAGACATTATAAAAATGAGAAACAAAAATGAAGAAATGGTTTCTCCTAGTGATGTTGAAGAAATCTATTCCTTTCAACTGATATATGGATAAAGAGGTTTCTACGACACTTTCCACTTCTCTGAAAATTGCAGCTTTGGGGGCACCATCAACCTAATGGTTCCCATTGAGGGAGAGGAAGGGGTTTAGATATTTTTCATAATACTTGGTTAAAATATGCATTTTCATTTTTCAAAAATCATGACTTAGAAATGGAACAGAATGAAAGTTTGGAGAAAGATGTGAAACAAGAGTTTCAACAGTAAATGGGTTCGCTTGAACCTGGACAAATTGCAAGCTGTTTTCATTTTTAAAGAGAAGCAGGGGTGGGATTCTACCAGTTCGGACTAGTTCTATAGAACTGGTTGCTATGATTCTGTTCATTTTGGAGAACCAGCAAATCATGGCCCTGACTGGCCCCACCTCTTTCCGCCTGCCCCTGCCCTCCCCTGCCCTCCCAGTCAGTCCTTATCACACATGTGCAACATGGTGTGCATGCCCGACATTGCTGACTGGGTTCTTCCCTGTCCAGTCACTCCTTAAGGTATTTCTTTTTTTCCTCCTCCAGACCATCAGCTCTTCCTATGATCAGGTGTGCCAGGATTCCATTCCTGTCTTACTGTTTCACCCAGCGGGCTTCCCTGAGGCCCAGAAGGCCCCAAAATGGAGGGTGGGAGTGCTGCACGTCCCCTCCAGGCTCCATTTTTAATTCCTGAGCCCCAGTGGAGCCTTCTGGGAGCAAAAACGCCCACCCAGAAAGGCCCCAAAAATTGGAGATGTGGCCAAAAAAAAGAAGCCATGCCCACCTGGTCACACCTACAGAATCGGTTGTTAAAAAATTTGAATCCCACGCCTGAAGAGAAGTCTTATTTTGCTGGTGCTCTTTTATATCACTGGCTTCTGTCCTTCTGCCAAATACCTCACAATATGGAAACAGTAGCGGTGTGATCCTTGCTGGAAAGTTCTAGCATATCCATGAAACATATTCTGGAATATGTAGATGCCAGTTGCTGTCAAGATGCTCTGAAGTAAAGCTGAACAAAATTATTCCTCTTCTCCATTGCTTTTTTCTCTTTTAAAAAAATATTGCCATTGTATCTTCACCATAAGGCTGATCTCCCCTTCTTATGAAGACTTACGATGGACTTATGTCTAGTAATATTTTTTTTATTTAATAAATATTTAATAATTTGTTTTTGTTTTCCCAAATTTTGTTCTATTGTATTTTACTAATTTATTTGATTCTTTTGGTTAGTTCTTATTGTTTTTATTTTTTGTTTTAAATATGATTTTACATTGTGTAAGTCATCTTGAGTCGCCATGGATAAATCAAATAAATAAATAAATAAGATGCTGGGTAGTAATCACACATCTGGAAGTTGAAGGAAGATATACATGATTAATGCACTTTGTGCATTAATCTTCAAGAAGGTAAATGAGCAGTTAAGGTTTGAATTTCTGGAAAAAAAACATAAAGGCTTTTCCCTGTCTGGAAATTTCTAGATACATTGATTTACAACTTCTGTCACCTCTGTCAAGCATGAGATATATTCTATCTTTATATATTGATTCTGGTTTTCTATCCTCCTGTGAAAGTCCAGAAGGAAATGCATAGGACAGGAAAAAATGTACAGAAATGAAATACAGGAACTCAATCCCTTTGGCTGCCTTAGAATGAGAAGGGAAGCTCAAAAATGCCCTCCAGAGACATTGCAAAATACCCAGGAGAAAATCAGAGATTTCTTTCATGAAGAAATAAAACTTTCGGAGAACTGAAAGGGTAAACTTTCAGTGCACAATCTGACAGAAGGCTTCCCCTACCTTTTTTTATGAATTCATTTATGTGGCCCTTAATGTATTCAGTCCTTGCCCCTCCCACACTCTAACCTTCCAGCCTTTTTTAGATAGCATTTGAACATCTGTCTGAAGGAAGCTAGAAGATATTTTTGAGTTGAAATGCTATATGGAAAATTACACACAACCCATAAGTTCTTAATCAGACCCACTCACTCAGCTTTTACATTGCTTGAACCAAGAGTAATAGAAGACCTCTGTGTGCTAAGCATCATGCCTGGAAAAGCTTGGCTTTCTGGAAAGCTCAAAGTTAGGTCAAGAATCTGAAGTCTCCATCTTTCTCAGAATCAAGCTATCAGATCCTTTCTTCTACTTCAATTGTACTTGCATTTTCTTTCTAACTTTAGAGTTCCCTTCCTATAACCATGTTAAATAAACACAGAGACTGAATAGACTGCCTAACATGTAATTTCAGATTCAGCCCAGGCTGGCCTGATTTTTTCCTAGCTTTTCCTAAATTCATATCCAAAGACTCTTCTCTTGTCCAAATCATCTTGTTGCTATACATAAGCTATGAGGGTTGCCACTCATATACAAAAAACTAGACTTTTAATCAGAAAACATTTTTAAATGTCTTTCCAGCAATAAAGTTAGGAACCAGGGAGAGGAGAATTGAATTGGGATCCTTCATTCTCAAGAGGCTTTGATATGGTGCTATGAACCAATAACTGCCACTTCCTGTGTTGTTTCAGTGCTGTATACAAAGCTGAAGTGTCTTCTCCAGAGCACGAGGCCTGGGTAATTTAATATGGAGGATAAACTGTTACCCAAGCAGCAGATCCCCCTCTCCACATCACTGAAATAGTCTAATGGAATGGGAGAGCCGATACGATTAGTTCTAGCTGCATTGCAAGAGTTACCAGAACATGATTGTACACACTCACCAACTGCTTCCGGGACTCAGGCTCCAGATTTTGCCTTGAGGTTGACTCCTGAAGTCTTTTCCAATGGATATAGCCACAAGACAGTGGAGGTTTGAAATCAGAGGCTCCCTTCTCCTAGAAGATGGTTTCCATGTTTTATCTGCCATTGGGACATAAAGCCCTCTTCCACTTCAAAACTGTTTATTTATTTATTTATTTAATATATTTATATACCGCCCTTCTCCTGAAGAACTCAGGGCGGTGTACAGCCAACCATAAAACTTTTTACAATTATAAAAGTTAAAAGAGAATTAAATATCTTAAGGCTGCCTAAAATTATACCCTCCCCCAATAAATTAATAAAATCCCAAATTTTAAAATATCAATTTAAAATTCGAATACTAAATTACATTAAAAATCCCATTTCAGCCTAGGCCGGCCTGCTCAAAGAGCCAGGTTTTTAATGCACGTCTGAAAGCTCTCAGGTCGGTGTTATTGCGTAACTCCGGAGGCAGACCATTCCAGAGGGCGGGAGCCCCCACAGAGAAGGCCCTACCTCTAGGAGTCGCCAGACGGCACATGGAAGCTGTTGGCACCCGAAGAAGGCCCTCTCTGTGGGAACACACAGGTCGGTGGGAGATTACCGGCAGATCGCGGTCATGCAGATAACCTGGTCCAATGCCATGGATCGCTTTAAAGGTCAAAATTAGAACCTTAAAGTGAACCCGGAAAACCACCGGCAACCAATGCAGCTCGCGCAGGAGAGGTGTCACATGTTGACTATCTTCTTTTTTATAATAAAGTTTTTATTTTTTAAGACAAACATACACAAACAATACATAAAAACATAAAACCAACTTCCATTTTATATACATACAGTGTGTCAGTTGGTTTCGAATCTTTTGTGCAGTCCTTTCATATTCATTGCTCACAGTTTATATCAATCTCACATTGTCAAACTAACATATGCTTATATATTTATCAATTGTTAATCATCTATGACTAAACTATTTATTTCATCATTTTATATGAGATATCCCAAATTTTATTTTAAATATTATGCTTTCATCCAAAGGTTATATATGTCTACATTATGTTTTATATCAATCTATTAAGCTTCTATAACAAAATTATCTATTCTATTACCTTACCAAGTCTTTTTATCCAACTATTGATAAAACAAATCCCATATCATATACAATTGCTTATCTTCTTGTTCTCTGATTTCAAATGTCAATTTACTCATTTCAGCACAGTCCATAATTTTTTTAATAACTTCCTCCTGCATAGGTATTTTATCATTTTTCCAATTCTTCGCAAATACAATTCTAGCCACTGTTAAAATATTTACCATCAAATATTTCAACTCTTTGCTGTATGTTTCCGATATGATTCCCAATAAAAAGATCTCTGGTTTAAAGTCTATATGTTATTTTATCAGTTTTTCCAACCATGTGTGGATTTTAGTCCAATATTTCTTTGTGTCCAAACATGTCCACCACATATGGTAATATGAATCGGGTATCTGATGACATTTCCAACATTTATCCGATTTATTCTTAAACATTATTGCAAGTCTCGTTGGGGGTAGATGCTACCTGTAAAACATCTTGTACAAATTTTCTTTATATGCAGTTGACATTGCCATTTTATAATTTTGAGACCACAATTTTTGCCATTTTTCTAAATCAATTCCGTATCCAAAATTTTTCCCCCAAGCAATCATCATTTCTTTAATTTGTTCCTCCTCCAGTTTAAATTCTAATAAATGCCCATAAAGTTTTTAAATTATGTTTTCATCAGTACCCATCAACATTTTATCTAAATCAGTCAACTTATCATAAATACCTTCTGTTTTAGAATCTTTATCAAACCTAGATAGTATTTGCAAACATGAAAACCAGTTCATTTTTACATCTTGTTTTTCCAATGTGTGCATAGATTTAAGTTCACCCTTTTCATTCAATATATCTAACCGTTTGTTCCTTGTTATATATTATTGGATAAGAAAAAGCTTCAATGGTTGATATCTATAGTGGAATTTTTAAGTAGTATTGTCTTTTTATCTTCTCCCAATTCAAAAACAATGCCTCTCAAATATAATGTCTTCTAAAATACCCCTGTGTTTTAGTTCCCTTATACCAGAGGAAAGCATGCCATCCCAACAGCAAGTCATGTCCTTCTAAAGTCAATAGTCTACTCTTCCTTAGTGTTATCCATTCCTTTACCACATCACACTTGTCGCCTGGTAATATAACTCCCAATTGAGCAAGGCAAACCCTCCTCTTATTCTTGCATCTTGTAACAGTTTTAATTTTATTCTTGCTTTTTTACCCTGCCAAATATATTTCAACACAATTCTATTTAAATCTTCAAAAAACTTTTTTCCTAATCGGATAGGAATTGTCTGGAATAGATATAAAACTCTAGGCAATACATTCATCTTAATTGTAGATATTCTCCCAATCAATGATAGTTATAGTTTTTCCCATTTTATCAAGTCTGTCACAATCTGCTGTTTGAGTTTAACATAGTTGTCCTCCTTCAGTGTGCTTGATGACCATCTTCTACTGCAACCCTGGAAAGGGGCCCTTACAAGGTGCTACTAGCTGGGCCAGCTGGGCCAAGTTTTTTAAGGAGGTATTACCACGGGTGGATCCAACAGGGTTAAATATCGGTTCAGTGATTTATGAGGGTTGATGATTTACGATGTGCTTTCCTGCACGCTGCGCTTATGTGCCTGTAAATCATCATCAGCACGCTATGTGCAGAGAAGCAGTCTTTGAAACAGCACTTTTTTCCTGCTTTTTTTTAACTATAGCTGTCCCTTGCACAGCAGCTGAAGTTGAAAAAGCAGGAAATAAAGGTCAGGTAAAAGCCTGGGTGGGCATGTGGGCAAAAACATCAGCAGACATAGAACCAGTTCTATGTCTGCTGCTCTTCAGAGCTACTGGTTCTACAGAGGTGGACAGAATTGGTAGAAACCCACCCCTGGGTATTACTCCACCGGCACTCCTCCTCACTCCAGGACACCTGGCTCAGCTCCATTTGCAGTGTCCATTATCTTCCAATTGTCCAGGGAGAGGAGAAGTCTACAGGCTTAATAGACTTTGTATGATTAGGCCTACATTGGCCACCTTTGCAAAGGAAATATTGAAAAATATTTTGGTGAGAGGAAGACTTGCAGCAGAAAGCTTTATTTCACCCAGGGTGTCAGGGTTCTGACTAATGCCCTAATAAAATCAGGAACCTTAAGCCATTTTGCAAAAAAAAACAAAAAACAGTTGCTTACTAAGAGCGCCATGTCAGCATAACCTAGGTGAAGCCAACTCTGACTTCACCCAGTTTGTGCCTTGCCTCTGACCCTATTGCCTCCTCCCCCCAAGGTGTGTCACCAGTCACATTCTCCAACAAAGCAATTTTGCGGGTCATAGAAGTCACTCCCTCTGGCCATCATGGGTCTATGTGGAGATGGCCTTGACTTTGGCCGGCTAGGATATGTTTTTGGCTGAGGTGTAAATTCCTCGGTGCAGCTGCGAGGCGTGATTTCCCATTCCCTCTGCCTATGGCAACTTGGGAGCAGCTTTGCGAATTGACACAGGGAAGAGGAGGCCATTAGCTAGCACTTTCTTCTCATTTCTGTTTCTGAGGAATTAAGAGGCACACACTTCACAAGCAATGAATGGGCAGCTTTTAGTGTTTAGTGCAGCTTTAGCACTTGGTGGCTTCTGAACATCATCGGCAGCTCTTGAACTGAACAATGAGAATTGTGTGTGCCTTAACTAGCAATAAATGTCCTTTCAGTCTCCACAAATGGATTTGCTGCCTTTCTTCCATATTCTTCCACCAAAATTTCTCTAAGGCATTGTACAGTTGACACTTATTTTCCATTTTATATTTTCTACTGAAGATGGTAAATTTGTCCAAAAACTCAAATAGTAAGAAGAAAAACTGTGGCATCTAGATGAGGATTTCTAGATTGTAATAATTGAAAATATAAAATCTGCTACTTAGCCATGGGGGAAAAATAGCAACAGAATCCCCAATTATAACTTCAAAAAAGGCAACTCTGATCTTATAGACAACAGTCTCTCATCTCTTGATTGGCAAATTCTATTCACTGGATGCAATATTGTTGAAGGCCATTATAACATATTTTTATTTGAAGTCAAAAGAGTCATCAAACTATATGTACCAATAACAACTCCCAAAACCAGAAAAAACAAGTTACCCATAACAATAAGGAAGCTTCAATTCAAAAAGAAATCTCTTTGGCAGAAAAACAAATCTGGTCATGTTGCCAACTTTAAAAGCCGATACAAAAATTTATGCCACCAGATAAAGACTGAATGTACCAATTATCACACTAAACAAGAGGAAAACCTTCTGCGCACCAATTCCACCCGTGTTTTCTTCAATTTTGTAAACAACAAATTAAAAGACTCAAGGTCCATCCCACTCCTAAAAGAACCAACTGGTAAAGACTGCAAGGATGACACCATTAAAGCCAACCTCTTTAACACATTCTTTGGTTCAGTATTTGTAAACAGTGATGGATCATGCCAATATTTCCTAGTCGAACCACAGATAACTACAATGATCTAATACATATCGATTTTATAGAAGACAATGTTGAAAAAGCACTACGCAATCTAAAACCATCTTTATCTATTGGACCGGACGGAGTTTGTGCCTACTTCTTAAAAAAGCTATCCACTGCCATAGCTGAACCTCTAAGCATAATCTTTGAAAAATCTTTCAGGACCAGCTCCTTGCCAAATCTATGGTCACTAGCCACAGTCATTCCCATCTTCAAAAAGGGAGACCACAACCTAATTGAAAATTACAGACCAATCTCTTTATGCTGCGTCACTTATGGAATCAAATATTAACAAATCCATTATCCTCCACTTAGAGACAAACAACCTACTCTCTAACAAACAGTTTGGTTTCAGAAGGAAACTGGCCTGTTATCTGCAACTCTTGCACTGTAGAAACATATGGACAACACAACTTGATCAGGGCAAAGCAATAGACGCAATTTACATAGACTTCTGTAAAGCCTTTGATTCAGTGGTACATGACAAACTACTCCTAAAACTAAGATCTTATGGTATCTCTGGATACCTGCATAACTGGATAGAAGCATTCCTGTCAAACAGACAACGAATGGTCAAAATTGGGAGCATCCTATCAAATCCTGTACCTGTCAACAGTGGTGTCCCCCAAGGCAATGTTCTAGGACCAACTCTCTTCATACTCTATATTAATGATCTCTGTGATTGTATTAAGAGCAACTGCGTTTTTTTCGCTGATGATGTAAAGCTATTCAACACCACTGACAATGCTGCTACCCTTCAAAAAGATCTCGAATATGTGTCAGAATGGTCAAACAAATGGCAACTTCAGATCTCAACAAGTAAATGCTCTGTCTTGCATATTGGCAAAAAAAAAAAAAAATACAAGCTGAATAGTCAAGACCTTTTTGATGACACAAACTTTGTCAAGGACTTTGGAGTACTCATCTCAAATGATCTAAGCGCTAGAGACCACTGTAACTACATAGGCAAAAAGGCATTAAGAGTTGTTAACCTAATTCCGTGTAGCTTTTTCTCCAGTAATATCACTCTACTAACTAGAACATATAAAACATTTGCTAGACCAATACTTGAATACAACTCATCAGTCGGGAATCTGCATTACATATCTGATATTAATACAACTGAGAAAGTCCAGAAATATTTTACGAGAAGAGTCCTCCACTCCTCTACTCGTAGCAGAATACCTTATGCCACCAGACTTGAAATTTTAGACCTAGACAACCTAGAATTACACTGCCTTCGTTTCAATCTAAGTATAGTACATAAAATTATATACTGTATTGCAATGTCCTACCTATCAATGAACACTTCAACTTCAACCAAAGCAATACAAGAGCACAAAATAGATACAAACTAAAGATAAACCACACCAAACTTGATTGCAGGAAATACGACTTCAGCAACAGAGTAGTCAATGTCTGGAATATTCTACCTGACTCTGTGGTTACTTCCCCAAACTCCAAAATCTTCAACATTAGACTATCTATTATTGAACTCACCCCTTTCCTAAGAGGTCTATAGGGGGTGTGCATAAGTGCACCAAACGTGCCTACTATCCCTGTCCTATTGTGTATTTATTTTCTTATTCATATCCATTTCATGTATTTATAACCATGTTTATACTTATACCTGTTATCTAATAATTGTTTGACAAAATAAATACATAAAAATAAATAAAAAATAAATAAAATAAAGTATTTATTAAATTTGTTTGCCACCCATTTCATTGTGAAGCAACTCTGGGCAGCTTCAATTATGTTATTATGCCTGAGCATTTTTTTGTATTTAGTGTGTTTGTTTGGATTTTTCCTGCAGTAATGTTTGGGTTGTCAGCACTGCACATATTTTTAGTAAATATCAAATGTATTTACTAACGTCAAACTTGGCAGTGGCTTTTACCAACAGTCTGGTTGAGACTGGAGTATTCACTTCTAAATAATTCCATGGTTCTCTGTCTGTCTGTCTGTCTTTCTCTCTGTGTGTGCATGTGTGTAAATTATGATTGTGACAATAATTTCATAGTCCTAGCCTTCAAGAGAAAGTTTTTGGAGTATCTGGGATGCTCCAGAAATGGGGGGTGGGGGGTGGGAGGCAATTGCAATAATAGTAAAACATCTGACAAGCATCACAATCTGATTGGGGTACAAAGAAAACCTTTCTGCAACCAACTGCTTAAAAATGGCTTCTGATTAGACATTTATCTTGATGGTCTCTATCTATTCTTATCCTCTGAAAATGGCCTGCTCCATCAGACATACAATGAAAGTACTTAAATCACCAATCAGGCAGATTTAGAAGCAAGGATAATGTTTCTTACTTTCTCTCCCAGTGAATTAAACAGAAAGACTGTGTTTGTCCCCCAATTCATTTCTATGCATTTTCAGGAGGAAGAAATAAATTTCTTTCTGAAGTCATTCATTCTTAGCAGACTTAGCAGTCCAAATCAATGCATGCATTCAGCCATTGCATACATAGTTAGAAATGGCCAACAGAAATAAAGCTTATATAATGTTTTTTATTCTACTTCTGTTTGTAGTTCATTTAGTATTTATTATAAGCTAAATGGGTTATAGGATAGTAACTTACAGATGAAAAGTTTGCCCAGTACTTATTTCGGAAATCTGTTTCCTGAATAGTATGTGCTAAGCTATGTGTAAGTGATTATTATGCTGGCTTCCCTCCACCAGAAGGAGACAGGAAGTGATGTCACATGCATCATGGTGCCATTCTGCATTGATGTCAAGGCACATGCGAAGTCACTCTGGCTTCTTCTTGATGCCCATACTTGAATAATTTTCTGTGGTCTTTAGGTTCCTTTTCAAGCATGCAAACTGCAACATTGAGATTGACATAAAATCAAGGGGATTGTATATTTTGATAAATTTCTTAAATTCCAAGACAGATTATGGAGGCCAACATACTGAATTTGACTTCTATTCTAATAGACCTCTGGATTCCTGAGCATTTTAATATACTAGAAACTATAATATAGTTTTTTTAAATACTTGAAAATGAGCAGGTCAAAATATTAAGGGATTTTGAGTGCAGACAAATAAAGTCTTGACTTAGAAAACATGAAGAATAACTGTGGTTGAAGAGAAGAAATTGTGGATAATTGATGTGGAAATATAAGGAGATAGCAGAATAGAAGATAAAGGTAACAGTGTTCCAATATCTAAGGGGCTGGCACATAGAAGAGGGGGTCAACCTATTTTCCAAGTACCAAAGAGCAGGACAAGAAGTAACAGATGGAAACTAACCAAGGAGAGAAGCAACCTGGAATTAAGGAGAAACTTCCTAACAGTGAGAACAATTAACCAGTGGAACAGTTTGCCTTCAGAAGTTGTGGGTGCTCCATCAATGGAGGATTTTAAGAAGAGGTTGGACAACCATTTGTCTGAAACAGTATAGGGCTTCCTGCTTGAGTAGGGGGTTGGGCTAGAAGACCTCCAAGATTCCTCCCAACTCTGTTACTCTGTTGCGCACACAAGTTCCCCAGAAAACTGCCCACCTGGTATCTTGGTTACCTAGTATCTTTTTGTTACCTGGTATCTTTGAATTGGAAAAGATCCCAAAATATCAAGATCTGAAACTTGAAATTGAAAGATTGTGGCAACCAACTATGGTGGTCCCAGTGGTTATTAGAATTGTGGATGCCATACCAAAAAAATGTTGGCCAACACTTAGACAATTTGTGCATTGACAATATTTCATCAGTCAGTTGCAAAAGGTCTCACTGCTTGGATCTGCACATAAACTACACCAGTACATTATACCATCCTATATTCTTGGAGTAGTTCTTCTCCGTTTCTAATCATTTTTAGAAATTGCTCATTAAGTACTCCCTTGTTATTAGAGATCTTTGGAACAAGAAGTTTGAAAAGTCTTCAGGTGAGTTAAATAGGCTCATACATGTTGCCTAATCCATACAGTACATTACAGATTATTATGCAGATTGAATAGTATTGGCATGTTCCATTTGATTCAAAACTGACACAGTTGACATATAGTGATCTGTTCTTCCCTTGACTTTTGCTGGATTCCAGAACCCATAATCCCTTATCAATTGTGTTGCCTGGTGAGGATGGGATTGTAGTTCAGCACCAACTGGGGATTCAATGTTAGAAATGGTTAAAGAAAATAGATATTCACCATCTTCTTCCTATAAAGGATTTCATAAAGAAGTATCTATTGACTTCACACCTTGCAGAAATGATCATGTTTCTGTTTATGCAGTTTCCAACACCTTGAAAAGAAGACGCATTCAAACCTACTTCTGTGACATAGGAAGCATCATTTGCACAATCTAATTTGGGCAGAAGATGGAGTTGCCATATTTTGTGGTTGGCAAGTAACCTGAGATATCTGCTAAAGATGAGATATGAACTACTGAGTATATGTTTGATTTAAAAAGATATAAAAGGAGAAGTGAGGGTGAAGCTAGTTTCAAAATGGAAAGCTCAATGATTCTTCCTGGCCTTTAGTTCCTTAAGCTTTGATGAAAAAAATATTAGTGATCTGGTTGCTGTAGTAATGCAAATACTGTGCTCTCTACTGTGTGTGTACTTGTGTTGAGAGTGGTCATCTCCTCCTCCTCCTCCTCCTTCTCCTCCTCTTTCTGTTCCTCCTCCTCCCCCTCCTCCCTTTATTATCCTGGACAGGTGATAAAGACAGAGGGGATGCTTCAGCAGTCGTGAGGAGAGGAAAGTCTCCTTGACTGACCCCAAGAAAACCCCTCTCTCCCAACTAAAAAGAGAACCGTCAGCATGGCTGAATTGAAGCCAGGAAGGCAGCTGAGACGGAAGTGAGAAAGAAAGTTCTTGTAACAGCATGCTTAGTCTTGGTAAGAATCACTCCAATTTCTGCAGTGGAATTTTCCTTGGAAAGTGGGATGTAAAGGAGGAAATTAGCTGCGATTAACGATTGGGAGAGACTGTCAGATTTAGTAAAGAAAGAAAAGATATTGCTGCTAGAAGTAACTTTAAAAGTAAAGGACATATTGGATTGGTTAACCCAAATTTCTGGACTATATTTTTACTATTACTCAACTTTAAGAATTTTGGGAAACTATTGGAAAACAATCTTAATGATTGTAGTTAAAGTGTTTTAATTCAGCGAGTTTTGCTCTCTTTCAATAATCCAGCGTGCTTTTGAACATCCTGTTACAACCTATTGTTTACAGCGCAATAGCAGCAGCCATCGGAGCAATAAATCCCTCCCACCCAGTAAAACAATTAATCCTTTCCTTACAGACTCTCAATACTACCTCATTACTTTAATCAAACACTGATTAATTCATTACCTCAAAACTTACAACTTTTCTACCTCATTATCTATATCAATGATTAGATAATCAATTTCTATAAAATAATTTATTAATGGTTTAATTGATTTATTGTTTTAATTGATTAGTGTGATTAAAGTGTTTAGTGCAAATGGTGTGATTACTGATTAGTTTAAAAGATCAAGATTTATGTAATTTAATTGATTAGTAAAATTAGTGATTTAGTGAATTTAATTGAACAGTGTGATTAATGATTAGTTTAATTAATTGATTAGCAATTAGTGTAAATTGATTAGACTGATTGTTGCTTAGCAAAATTATTTGATTATAGAGGTTATTGCAATTGATTGATTGGTGTGATATTGGCTATACTGATTACCCAAAATTGTTTCATTAAGTAATTTAATCAACGTACCATCTTAACAAACCTATCACGCCAAGAAAAAAATCCAATGCCAAACCACAACCTAAAGAGAAAGTAATCCCCACCAATGAACCACAAGACTCCTGCACATGCCTTAAATGCTATAAAACTCTAAAGGATAATGAAAATTCTATCAAATGTTCTCTATGTAACAAATACACTCATCATGACTGCTTGAGATTACCCGAGCAGATGATTCAATACCTAGAATCATCCAATGAGTTTCCATATCTCTGCAAATCATGCAGACCCAAACTGGACCTGTCTGAAAGAGTTGATACCATAGAAACACAAATAACATCCCTTGGCACCATAGTAGCATCCCTGGACACTTTAAAAGAAAGATTATCCAACCTTGGAAAAAAAAAGACACAACGCAAAAACCTGAATATCCAATAGCTACAAACCACATCTCTACCCAAAAACCACAACCCAATCCACAACCCAATCCACAAAAAACCATAAATCAGACAGATCCCAATCCTCATCAGAGAAGCTGTTGAGCGTGAACGGAAACGTCCAAACGCCATCTTATTTGGTCTAGAGGACATCAATGACAATGATGACATCACAACTGTCCGCAACATCATTAGTGATTATCAAGCATCAACCATCTCCCCTGATGAAATACTTGACATTTCCCGCATCAGGGTTTCCGCCCAGAGTTCAAAAACAGAGACGGCTCTGTGGTCCCACACTTCTGCAGGGTCATTTGCAAAATTGAATCAAGCAAACATAAATTCATTTATACTATAAATTCACTTTCCAAAAGCAAGACCAACCATAAGAACCTCTGTTCTTGCCCTGACCTAACCATACAGCAACGTGCCCACTCCCGTGTACACCACACAGAACTAAAAAAATGTCTAGACAATGGAGAGAAGGACCTGTACATGGACTACCGTGCTGACTGTATCAAAAGTAAGTCACACAACCCGCAACTCAGCTTTAACCTTCAACCACAAACCTACGTCAACCAATCCACCATCACCTAAGACTAGGCGTGCATGCCCCTACCTCAATTCCAACTACAGCTGGTCTTAAATGCAAGCTACTCAATGCAAGAAGCCTTGTGAACAAAATACCTGAATTTCTCCTCTTACTAAATATGGCTAAATTCGACATCATATTTTTCTGTGAAACATGGCTCAACGCATCTCTCCCTGACTCCATTACCACAGTAAGAGACTATCATGTTTACCGATCAAATCGTGAAATTCATAGAGGATGTGGTATTACTATCTTCTATAAAAAATCCTTGCATCTAAAAAACTTCCAAGTTACCCAGGAGCTTGCTCTTCCTGAGACCATCATTTGTGATGGTTGAATGCACCAATTATCACATTAAACAAGAGGAAAACCTTCTACGCACCAATTCCACCCATGCTTTTTACAATTTTGTAAACAACAAACTAAAAGACTCAAGGTTCATCCCACCCCTGATAGGATCTAATGATAAAGACTGCAACAACAACACCATTAAAGCCTGCTGCCACCATCGGCCTCTCGTCGACCAGTGCGCTCCCATTGGGCGGGCCTCATCGGGGTGCCACTCGGCTGGACGGCTGGCGACCCTGAGGGTTCGGGCCTTCTCTTTGGGAGCACCCTCCTTCTGGAATGAATTGCCCCCGGAGATGAGGACCGTCCCCGACCTATTGACCTTCCGGCGCGCACTAAAAACTCACTTATTCCATCTAGCCGGTGTGGCCTAGAGTTATGTGTAATGGTTTTAATTCGGTTTTAAATGGTTTTAATTTTCTTAATTCCCTAGTTTTTAATTCTTAATGGCCAACTTATTTAATTCTTTTAACGTATTTTAAATTATTGTATATGTATTTATATGATTTTTATTTGGCTGTGCACTGCCCTGAGTCCCTAGGGAGAGGGGGCGGTATATAAATTTGAATAATAAATAAATAAATAAACATCCTTAACACATTCTTTGGCTCAGTATTTGTAAACAGCAATGGATCCTGCCCAGTATTTCCTAGCCGAACCACAGAAAACTACAATGATCTAATACATATCAATTTTACAGAAGACAATGTTGAAAAAGCATTACACAATCTAAAAACATCTCTATCTATTGGACGGAATATGTGCCTACTTCTTAAAAAAGCTATCCACTGCCATAGCAGAACCTCTAAGCATAATCTTTGAAAAATCTTTCAGGATCAGCTCCTTGCCAAAGCTATGGTCACAAGCCATGGTCATCCCCATCTTCAAAAAGGGAGACCCCAGCCTAGTTGAAAATTACAGATCAATCTCCTTATGCTGCATCACCTGTAAAGTCATGGAATCAATTATTAACCAATCCATTATCCTCCACTTAGAGACAAGCAACCTGCTCTTTAATAAACAATTTGGTTTCAGAAAAAAACTATCCTGTAATCTGCAACTCTTACACTGCAAAAACATATGGACTACACAACTTGATCAGGACAAAACAATAGATGCAATCTATATAGACTTCTGTAAAGCCTTTGATTCAGTGGTACATGACAAACTACTCCTAAAACTAAAATCTTATGGTATCTCTGGAAAACTGCATAACTGGATAGAAGCATTCCTGTCAAACAGACAACAAATGATCAAAATTGGGAGTATCCTATCAAATTCTGTACCTGTCAATAGTGGTGTCCCCCAAGACAGTGTTCTAGGACCAACCCTCTTCATACTCTATATAAATGACCTCTGTGATCATATTAAGAGCAACTGTGTTCTCTTTGCTGATGATGTAAAGGTGTTCAATACCACAGACAATACTGCTACCCTTCAAAAAGACCATGATTATGTATCAGAATGGTCAATCAAATGGCAATTTCAAATCTCAACAAATAAATGCTCTGTCTTACATATTGGCAAAAAAAATCAGAAAATAAAATACAAGCTGAATAGTCAAGACCTTGTTGATGATCCAAGCTCTTTAAAGGACCTTGGAATACTTGTCTCTAATGATCTAAGTGCTAGAACCCACTGTAACTACATAGCCAAAAAGGCATTAAGAGCTGTTAACCTAATCCTACCTAGCTTTTTCTCTGGTAATATCACACTACTAACTAGAGCATACAAAACATTTGCTAGACCAATACTCGAATACAGCTCATCAGTCTGGAACCCACATTATGTATCCGATATTAGCACAGTTGAGAAAGTCCGGAAATATTTCACAAGAAGAGTTCTCCACTCCTCTACTCGTTGTAGAATACCTTATGCCATCAGACTTGAAATTCTAGACCTAGAAAACCTTGAATTACGCCACCTTTGGACTGATCTAAGTGTGGTATATAAAATCATACATTGCAATGACTTACCTGTCAATGACTACTTCAGCTTTAATCATAACAACACAAAAGCACACAATAAATACAAACTCAAGGTTAACCACACCAAACTTGATTGCAGGAAATACGATTTCAGCAACAGAGTGATCAATGTCTGGAATACTCTACCTGACTCTGTGGTTTCTTCCCCAAACCCAAAAATTTTAATCTTACAGTCTACAGTCTACTATTGAACTCACCCCTTTCCTAAGAGGTCTGTAGGGGGTGTGCATAAGCGCACCAACATGCCTACCATCCCTGTCCTATTGTTCCTTTTTTTTCTTATTCGTATCCATTTCATGTATTCATAACCATGTTTATACTTATACCTGTTACCTAACAATTGCTTGACAAAATAAAATAAATAAATATATAAATATATATATAAAGCCTATCGTCCCTGTCCTATTGTTTCTTTTATTCTTCTTATATGTACCCATCTCATGTATTCATACCTGTGTATAATACTTATACCTATTATCTTGTAAGTGATTGATAGATCAAATAAATTCTAAAATTCTAAATTCCTCCATGCACTTCCACTTCCACTTCCAGTGTTAAGGGAGATAAAAAGGTTCTTGCACTTCTGGTGACCTCAACCATAGTTATTTGATGGTGTTGTTGTGGGTCTTTGATGTTGTCTCTCCATCTTCTTCTGGGTCTGCCTCATGTTCTTTGATCTTTTCCTCTTTTTGTTTATGCCTCGTATGGTATATAATCCCAAGACATGTTGTGGGTCTTGATGGCTTGATTTTTGACAAATCCCTGAAGTTTTCCTGGCTTTTTTTTTGGAAGTGGTTTCCCCTGACTTTTTATCTCCTAAGGTTGAGGGGATAGGACTGTCTCATGGTCCCACAACCAGTTTCAGGCTTAAGTCAGGATTAGGGTCTCCCAGTTTCTAGCCTGATGTCTTTAACCCCAATACCTAACTGCGTCTCTAATGCTATACTATGTTGATATAATTGTAATTCTGCGAGGCTTTTAAAACCTCTTTTAGATCATAACAGAATGTGTTGAAGGAGAAGAAAGCACTCTTAGTTTCAAGAATGAACTAAAGATTAAACACTGTGTATACGTGTAAGAAATCACAGAAGAGAATTCCCAAGAGATGTTTGACAGTCTGGGATCCATTAAGCAAATGGCCTAGCTAAAGCAGAATTGCATTGGGGATTTTCTAAATATACTACAGCTCCTTCCACTTCTTCCCACCCTCAGTGACATTCAGCAAGAGGACATGTCTTCTTTGGAAGCAGGTAGAGAATTTGTCTCTTTGGGGAGAACAGAATCTGAACCTATTCATGAACCACCAAGCATCTAAATGAATATTTTGGGTTGCACCACTTCAGTATTGTATCAAATTGGAATATTTTGATTTACTGAAGGATAATTAAAGCAAACTGGATAATTATTCCAAACTGGCCACTCTACACGTGTTGTGGTTCACCGGCAGCCTGCGCAGATGGCAGCAGAATCAGATAGTGGGGAAGAACGGGGACCAGCCCAGGAGTCTGGGAGTTGTGTGCTGACTCCAGAGCCTCCAGAGTCTGACAGCAGAGAGGTAGAGGAACAAGGGGAGCCTCTTCCCAGTACATGTGTGTGCAGAGCTGCTAGAAGGCAAGAACAGCTAAGAAAAAAGGGGCAACTCAGGAGTAAGGTTTGATTGCCCCTCCTCTAAGGTATAAAGGACAGGCAAAGGTGAAGAAACCTTTGCAGGAAGCTCTGTTCAGATTAAACCTTGAAGCTATGTGTGGATTTTGTATTTAGGTTGGTTTTTTATGTTTAATTTGGCACTTTAGTTGTTGGCAGCAATTCAAAGGAGAGAAAGGTGGGTGCTTATCTTGAGAGATTGTTTGGACTAAGCGTGTGCTTAATTATGGTCTCAGGAAGCTTTGATCAGAACAACATGATTGAATTACACTTGTTATACTGTATTAGAATATCTGCTGGTGTGAATGCTCTCAGTGAATGAACTATTAGGACAATTTACTAAGGAGGTCTTCTAAATATTTCACAGCCAGCTCTGAATCATCAATAGCTGTTTAGCACTGGATTTTCCTGAGTTCAAGATCAGAAAGAAACATACCCATAAAGATCCATTTAAATGCCACCAGTTTCTGGTAGAGCTGACAGAATATGATAGGGTTGTTTTCCAAGTGTGACAGCTAACATAGGAAAAGTGGAAACTTTTATGCTTTTTACTATATACCATGACATTATTTACAATATTTTTTCCAACAGGTATACTCAACACAATGCTGCTGCTCATCCAGTGTCTGTTTTCCACCTAAATCTTCCTCCAGGGAGATTATCCCCCTCTAGCTCTCCTTTTTTCTCCTTTTTCTCCATCTCCATCCCCTGTTTCTGGTTTCACTGAGCGAAAGAGTGAAAAGAAAGGGATGGGATGTTATTCCTCCTGGAACTGCTCAGTCAAAAGTTTACTGCTTCTCTGATGGGAAAAGAGTCTATCCTTTCAGGTCTTCTGCCCAGCCCTTTCCCAGAAACCAGGGCTTCTCCATGGACAATGGAATCCATTCTTCCTCACTGGGGTCTTGTGTGAAGCTCTTGTCTGCAGCCAGGTGGAGCCACCCTTCCCATTCTTGGGTCTCGACTGGTGTTCTAATCCCTTTGGATCTTCACTCCCCTTCTTCCAGGGAGTACCTTTCTTCTCCCTTCCTGACCAAGAATCAACAACAGAGGGGTCCTTGGTGGTCACTGAGCTTGGTTGTCTTCTTGCAGAAGATGTTACATAGTTTGGGTCATGAAATGTCTGCAAGAAAACAGTCAAGCTCAGAGACCACCAAAGGCCCTTCATTTCAATCCTGAGCTACAAATATTTTCTCTTACTGGCAATCAACAATTGATCTGCACACCTAAATTCTCTCTCCAGATTTTCTTTGCAGCCACCCTGTTCTTTCCTCTCCCTTTATCTTCATTTTTTTGGTTAGACTGGCAATAAGATCCCACCAAGTGAAAAGGTGGGAGTTCTTTCTCAGGGTTGTAGTTTTTAGCAATTGTATTCCAAGCTGGAACAGTGGGACAGCTTCTTCCAAATCCACCCACACCAGTTCTGATTAGTACTCACATCAGCTCTTCAGCCCTGGTGAAACCACAGATGCCCTAAAGTGCCAGAAATGATCTACTTTTTCTGCATTTACTTCCAACAATGCTCATGCCCTCAGGACAACAACTAACCCATAGGTCATAAGGGCTGGGCCAAAAATATCTGCCCTATGCCCTCAGCATGATCTGAGCTACATCATTCCCTTCGTACCAGAACTAAAATCAGAATTTGTTTTCTATATTTCTTCATAGATATGAAAAACTACTGCCAGTTTCTTTCAAGAAAGGCATTTTGTTAATGCCAATCATTACATTCCCCCACCAAGCATGAGATGTCAGACAATTTCAAGAATTATATCAATGAATGTCTATATTCTAATAACTATTTTCTTTCCTATTCTAAACATTTTAGTAGAAAGGCAGTCAAGCAGACAAAAATTATCCACACGTATATTTAATATAAACAATGGCAGCAAAGAATATGGATCTACAAGTAAGGGGGGGGGAGAGAAACCCAGCTAAGAACAGTGGTGCATATGAACAGTTGAACTGCAGGCCTTATGAATACACCCCAGATAATTCTTCTGTTTTAATTTTATTTTTCTTGTGACCTGATAGAATGGAGGCTTTCCAGATGGAAAGTCCTGTAACAAAATTATGTTGTTACTGGAAGCTACTCTAAGCTGCAGAATTAAATTGAGGGTTAAGTGTTCAGCATTTGTTGAGATGCCGAAGCTTGATTTAATCAATGAATCAGATACACAGCTCTTTCTACAAACTGACAGTCTTGTTTCCAAGTGGTTGCAGTTCCATTGACGCTACAATTGTCTTGCGAGTCGTCATAATTTTTTTCTCGTTGTTTACTTCAATACAGGGCAAAAAGTGGAAAGTCCTTTGAATGTTTTCTGATGTTAGCAAATGTATATCTTCCCTCCAGAACAAATAATCTGCTAAAAAAAATCATATTCCCCTTCTTTCTCCACTGTTTTACTTTCGTATTTGGTCAATATGAAACTAAGAAGCAGCTGCAGGGATGATTTTGCATAGAAAAAGGAAGTGATTTGGGAGAGAGAAAGCAGATTAGATTGGTAGGACCAATCCCTACCTAAGTAGAAATTTCCTGACAGTGAGAACAATTAACCAGTGGAACAGCTTGCCTCCAGAAGTTGTGGGAGCTCCAACACTGGAGGTTTTTAAGAAGACACTGGACTTGTCTGAAATAGTATAGGGTCCCTTGCTTGAGCAGTTGCTTGGACTCCAAGACCTTCAAGTTCCCTTCCAACTCTGTTATTCTTTCTGTTATGTTATGTTCCTAGAAGTGCCCCATGCCTCTGATTTGTCATATGGATTACATGTAGCATTTATCTGAAAGAGAATTGGACCTGGCTTATAATTAAAGTGGAAGAAAGCATACAAAATTATCTATAGAAAAGAGGGTTGTTTTTAAAAAGAAAGAAAGAAAATCCAATATAACTATCATCCCTATTTTTTTTTAAAAAAAAGTTCTTTAAAGGAAAAGATTAAGGCCTTGGCAGATAGGAAATAATTTTAAAATAAACCAACTTAGTTTGCATTTTATGAAATGATATGCTGATCTGACCAGGTATTTCTGAAAGGTATGATGCAGCTTATTGAAATCCGTATCACTATGCAAATATACCCATACAATCCTGTACTGAAGAGTTAGTTGGATGTTCTTAAATAGACCCTTCCAACTTTATTGTCCGAACAATACATGAAAATGATTTTTACTTATTTATTTGTAAAATGTATTAGCTGCCCATCTTGCCACATGGTAACTCTGGATGGCCTACAATATTAAAAGATAAAACTATATAATAATATAAATACAATAAAATCAACCTTTTTAAAAAATAGGAGAGGGAATATGATGATAAATTGGGAAAACTGTATGTACATCTGCATGATGAGAACCAGTGGTATCCACCCATAGAAGCCATTTCAAGCTCCTTGAAGCTCATAGAACAGTGTGGAAATTGAAATGATTTAATGCTTGTCAAAGCGACATAGATGAGAAACAGCCAAATTGTCCATTCCTGCAGTTGCTCTAATTATTATTATTATTATTATTATTATTATTATTATTATTATTATTATTATTATTATTATTATTATCCATTTTAGGTCATGTGATACAGTACAATCTAGAAATTTGAAGGTCTCTACTGTTGATACTGTGTTGTCTAGTATTGTAAGAGGTGGTAGTATGGGAAGGTTTCTTCTAAAGTCTACCACCATTTCTACGGTTTTGAGTGCATTCAGTTCCAGATTGTTCTGGTTACACCACGAGGCAAGTTGTATAACCTCCTGTCTGTATGCAGATTCACTGTTGTCTCAAATGAGACCAATCACTGTTGTGTCATCAGCAAACTTCAGTATTTTAACAGATGGATTGTTTGAGATGCAGTCATTGGTATATAGGGAGAAGAGAAGTGGAGATAGCACACAGCCTTGAGAGGGCCCTGTGCTGATTGTACAGGTATCAGATGTGATTCTGCCTTAGCTTCACCTGCTGCTTCCTGTCTGTTAGGAAACTTATGATCCACTTACAAGTGTGTTCAGGTACCACTAGTTGGTTTAAGTTACTTAGAAGAGTGTCTGGAATGATGATATTGAATGCTAAACTGAAGTCTACAAAGAGGACCCTTGCGTAGGTATTTGGAGATTTGAGGTGTTTAGGATGTAATGCAGAGCCATGTTAACAGCATCATCTGTCAATCTATTTGCTCAGTATGCAAACTGCATGGGATCTAACAGCGGATCTGTGATGATTTTCAGGTGGGACAGCACAAGCCTTTCAAAGATTTTCATAACTACAGATGTTAGAGCGACTGGTCTGTAGTCATTCAGTTCCTTGATGGAGGGTTTCTTTGACACTGGGATGATGGTAGAATGTTTGAAGCAGGAAAGAACATAGCACATCTCTAGTGATCTATTGAAGATTTGGGTGAAGATGGGGGCCAGTTGCTCAGCACAGACTTTTAAGCAAGAAGGAGTTATCTTGTCTGGCCCTGGTGCTTTTCCTGGCTTTTGTCTGTGTAATAGATCTTGTACTTCTTTTTTTTGTGATCACCAGAGGTTGTGAGCCCAATGGATTGGGGCTAGTTGTAGGAGGCTTGGCTGTTGTTGGTGTGTTTGAGATGTGGGTCGTGGTTGTAGTTTCTTTTCAAACCTGGAGTAAAACACATTCAGGTCATCTGCTAGTTGTTGATTTCCTTCTGCCTGGGAAAGAGGTTTGCTGAAGCCAGTGATGTTTTTAAGAGTTTTCCACATGTTTGCTGGTTCATTTGTTGAGAATTGATTCTTTAACTTTTCAGAGTAGCTTCTTTTTGCTGCTCTGATATCTCTTGTTAATATGTTTCAGGCCTTATAGCATTCTGTCACCTTTTCTGTGGGCTTCCTCTTTGGAACGACGTAACTGCTTAAGTTTAGCTATGAACCAAGGTTTATTGTTACTATATATTTGCAGGTTCCTTGTTGGTACACATAAGTCTTCGCAGAAGCTAACATATGATGTTAACAGTATCTGTGAGCTCATCTAGGTCTGCAGAGGCATCTTCAAAAACATTCCAATCAGTGCAATCAAGGCAGGCCTGAAGTTTCAGCTTTGCTTTGCCTCATCCAACCAAGTCTTCACTGATTTAATTGTTGGTTTAATGGTTTTAAGTCTTTGTCTGTAGGCAGAAACAAGGTGAATCATGCAGTGGTCAGAGTGTCCCACAGCTGCTCGTGGTGAAGACCTATAAGCATCTTTTACTGTTGTGTAGCAGTGGTCTAAAGTATTTTTGCCTCTGGTGGAACAATTTACAAGCTGGAAATATTTTGGGAGCTCTTTCCTTAAATTTGCTTGATTGAAATCTCCTAAAATGTTGGGAAGGGAACCATGGTGTTTGGCTTCAGCCTCCATAATTTGATTAGCAAGAGTTTGTAATGCCTTGTTTACACAAGCTTGTGGAGGAACATATACAGCTATTAGGAGAAATGAGGAGAACTCACGTGGAGAGTAAAATGGCTTGCAGTTGATGTGTAAAGATTCTAAGTTTTCATCACAAAACTTGTATATTATAGTTATATCCTGAGACCAACTGTTGTTGATATATAAACATAATCCTCCACCCTTTGTTTTACCCGATGTCTCTTCAATTCTGTCTGATCTAAATGTCTGAAATCCTGGGATGTATATGGTGTTGTCCCCATGAATTTGTGAATTAAGCCAGGTTTCAGTAAAACAAAGAATAGCTGAATTATAAAAATCAGAATTCCATCTATTTAAGAGATGAATTTCATCCATCTTGTTAGCCAGTGAGTGTAAATTAAGTCAGAAAGAGTGAAGAGAGAGGAGTTTTTCCCTCCTATTCCTTAGTCTGTTTAAAATTCCCGTTCATTTACCTCGTCTCCTTTTCCGGCGTGGTCACTTCTTTGCTTTCTTTGTTGTAATTCATAGCACAGTGTGCTTGACCTTGGCTAATATTTACTGTCCAGCAGCTAAAGCTGAATAAGAAGAATATGGGTGTGTTGTTTTTGGCTTCAATCATTTTTTAAAAAACATAAAATAAAGTTTATTTAAGATTCATACATTAAAAACATTAAAAACAAACAAACATATAAACAAATATATATACAAAGTATATAAATATATATACATATATACATTTTGCAGCAGGTATTGAGCAATGGTTACATTTTTCCACTCCTAACTTTGATGTGATCTACTTTGTTACAATACCTTCCTTGTTCTTTTGATGTTTTAATTTCACAGAATACTTTATGATTAAATGCACGTCCTCCATAATTTCATAATTTATCCAGTTGTCAAATATTGCCTTTTCTTTAACCATCCATACCAGCAATTCCAGGTTTTATAATAGTCACTTTCTTGGTTGTTTTTTAGTAATTTAGTTAGGCTATCCATCTCTGCGCACTCGTGAATTTTTTTAATAACCATCTCCTCTGAATGGATAGTAGACAGTTTCCCATTTTGTACATAGCTTATTCTGGCTGCCTTTATAATGTGCAAGATTAAATATTGGTATTTTTTCCCATTTTTGAATCTATCATATCCAGCAGGAAGGTTTCAGGTTCAAGTTTTATGTCTTGTTTAGTTATGTTTAGAATCCAATTTCTAATGTTTCTCCAAAACTTCTGCACATATGGACATGTCCACCACAAATGGAAGTATGTTCCCTGGATGTAAGTTACACTTCCAACAATTTGCCAGGAGATTCGGAAACATCTTAGCCAGTCTCCCAGGTGGCAAATGCCAATGATAAACCATTTTATACAAATTCTCTTTGTACAAGACTGACATGGTTAGTCTGTAATTTATCTCCCAAATATGTTCCCACTTGTCTAATTAAATACTATGGCCCACGTTTTTTGCCCAAATTATCATACATTCCTTGACTGTTTATTCTTTTAATTTATAATCCAAAAGATATTTGTATATTTTACTAATCAATTTCCTTTCCTCTCCATGTCAAATCTTGTCTAATTCTTGGTAAATCATATTAAAACCGAATTGTTCTTTATCTTTTTTATAATGCATTTGTATCTGTGCATAGGGCCACCGTGCTCTCTCTTTTCCTTGGATTTGTATTTGATTCCTACCTCTAACTCTCCGGTTTCATGTAGTAAGTCTTTATATCTTACAATATTATCAAAATCTAAAACATTTGGATGTGTAACTGCCTCCAGTGTGGATAACCAAAGTGGGACCTTAGGATAGTGTGCTTTTTAAATCTTTCCTCAAATATTTAATAACACATTCCTTATATAATGCCTTTGAAAATATGAATGATGCTTACTCTTTCCATCCTACATGAATGCATGCCATCCAAGTTGGAGATCAAAGCCCTCTAATGTTAAGATCCTTCTATTTATCAGATTAATCCAGTCTTTAAACCAAGTTGCTATCACAGCATGATAGTATACTTTGAAATTTGGAAGACTGAAGCCTCCTTTCTTTCTGTCATCCTGTAAAAATTTATATTTTATTCTGGGTTTTTTCCCCTGCCATATGAATTTAGATATATGTTTATTTAATTCTTCAAAAAAGCTTTTCTCCAACTTGACCGACACTGTCTGAAATAGGAACAATTTTGGCAACACATTCATTTTTACTATTGCGATACGACCCAATAAAGATATTTGTAAATTAGCCCAATTATCTAAATCTTTAAATATTTGAATTGTTAATTTATCGTAATTGTCTTTTTTGATTGACGAGCACCTGGCTGTCAGCCATATCCCCAAATATTTTACTTCGTTTACCACCTGTATCCCTAATCTATTTATTAGTTCTTCTTTTTGTTCAATTGTGCACTTTTTTGTTATCACTTTTGTTTTTTCTTTATTAATTTTCAACCCTGCCACCTTTCCATATTGTTCTATTTCTTTCATTAAAATGGAGGTCATTTCTAGGGAGTCTTCCAATATAAATGCCATATCACCAGCAAATGCTTGAAGTTTGTACTCCACTTTTTAAACTTTTAATCCCCTGATCTCTTGATTTTGCTGGATTTGTACTAATAGTGTCTCTTCTACTAATATATAAAGTAGAGGAGCTAAGGGACATCCTTGTCCTACACCCTTATTTATCCTTATATTATCTGTATTTCCCCCATTTATTAATATTTTCGTAGTTTGGGTATTATATATTATCTTGATGAATCTTAAAAAAAATTCACCAAATTTCATGCCTATCAATTGTTTAATTAGAAAATTCCAATTCAAGTTGTCAAAAGCCTTCTGGGCATCTAAAAACATCAGTGCCATTGATTTAGTTGTATGTACTTCATAAAATTCTAGAACATCCATAATTATTCTTGTGTTTGTCTTCATTTGTCTATATCGTAGAAACCCATTCTGATCGTTATGAATAATCCTGCTTAATACTTTATTTAATCTTTCCACCAATATTGTGGCCAAAATCTTATAATCTACATTTAAAAGTGATATTGACCTATAATTTTGAATTTTTTGTGGATCTGATTGCTCTTTATGAATAAGGGTTATATACACTTCAGTCCATGATTTTGGTATATTAGCACTATCCAAAGCTTCATTATATAAATCTGTCACTCCTCCAATAGTTCTTGAAACTCCTTATAAAATTCAGATGAAATTCCATCTGGGCCCGGGGTTTTATTTGGTTTTTGTGCTCCAATTGCCTTTCTAATTTCTTCTATCGATATTTTATTGTTTAAAATGTATTTCTCTTCATCAGTAATTTCCGGCAATTTTTTTTACTTCAAATATCGATTAATGAGTTCTTCTGGTACTTCTTCTTGATTGTATAAATTCGTAAAAAAATCCTTAGTAATTTCTTTCTTTTCCTTGGCCTGAGAACATACTTTCCCTTCTTGGTCTTGGAGAGCTACAATTGTTCTTTTTCCTTGTTCTTTTTTAATTTTATGGGCTAGCCATCTCTCTGGTTTATTTGCGTTTTCGAAATAGTTTTATTTTGCTAATTTAACTTTTCGGGCCAAGTTTTCCTGCATACTTAAATTTATCTTATGTTTTATCAAATCTATTTCTCTCTTAATATTTTGATTATTTGGATCAATTTGTCTGCTTGCTTCCAAATCTTTAAGTTTCTCTCTTCCTGCACTTTGCTGTTGCCTTTTTTCTTTGTTCCTTTTAATGCTATAGGCAATGGTTAGACCTCTCACATAAGCTTTTGTTGTGTCCCAAAGGTTCTGTAGGGACGTATGTTCTCTCTTATTTATTTCAAAAAATATTTTCAGTTCTTTTTTCATCATTCCAATAAATTTGGCAAGATCTCTATATTTTCAATGTTTTCCATTAAACCTGGGTCCATCCATATCTGATCTATTCTGGACCAAGAGTGGTGGGGATTGGAAAAGAAAGTATATTATTTTTTAGTTGGATACAGTTCTCTCCACACATCCTTTAAATTCAGCTCTCTCACCATGTTGTTAAAGAAGATGGGTATAGTCTCCTTTTATTTTTTTAATTTTTTTTTGGAACTTCTGTAGTTTTTATCCTTTTCCGAAACAGCATTAAGGTCTCCTACGATACATACACTTGTATACTCAGTTTCTATTATCTTGTGATGGAGTCTGGCATAAAATTCTTTTTGATTTACATTTGGGGCATATAGTATAACTAATAAAATATTTTTCTGATTTAGTATTATTTCTATAAATAACATTCTCCCTTCATCATCCTTATATACTTGTTTGTGTTGCAGCCAATCTTTTACATGCACTACAATACCCCTTTTTCTTTGGTTTGAAAGCACCCAATACATTTTACCTAAATTAATATCCTTTAAAAGGTCTGCCTGTTTATCTATAATGTGAACTTCTTGTATACAAGTTATGTCTGCATTTTGTTTTTTGAGTTTTTTGAATGATTGTTTTCTTTTTAATGATGAATTTAAACCATTGATATTAACTGAGAATAAGGTGATTTCTCTGTTCGTGTTACTATCTGTGTAGAGCATTTTTTTTATTTCTTTCCTTGTTCTGGGTTCTCTTGTTCTTGGTCTGTTGTCTTCTTCTTCTCTGAGTTTCTGAGATTCTAGCTGTTATATAGGTTCTTTCTCTTCGGAGAGTTGTTCTTCCTAACTTCTTGTATTTGAATCTTCTCCACTTTCGTGTTCTTCCTCAGGTCCCAGATATTGTTCGCTAAATTGATGTGCTTTCTCTATTGCATCAATTTTATATTTTTTGTCCTGCCATGCTACTAGGAGCCCCTCCAGGGCGAGCCATCTGAATGGTATACCGTTCTTGATTAACTGAGATGACAGAAACTGGTAGCCCCTTCTTTGCTCCCTAACTCTCCTGGGTATTTGCTTCAACGTTACCACTTCATGATCTTTATATATCAGTGGCTCGTCTCTGGTCTTACTGTATAGCATGTCTCGTGTCGTCTTTCTCGTGAACCGGATATGGACTTCTCAGGGTAGTCTGTGTCTTCGGGTGTAGTGTGTGTATACTCTATAAACTTTGTTGATGTCATTCTCGATTTCTTGTATGTTTTTCTGTAGAACTGTTGCTATTAGATTTGCCATTATTGCTATTATATTCACCATTATTATCTTCCTTTCTATCTTCCACAACATTCTGGAATCTCAGATAAAATGATGCTTTTTCTAGTTCTATATGCACCGCCAAATCTCAAAGTTCGCAGTGTAGGACTTTCCAATTTTGTTCCGATTCCTTTAATCTCTTTTCCACCACATCAGTTCTTGGCTCTACTGTGTTTAATTTAATTAAATTTAAGTTAATAACATTTCATCAATCGATCTCTGTCCCAGAGGTGAAGATGTCACTATTGTAGGTTTCTTCCCTAATTTTACAGTTGTAGCTATTTTTGCCATTTTAACTATCTGTAGCAGTTCTTTCCAGTCCACCACCAATTATCCCTAGTAGAGTTATATTGTCCTCTCCTTTGAGTTCATTATACGTATTAAGAATTTTCTATTATAGATAGTCAAACCTTATTTCTAATTTTTACATACTTGGCTTCAATCATTTTTAAGGTAACATGTTATCCATAATCTGGGGCAGCCATTCAAGAGATACCACCAAGAGTCATATCAAATCACTCTGTCAGGTTTTGATGTGAGTGCAGTGAGCAACTACAGTTGCTTTATGGAATCCACTCATAAAAGCTACAGTGTAATGCAGCTCTTAAAACAGTAGCATCTTTTCTCAGGTGGAAACATACACAGACATGGTTGCTTTAATGACTACCAAAGCTAATGCAGCTCTTAAAACAGTAGCATCTTTTCTCAGGTGCTACTTTTCTCTGATTTAATGACTACCAAAGAATACCATAGACAGAGTGTAATGGAATATGTTGATGACTCTGGGGAAGGAAGGGAAGAGATGCTGTCTAGGAAACAACCAGACAAGAGAGGCAGGAGCCTCCAGTCCCTTAACGGTTAGTAGAAGAATCTCAGAAAAGATCCACCTTAATTGATCAGACATTTAAAAGTGAAGGTGAGAAGTTTTGTACTTTCGGACTTGCAAGGTTCTGTTAATGTAACCTTACAATAAAGTAGACTTAGCTCATCTACTTGTGATTCTTGTCTGGTTCACCTGGGACAATTGATACAGAGCAAGAGAGGCAGGAAAAAAAAAACTAATTTAATTCACAGAAAAGAAAGACAGGAAATGGGAGAAAAGGTATTTTGACACAGCACTAAATAGAATATCCAGATCTAGGACTAGATTAGAAGGCTTTTAAAGCACTCTGTCTTTTCATTTCCTGACGTAGTAATACAAAGTAATACAAATACACAGCAAGAACATCAAGTAATAATTCTCATAGGAATCTGCCTTATTTTACAAAATTATTCTCTACTGATTCATCAAGTAAGGTTCTGGCCAATTAGTGTCCTAACTGAGCTGAATAACAGCACAATCCCAAGTATATTTTATTCAGAGGTTGTTTGATGCAGCTTGCTGAGCCTGACTCTCAAGCAAAATTGGAGATCAAGGTACAGTATGCTATTGTTAAAGTTTATTGGACTAAGCCTCACCTTCTCTATTGTATTTCTGAAAAATAGATCTCAATTTTTCAGCAGGCCCCATTGCTTCATCTATATTTCATGGCACATAACCATTTTTGTTGTTCCCTCAAAATGTGTCTTAGGTACTTTCTTGTTACTTGCTTGATTTATCTTGCCTTGTTGTTTTAAAATTCATTGAAAGATACTGTTGCATTTGAGATGGTTTATAAGATGGATGGATGGATAGATAGGTACACAATAAAAGTTCTTTAAAAGTCAGGCTGAGAGGAATCATATCACCAGCTCCAAACCTTGAAGGTGAGACTGGTTTGATGTCCCAAAGGAAGGTCTAAAGGTGTCCCAAAGGTGCTTTTTCAAGAGGCAACTGGACTTCTTTTGTTTCTTCTTGACAACATTTCTCTTCTCGTCCAAGAAGCTTCTTCAGTTCTGTCTGCAAGACAATCAGTCAGAACTGAAGCTTCTTGGATGAGAAATGAAAAATCTTCAAAGAAAACCAAAGAAAGTCCAGTTGCCGCTTGGGATAACCATAATCTGGATGACCGAGAATCTCCATAGACAAGGTGTAAGAACGCCACTTGATTCCCCCTTGAAAAGGAGATCTCAGTGTTTAGAAGCAAGTGCTAAAATCAGAAAGGAAACAATAGGAATAGTTGAGATTTACCTTGTATCCTGAAACTTAAAAATAAAGGATAAAATCTGAGCCTCAGAGCTGAGGGTGTAATTCTTAGCAAACATGTACATAATAGGGCTGCATAGCCTGTGAATCTTAAAAGCAACAACAACCATCAGTTGTATCTGTCACCTAAAGTGACCCATTTTCACATTTCTATTTGTACCACCTTGGAAAATTCTTTTGGTTTATTTTGCTCTCTCCCAATTTCAGAGGCAACATTGTAATTCAGTAGCTACATATCTGACATATATTCTGTCTGATTTACAGATATATAAATCTTCATGGCGAAAAACATATTCTTGCTTTTTTTCTTTTCAAGGACATGAAAGATTGTAGATTAAATTGAATAGGGGTAATAATGGAGTACAGAGACATCTTCCTTTGGATGTCACATCTGCGGGGTCCAATTTAATCTTTCCTTGATGGTAGCACTTCATTGTGACTCTATTTGGGATCAAATTTTATAGGAGAAGCTCCTGTCACTGTGGATGAAAGATAATTTCAGAATATGATATTGGATAAAATGATCAATCCAGAACCATGCCGTGCCCGTTTCACTTAGAAACAAAGCCTCACCAGTGGAGAAATATTGCTAGCTTCCAAATGAAAATTCCTCTGAAAGCCTAGGCATTCTTGCATATAAAGCCTTCTCATTAATGCTTCTTTAAAAAAAAAAACTCTGGCTGATTCACATATGATGCACATATATATTTATTTTGGTTTGCTTGAACTAACTTGGATCAATTACCTCCAAGTATTAATATATATATAAATAAGACAAAAATAATTTTCAGGACAAGAAACAATGGTTGGAAACAGTGGTGGTATTCAACTGGTTCACAGCAGTTCAGAAGAATCGTAGCAACAATTTGGCCTGGGTTGCCGAACTGGCTGGCCACGCCCCCAAAAATTATGGACCTCCAGCTTTGCTCTGCTTCTCCAAAACGCTGCTGCTGTGTTGTATGCGCCAGCCACACAGGCTCATTGCCTGATGCACCACTCTGCTCAGACTTGCTTGGGCAAGTCCCTCTGGTGCAGCCGGCTCAATGGGGTGGGCCTGGATGGCTGGTGCTTAGAATACAGCCATGGTGGTGCATTGGAGAAGTGGAGCAAAGCCAGAAGTTAGTAATTTTCACTGCAAGGAGCCTACAGCCACCGCATCTTTTTTTTGGTGCGACTAGAATCCAGCCACACCATAAAAAACATGCAGTAGCTGCAAGCATCTCATGACAAGGGTGAGGTGTGAGCTAGCAGGGAGCCAGTGACAACAATGGCTCAGCCCTGGCTTGCCTTCCCTGGCACTAGCCATGGGAGGAAGGTAAAGTCACAGCCATGGGACAATGAAAGAGGCAGTCATGGGGGAGGAAACAAGGAAATTAAGGGCCGGGGCCTCTGAAAGAGGGGAAACAGGGCAATGTGTGTGACTGGTGAAGGGAGAGTAGGTGGCATGCAGGATTAAGCCAGGTCTTTGACAGATTAGGCCAGGCCTGCCTTGGCAGAAAAATAGGTAGATAAGTAGAAATTCAAAAAAAATTTCCTACCGGGTTCTGTGGGCATGATTTGATAGGCATCATGTGACTGAGTGGACATGGGCATGGGTGACATCAGGTTGGACATGCCCACTCAGTCACATGACCAACCCCCACCAAGCCATGCCACAGAACTAGTAGGGAAAAAAATCGAATATCACCACTGGTTGAAAACTAATCAAAGAGAGAAGGAACTTGGAATCCAGGAGAAACTTCTTAACAGTTCTCAACAATTAAATGCTCTGTCTTACATATTGGCAAAAAAAATCAGAAAATAAAATACAAGCTGAATAGTCAAGACCTTGTTGATGATCCAAATTCTGTCAAGTACTCATCTCTAATGATTTACAGTAAGTGCTAGAGCCCACTGTAACTACATAGCCAAAAAGGCATTAAGAGTTGTTAACCTTCAGGTGGTGAGGCGGAGACGAATGGAGGCATAGAAGTCTGCTCGTAATTCTTCTTGCCTCTTCTTGCTGTTGGTGCGACCCTTCGGGGTGCACGAATCCAGAAGAGAAATGTGCCGGTGTGGGGAAACTCGAGCTGTGGTGAGGGGAAGGCAACTCCCATTACAACAAAGAGAAATCCCTCAGAGCCCGACAAGCAAGAGACTGACGTTTCCTTAATGGCAGTCCTGAAGTCCGGTCTGCCACTGATGAAAGGAAGCAAGTGAGAGACAGTTTGTGGTGATTAAAGGTGAAAGGTGCGGGTAAGAGAAAGTCTTTTTTGAATACTGTGGATCCATAGGAAATTTGTTAAAAGAATTTGATCGGAGGCCTAAAAGGAAGTGGCTAAGGAGCGGAGGCAAGGCGGACGAAAGTGAAACGGCTGGATAGAGAGAAACAAGGACAGCAAGAAAAGAAGCATAGAAGACGGGGAGGTTGATGAGATTTGCTACATTGTCATTAGCTGCTGAAAAGTCTGGGGGATTTGGATTATTTTCTTTTGGAAAGACTGCATTAAATTTGATGAGAAGATCAGTGTAAGTGAAATAAATGGAGATAACATGGAGCAAAAGAAGATACTTTTTGGATGTTTTTGGAAAAGTCTTTGACTGTTGATTCAAGCGTGTATTGATCTAACTGACTAGTTTACTTTAACTGAAGAAACATAGAACTATAGAAAAACTGAACAAGATTTCCTTAAGAAAAGACGATAAGAGAATTGGACACAATTGAGTGAGCTGAGACTCTAAGAGGACATTGCTATTACTCAGCAATTTTCTATTTCCGGGCATCTGGATCTGTAAATGTGTAATTCCAGTGACTGAAGGTGGAACAGCTATTTTATGACTCTTCCTTTTTTTCTCTCTTTCTATGTTATTTATCTCTCTTTGGTGCTTTGATTAGCTACTGTTACTCTCTCATTATTTTTTTTATTTCCATATAGTATTATGCAAGTAGATATATATGAGGTAGAGGGAAACTGTTTATTGCTATTGTGATACAATTAGTTTGATTTAACTGACTTATTAGTAATATTGATAATTATATTCTTATCAGTTATATACAATATATAGAAAAGCTATTAAGAGATAGATAGACAAATTCATTAATTACTGTATTGATTAATTTAGTTTATTGGTTATTTTTATGATACATTATTTAATAGTGAATGTTAATCTGGGACAATATAATTAATGTAATACAAAAACAAAAACAAATTTTAGGAGAAATGACCTCCATAACCTTTACAACACTCAAAGCTGGAAAGAAGACTACATTAACAACTCCTCACCAATGTCACAGACGACAATTGAGGAGTCTTTAATATTGGAAAAACAGTCTTCTATTACAAACGCTATTATTCATTCGACACTGCTCACCCTACAAGATTCTATGTCAAAGTTACAAGAAATAATGCTTAAAAATCATACAGAGACGAGAACAGATACAAATGAATTGAAAGAACAAATGGGGAATCTAAAAGTAGAAATGAAAATGGACATTTCTAAATTAGATGAAAAAATTGGAACATTACAGCGAGCATTGGAGAAAAACAAAGGAATAATAAAAGAAGTAGAGAAGAGGATAGAAAAAACTGAAAAGAAATTGGAAAGAATCGATGAACACTTAAAGAATATTAGTAAGGAAACGGAAGACTCCCTGGTGTTTTTAGAGATGGATAAGGCCGCAACGTACCTAAGATTCCAAAATATAGTGGAATCAAAAGAAGAAGACTTAGAACAGGTGATGGCGGAAATCTTGGCGGAGGTATTGGAGAGAGACAAAGATGAGATTTTGAAGTCTACAGAGTAAGTACTAATTATGCAAGACGATATAAGTGCCCAAGAGAAGTGCATGTACGTTTTACAAGAAGAAAGGTTCGGGACATTATATATAAAATATCGAGAGATGAAACAATCAAATATAAGGATAAAGAAATCCTAGTTCTTAAACAAATTCCAAGAAGGGTTAGAGAAGCAAGACGAGACTATAAATCTCTGGCAGCTCAATTGAACCGAAAAGGTATTATATTTAAATGGCTTATCCCAAAAGGGGTGTTAATCACTTGGGGAGAAAGAAAAATTAAAGTAGACTCTTTTGAAAAAGCCCAAGATTTCTATGAAAGACTGGTAAGCTCCGAAGAGCAGACCAGCAAAGATGAATTAGAATCAGAATCTCAAGAAGACCAAGAATATCAAAAGAAGGGACAGAAGATTGCAGAAAACCTGAAAAATAATCAACAACAAGAAGAAGGAAAAGAAGGAAATAAAGTACAATATCAATCACAAGTAGAATTTGGAGTAACTACAAGGCAAAGAGCAAGAAATAATTAAACACAAACCTTCAAGAAGAACAAGATTAATTAAAATAAAGAAGAAAAATAAGAAGTAAGAAAAATCATTCAATAACAATAAGAGAAGATATTAGATTAATAAACATAGAGTACTAGAGAGAAAGTAATTAAGAGATAAAGTTATAGACAAATTAGAACTATGGAAAAAGAGGTGAAACTCCTATCTATTAATATAAATGGTTTAAACTCAAAAGACAAAGGATTCTGGCAAAGTTGATAAAACAAAATGTAGATATTGTTTGTTTACAGGAAACACACATTTTGAAAGCACAGTAAAATTATTTAGTTTGCTCCAAATTAGGGACAGTGTTCACAGCTTCTGCAGATAATGAAAAAAAGAATGGAATAGCAGTGTATATTAAAGAAGAGATAAAAGCAACATTATTATTTGCAGACCCCAAGGGAAGAGTTCTGGCAATAGAAATACAGATAAATTTGAAAAAAATCTTACTGGTAGTAATTTACTCTCCTAATGTTAACCAAAAAGAATTTTATAAAGCTTTATATGCTAAAATTATTGAATTGGAAAGGAAAAATATTTGTATTATTGGGGATTTTAATGCTGTAGCAGATTATCAAAAAGATTATAATGGAGGAAATAAGAAGAGAAGGGAAAAAAGGAAGAGAGAATTACCTAAAATTTGCGTAGAAATGATTAAGGAATTAAATTTAATAAACGTATGGAGGAAATTAAACCCAGACAAGAAACAATTTACTTTTTATTCAAACCCCCGCATGTCAATGAATACTTCAGCTTCAACCATAACAATAAAAGAGCAAACAATAGATACAAACTCAAGGTTAATCGCACTAAACTTGATTGCAGGAAATACGACTTCAGCCACAGAGTGGTCAATGTCTGGAATACTCTACCTGACTCTGTGGTCTCTTCCCCAAACCCCCAAAACTTTAACCTTAGACTGTCTACTATTGACCTCACCCCTTTCCTAAGAGGTCTGTAGGGGGCGTGCATAAGCGCATCAACGTGTCCTGTCTTAATGTTCCATTTTATTCGTATCTATTTCATGTATTCATAACTTTGTTTATACTTATACCTATTATCTTATAATCGCTTGACAAAATAAAATAAATAAATAAATAAAATAAAACAGTGAGGATAATTAACCAATGAGGCACAGTGATGCAGTGGTTAGAGTGCAGTACTGCAGGCTACTTCAGCTGACTACCAGCTGCCTAAAAGTTGGCAGTTGAAATCTTACCAGCTCAAGGTAGACTCAGCCTTCCATCCTTCCAAGGTGGGTAAAATGAGGACCCAAATTGTTGGAGGCAATAGGCTGAATCTGTAAACCACTTAGACAGGGCTGTAAAGCACTGTGAAGCAGTATATAAGTCTAAGTGCTATTGCACAGCTTGCCTTCAGACATTGTGGGCACTCCATCACTGGAGATTTTTAAGAAGAGACTGGACAGTCACTTGTCTGAAATTGTATAGGATTTCTTGCTTGAGCAGGGGGCTGGACTAGAAGACTTTCAAGGTCCCTTCCAGCTCTATTCTGTTCTGTTCTGTTCCGTTCCGTTCCGTTCCATTCCATTCCATTCCATTCCATTCCATTCCATTCCATTCTATTCTATTCTATTCTAGTTATGTGTTGTCTAGTCATGTTCAGTTTCTAATGATTACATGGACAAATTATTTTTAATCATGGTTCATTGCATAGCCAGCCAGAACTTTAAGTTAGATTTGGGGTTTTAATCCACCTATAGAGTCATTCCCAGGGTCCTGGGATGGGCAAATGCTTTAGGATGTAAGCTCTTGCAAGCAAAACTGCCTTTTGCAATTGACCAATGATGATTTTGTCAATGCTGTTGGTGTTCAAGCAGTGCTTCAGTTATTTGAGTGCCTATTTGTGTATTTGTATATTACAGTTCATCACACAGTCAGCCAGATGTTCACAATGGATTTGGCATTTTTCCACTCCTTATTGAGTCCTTCTGGTTTTTTTAATTTTTCAAGCCAGCCTCTCTCTCTGTATCCCCTGCCTTGAAGACCTGGGTCAGCCAAAGGAGCCTCTCACTATGGCTGGTGGTGAGTTTGCATTACCCAATGAAGCAGGAAGAAAATCTCTCCTTGCAGCTTCAAGACCCAATTCAGAGGGTGTAAATGAATGCTAAGGGAATCAGGCAATACAAGCAAGGCTTTATCAGCTAAAGTGACTTTTATTGTTACCATGAATAATAGAGTGAATAATTTCTGCCCGTTTCTTCAAAATAAAGTGCTTTCATTTTATTTTACTTAGGTGCAAGTATGCTTTCTAATAATATCTTTTAAAAAATCTTATAGACATTGTTTGTAATTCTATTCTGATTGATAGCCTTAAAGAATAAGTAATGTAACACCTAAGTTGCTTAATTTAATCATTTAGAGACTCTTTTGTTATCTTAGACTAGTTCAGCTTTCACAGTCAGTTTACTACTATACCACCTATGGGCAAAATTATTTTCCTCTTCTCTAACCTCTTGAAAAGACCACCTTCTGGAGTTCTATTGATATTGCCAAATCAGTTCCATCATCTTTGTCTGAAAGGGTATAGGGTTTTATGCCTAAACAATGGGTTGGACTAGAAGACCTTCAAGGCCCCTTTGAATTCTGTTATTCTGTTATCTTTTTCCTCTTCTTTTATTCAGGATATTTGCTCATCCTGTTCCTCAACAATGGGGAGGGAAGGAAGGAAGGAAGGAAGGAAGGAAGGAAGGAAGGAAGGAAGGAAGGAGGGAGGGAGGGAAGAAAGGAGGGAAGGAAGGAAGGAGGAAAGGAAGGAAGGGAGGAGGGAGGAAGGGAAGGAGGGAAGGAAGGAGGAAAGGAAGGAAGGGAGGAGGGAGGGAGGGAAGGAGGGAAGGAAGGAAGGAGGGAGGGAAGGAAGGAAGGAAGGAGGGAAGGAATGGAGGGAGGGAAGGAAGGAAGGAGGGAGGGAGGGAAGGAAGGAAGGAGAGAAGGAAGGAGGGAAGGAAGGAAGGAGGAAGGGAAGGAAGGAAGGAGGGAAGGAATGGAGGGAGAGAAGGAGGGAGGGAGAGGGAGGGAGGGAGGGAAGGAAAGGAGGGAGGGAGGGAAGGAAGGAAGGAGAGAAGAAAGAAGGGAAGGAAGGAAGGAGGGAGGGAGGGAGGGAAGGAGCGAGGGAGGGAGGGAAGGAAGGAAGGAGGGAGGGAAGGAAGGAAAGAGGAAGGGAGGGAGGGAAGGAAGGAAGGAGAGAAGGAAGGAAGGAGGGAAGGAAGGAAGACCACAGCTCAGAGAATAAAACTTCTAGAATTCTTTCAGACTCCTTTATCATTGGTGTCAGAATAAAAATCTTCAGAGAACACAACATTGTTTTATGCTTATCTAGTTTTTTGTTGGCTGATGGACTGTTGAGGGACTTAACAGCATGTTAACTTTGTGCTTTTCTGCTATACAGAAAAGAGGGAAGCCAACATCTTTGTACAGCCTAGCCGTACATTCTTGAATAATCTTCTACAGATCTTATTTTCTCCAAAGTTTACATTTCAGCCCTCCCAGCCAAATCTGATATAGAGTTCATCTGGAATGTTCTTACAAGCTCTCGGGAGACTATCCTTCTCACCTTAACAGTAGCAAACTGATCATGTAAAAAGAAAAGAAACACAAACCATCTTTACAAATGTCTTCCCACCTTGCCAACACACACACACACACACACACACGTTCTCTTCCTTGCAAGGCACTTCAATTGTGACAAAATATCAAAAGGCCTGGGGGAAATTTTGGCTGACAAGCATGATCAAGGGCTGTGGAAAAAGAAACAAGTGTTTTTGAACACATTTCCAGTTGGCCTTGAAGTATTTCTCCCTCTTCTCCTTCCTTTCATATTTCTTCCCATGTTTGAGCAGTCCATATTCTAGTGGTCTGACGGAATATAAAAACAACTCATGTTCTACCCTGAACTTTAATCTGAATTCCACATTAAACAAAACCAACGTGAAAATAAGAAGTGCTTCGTGTACATTATGACCCCTGCTTAAATTGAATGATCCTTCACCCAAATATCTAAGTGATGTTTGTCTCTACTTATTGTTCACATAAAGGTTTCTGCATGAATCAACAACCCAAGAAAGAAGGTTTCTTTCATGTCCTTGAGCTGTAAAATCAGCTGGGGAGGAAAGTTCCTGGTGATGTCGAGAAGGTCAGGTCCTATTCTCGTTATTTCAAATAAGAGACCATGAAATAATTGATTCTTTCCTCATATAATAGGATCTCAACCTCTTTGGGCCAGGGTTGCAAAATTCTTAGAGAAAAAGATAATATTGATCCAATTTATATTTTAATCCAAAATTACTTAAAGTGCATTGGGAACACTTCTGTAATTTCCCTCTTGCTGAAGTTTTTTAAGTTTGGCTATATTATTCACAAAGTATATTAGAGCATAGAATAACAGAGTTGGAAGGGATCTCAGAGTTTTTCTAATCCAACCCTACTCAAGCAAGAGACTCTATACTATTTCAGACAAATGGCTGTCAAATCTCTTTTTGAAACTCCCCCGGCACCTGGATGAAGCTGTCTATTTGGATCCACACCAATCAGGCTTCAGGCCTGGGTTCAGCATGGAAACGGCGTTGGTCGTGTTAGTGGATGATCTCTGGAGGGCCCGTGACAGGGGGTATTCCTCTGTCCTGGTCCTATTAGATCTCTCAGCGGCTTTTGACACTGTCAACCACAGTATCCTATTGCAGCGGCTGGAGGGGTTGGGAGTGGGAGGCACTGTGTTGCGGTGGTTCTCCTACTTCCTCTCCGATCGCTCACAATTTGTGTTGGCAGGGGGGCAGAGATCAACCTCAAGGCTCCTGATCTGCGGGGTACCTCAGGGGTCAGTGCTCTCGCCCCTCCTGTTCAACATTTATGTGAAGCTGCTGGGTGAGATCATCTGTGGCTTCGGGGTAGAATTCCACCAGTACGCTGATGATACTCAGCTGTATCTTTCTACCCCAGGCCACCCTGACGAAGCCGTGGAAGTGATGACCCGGTGCCTGGAGGATGTGCGGGGTTGGATGGGGCAGAACAGGCTTCAGCTCAACCCAGCCAAAACCAAGTGGCTGTGCTTTCCGGCGCCCCGATACAGCCAGCTAATTCCATCGCTGACCGTGGGGGGGGAAACTCTGGCCCCCACGGAGAGGGCACACAATTTGGGTGTCCTCCTGGATGTACAGCTGTCGTTGGAAGACCATATAGCAGCCATCGCCAGGGGGGCTTTTTATCAGGTCCATAGGATCTACCAATTGCGGCCCTTTCTGGATCGGGATGCACATCGCACGGTCACATCTGCCCTCGTCATCTCCCGCCTAGATTACACCAATGCTCTCTACATGGGGCTCCCCTTGAAGAGCACCCGGAGGCTCCAGCTGGTGCAAAATACAGCCGCGCAGGTGGTTTTGGGGGCTTCTCGGAGCTCCCATGTTACACCACTTTTGTGAGAGCTGCATTGGCTCCCGGTGGCCTTCCGGATGCGATTCAAGGTGCTGGTGATCATCTTTAAAGCACTCCATGGCTTAGGATCTGGGTACTTACGGGACCGCTTACTGCCACCGTCGGCCTCCCATTAATCAGTGCGCTCCCACAGGGCGGACCTCCTCGGGGTGCCGCTGGCTGGACGGCCTTCTCTCTGGGAGCACCCCCCCTCTGGAATGAATTACTCCCAGAGATGAGGACCGTCCCCGACCTATTGACCTTCTGGCGCGCACTAAAAACCCACTTATTCCATGTAGTCAGTCTGGCCTAAAGTTACATGTAGGGTTTTAAATTTGATTTTAAATGGTTTTAGCTTTCTTAATCCCTTAATTTTTAACCTTTTGATAATGGCCAATCTATTTAATTCTTTTAATTCATTTTAATTATTGTATATGTATTTATATGTATATTTTATCTGGCTGTACACTGCCCCGAGTCCCCCTGGGAGAGGGGCGGTATATAAATTTGAATAAAGTAAAGTAAAGTAAGAAAGCCTCCCGTGATGGAGCACCCACAACCTCTGAAAGCAAGAGAACTTCGAAGATGGCGGCGTATAACTTGCAAGGTGAGGCTCTCGCTCCGATGGTCATTTGATCGTGAGTGGGTCCCTACCAATTCCCTTCCTGATTAAAATAAATAGTTGATCATGGGAAGATTTGCTGTTCATCCCCAATCAAAAGAGACTCTGTTAGGTCGCCACCTGCACCAGTTATCGGCAAAAATCACCTGATCCTGGGACTGAGGACCGCTTCAGGAGTGCTTGCCATTCTTGTGGCCACCATGAAGGACTGCTTATGCCAGGGATCCCAGAGCACCGGAGCTACTGTTTCCTTCAAAACGCTGTAGCCCAGAGCCCGTTGGAGCCTTTCCCACCTATAAAAACCTATAAAACCATCGCCTGCACTGGAGATCCCAAGGAGCCGAAGCTCCTAATTTCTAAGGGAGCGCTGTAGCCCTAAACCCGTTGAAGCCTTGATCAACGGCAGAGCTCCAACCGCTGAACTTCCAATGGCTGAGGGCCTGATCCCGGAGTGCTAACCTTCCAGTAAAACTGCTGCCCAAACTGCCGCCTACATCATCGATCATCTACGATCGTCAAATCCCACATCGGAGGTCCTGATCTCAGAGCGCAGCCCTGCTAATTCATGCAGTAGCCTAATTTCCAAGATCGCTGACCAAAGACAAGGGATCCATGAGACAACAGACCTAATCCCTATGATTGCTAGCTGATGATCTGAAGTAATGAGTGAAGATTAACCTTCTTCCAAAAGACTTTCATCTTTACCTTCAGCCTAATATATGCCCGAAGACAAGAAGATCCGTGTGAAGACAGATCTGGTACCCGAAAATCACTAACCGAAGATCCGAAGAAACAAGTAAAGAGTAACCTTCTGCCAAAAGACTTTCATCTATACCTCCAACCTAATATATGCCCTGTTCCTATACCTCCCAAATCATCCAAACCAAATCTTCTCCTCTTCTTCCATTCTGCCCTCTTCTTCTCTTCCTGCCCTAATTTTTCCCAATATAACTCTGTTTAATTGATTAACTGATCTTACTAAATGATTTATTAATTTTTACAATTATTTATCATTAGTGAGTAATATATTATTATAGATATCATAGACTAGTGGTTATTGATTAGTTTGGCTAACTTTTGAATATTAGTATGATTAGTATGTTTAATGCAAATTAATGATTAGGACAATTAATTGACTAGTGTGTTTATTGATTAGTGTAATTAATTATTAGGGTGATTATTGATTAGTTAAATTAATTGACTAGTGTGATCAGTATAATACACTGGCACGATATTACTTTATTGATTACCATAATACCTTGTTTGATTGAACAACCCAATCAACCAACCATCTCAATAAACCCACCATGCCAGAAAACAATCCAACGTCAAACTTCAACCTAAAAAGAAAGAAACTCTTACTAAAGAACCACTAAACTCTTGCTCTTGCCTTATTTTTAAGGAATCTTTATAGGAGAATGAAAATTACATCAAAAGTTCTCTTTGTAACAACTACACTCACCATAATTGGTTAGGATTACCCAAGCAAATAGCTCTATTCCTAAAAACATCTGCCAATGCTTTGCCATATTTCTGTCCACCATGCAGATCCAAACTAGAAAAATACATTACCCTGTTTGAAAGAGTCGATACCATTGAAACATATCCCTTGACACCATTGTAGCATCCCTGGACGCTATACAAACTAGATTGGCAAACCTTGAAAAAAAGAGAGACAGCACTAAAAAACGAACATCAAACATCTACAGGCCATATCTCTACTCAACAACCAAAACCAAAACCCAATCCACAAAAAACAACAAATCCTACAAATATTGATATCCCTATCCTCATCAAAGAAGCTGTTGAGCGTGAACGGAAGCGACCAAATGCCATCTTATTTGGTCTAGAGGTCAATGACAATGATGACATCTCTAATGTTCGAAACATCATCAGAGAAAATCAAACATCAACCATCTCCCCTGAAGAAATACTTGATATTTCCTGTGTCGGTCCGGAGCTTAAAAACAAAGATGACTTGATGATCCCATGCCTCTGCAGGGTTGTTTGCAAAAACAAAACAAGCAAATGCAAATTCATTTTCTCAATAAATTCACTCGCAAAGAACAACAACCATAAGAACCTTCGTTCTCACCCTGATCTAACCTTACAGCAACGTGTGCGATCCCAGAAGCTACGTTCTGAGCTCAAAAGATTACATGAATTAGGTAATACAAATCTATACATTGATTACTGTGCTGACTGTATCAAAAGCAAGAGCCTCAACCTATGTCACAATATCCATCACCCAAACATCCAATGTTATGGATACGTGCCCCTTACTTCCTCCAGACCCACTACTTCATATCTTAAATGCAAACTACTTAATGCAAGAAGCCTCGCAAATAAAATGCATGAATTCCTCATCCTTCTAAGCTCAGCCACATTTGACATATTTGTCTGTGAGATGTGGTTAAATGCATCTTTCCCAGACTCCATTACCACTACAAGAGAATATCAAGTTTTTCGGTCAGATCGCGAAATCCGTAGAGGTGGTGGAGTTGCTATATTCTTTAAAAAAAATCTCTAGACCTAAAAAAGATCCAAAAAGAAGCTTGCTCTTCCTGAGACCATCATCTGTGAACTGTCCTGAAACTTATCAATCTGCTTCTTATTTTGCTATCATGCCCCTGATTATGATATAATTCATGCTAACTTCATTACTGACATGGGCTGCCTTCTGCCCACACCCTCTCATTTTTCTTGGTGACCTCAACTTACCTCTTATAAATTGGACACTAAATGAATGTACATCTCAACCCATTCATACAACCTGTACGTTACCACATTAGGACTGGATCAACTAGTAACCAATAATACTAGACTTAACAACTGCCACAATCTCATCTTCTGAAACAGTTTGAGTTCAATTTACGGAATACAAATTAATGAACCCTTTTCCAACAGTGACCACAGCATGATTGACTTTTGTCTCAATATGTTCTCACAAAAATCACCATAACAACAGGATCCCCAATTATAACTTCAGAAAAGGCAACTAAGATTAAAAAATAACTATAAAAATTATAACTATAAAAAAGACAATTATCTCTCATCTCTTGATTGCCAAATTCTATTCACTGGATGCAATACTGTTGAAGACCATTACAACATATTTTTATTTGAAGTCAAAAGAGTCATCAAACTATATGTACCAATAACAACTCCCAAAAGCAGAAAAAACAAATTACCCATAACAATAAGGAAGCTCCAATCCAAAAAGAAATCCCTTTGGCGTAAAAACAAATCTGGTCACATTGCCACCTTTAAAAGCCAATACAAAAATTTATGCCACCAGATAAAGACTGAATATAACAATTATCACACTAAACAAGAGGAAAACCTTCTATGCACCAATTCCAACCACACTTTCTACAATTTTGTAAACAACAAACTAAAAGACTCAAGGTCCATACCTCCCCTAAAAGAACCAAATGGTAAAGACTGCAACTATGACACCATTAAAGCCAACCTCTTTAACACATTCTTTGGCTCAGTATTTGTAAACAGTAATGGATCATGCCCAGTATTTCCTAGTCGAACCACAGACTACTACAATGATCTAATACATATCAATTTTACAGAAGACAATGTTGAAAAAGCACTATGCAATCTAAAACCAACTTTATATACTGGACCGGATGGAGTTTGTGCCTCCTTCTTAAAAAAGCTATCCACTGCCATAGCTGAACCTCTAAGCATAATCTTTGAAAAAATTTTCAGGACCAGTTCCTTGCCAAATCTATGGTCACTAGCCACAATCATTCCCATCTTCCAAAAGGGAGACCCCAGCCTAGTTCAAAATTACAGACCAATCTCTTTATGCTGCATCACCTATAAAGTCATGGAATCAATTATTAACAAATCCATTATCCTCCACTTAGAGACAAACAACCTACTCTCTAACAAACAATTTGGTTTCAGAAGGAAACTGGCCTGTAATCTGCAACTCTTGCATTGTAAAAACATATGGACTACACAACTTGATCAGGGCAAAGCAATTGATGCAATTTACATAGATTTCTTTAAAGGCTTTGATTCAGTGGTACACGACAAACTACTCCTAAAACTAAGGTCTTATGGTATCTCTGGATACCTGCATAACTGGATAGAAGCATTCCTGTCAAACAGGCAACAAATGGTCAAAATTGGGAACATCCTATCAAATCCGGTACCTGTCAACAGTGGTGTCCCACAAGGCAATGTTCTAGGACCAACTCTCTTCATACTCTATATTAATGACCTCTGTGATTATATTAAAAGCAATTGCGTTCTTTTCACTGATGATGTAAAGCTATTCAACACCACTGACAATGCTGCTACCCCTCAAAAAGATCTCGACTATGTATCAGAATGGTCAAACAAATAGCAACTTCAGATCTCAACAAATAAATGCTCTGTCTTGCATATTGGTAAAAAAAGTAAAAAAATAAAATACAATCTGAATAGTCAAGACCTTGTTGATGACATAAACTTTGTCAAGGACCTTGGAGTACTCAAAACATGCCTACTGTCCCTGTCCTATTGTTTATTTTTTCTTATTCGTATCCATTTCATGTATTTATAACCATGTTTGTACTTATACCTGTTATCTAATAATTGTTTGACTAAATAAATAAATAAATAAATAAATAAATAAATAAATAAATAAATAAATAAATACAGACAGGAAGGAAGGAAGGAAGAAAGAAAGAAAGAAAGAAAGAAAGAAAGAAAGAAAGAAAGAAAGAAAGAAAGAAAGAAAGAAAGAAAGAAAGAAAGAAAGAAAGAAAGAAAGAAAGAAAGAAAGAAAGAAAGAAAGAAAGAAAGTTATTCCACTGGTTAATTGCTTTCACCGTTAGGAAATTTTTCCTTAATTTCAGATTGCTTCTGTCCTTGGTTAGTTTCCAACCATTTTTTCTTGTCTTGCCTATTGGTGCTTTAGAAAATAGTTTATGGGGCATTCCTTCCAACATCCATATGTACATTTTTGCACAGGATGATTAAATGCTTACAAATACAGAGACATCAATGCAAAGGAAACATAAAGTTTACTAAAGGAAGAAAACCACTTGAAATTGCTATCGATGTTCGTGTGGAGTAAAAATAGACCATTCACTGAATTGACAATGAGGTAGAATGGACTTGGAAAAATTAGAAATTGCATTAACTACTTTTCAACTATTTTTCCCATTCTTGGCAGAAATGCACATTTTCCTACCCTTAGGAAAAATACATTCTGCTTAAAAACATTAAAATGGTATCCCTGGCTAATCATAATTCATTTTTAAGAAAAGATGGGCTATTTACCCAATCATCAAATATATTATAGATTATTTTTCATGTAACGTTTTTTTCTTGTGTTGCAAGAGATAGGTGGAAACAATGGATTATACACACTCTGAGAAGCCTCATCTAACAGAAGAGAAGAAGCTCTCTGTTTTTCATTGTCACCCATTCATCCCTCTGATTTAGGCAGTGTCTACCCCTTTTAAGGAAAATGGAGAATGTGGTGCCTGGTCTACCTACTTTCTACCTACTGGAGAAATCTCCAAGCGACCCCTTCACTTGTCCCAATCATAAAGACTCAACAAAACCTTTCTTCCAAATTTTGCTTTTGGAGAAGAATAGAAGAGAGTTCTAGAAGCTCTGAACAGCAATGGGACCACCTGCTTAGATTTCAGATTGCAAGATTCTCCCTCCTGCCTGCCTAGTCAGACAAAAATAAGCCCTGGGAAGGAGGCAGCAGATGTCACTAGATTCCATCTTTTGTATCTCGTTGCAAGGGAGAAAAACAGAAATATCTCTCCTGCCAGGATTCCCCAGAGAGTCGTACAGAATCCCTGGAGAGGGCAGAGAAGACAGAATGTCTGCTCTCTGGGTAAGATAAATCAAAGCTTATTATTTGGGGAATGGGGAGAGAGAGAGCTGGCAGCACAAGTTCAAAGTGTATTTATCTCCTCAAAAAACTTGGAGACATTTAAGCAATTCTGCCCACATAAAGCCAGTTTTCCCACACTGCCCAAAGGGAGAAACCCAAGGGAATGAATGATACAATCCTGAATATCTTCCTCTTGCTTACATATTTTCCCAAAAATCTGCTGGTTTCTTTATATAACTGCACCATTTTTTACTACAGAAATAGCCTAATTGTTTTGATCATTCTTTCTCATTTCCCCAATGCAGAATTTCCTCATCTTCTCTAAACTCTGAGCAGAAGCTATTCAGCCAATTGATGTGACACAGCTACAGTATGTGGACTCTTAAATGCATAGTAGAATGAATAGGCTTTCAGTAGTTAATAAGTTTCTGCTGACGTGGAGACTTTTTGTTTCTGAATACCATGGTTTAATTACAGTCTCTTTTTCCTGGCTTTCCCATGACTGAATGGAGATTTAGCCTTATGCCTCTCAACCTTAGTCAATCAGGTAACTGCTGGTGGTTGACGTAACCCAAGATATCTCCCCCAAAACATTCTTGGCTTGAGAAGCTCTAGTTTTCAAGATATCTTCCCCAACTCATGCCTTGGTTGTCATCATGACTTTATGCAGGGGTGGGATTCAACAATTTTTACTACTGGTTCTATGGGCGTGGCTTGGTGGGCGTGGCTAGGTGGGCATGGCAGGGGAAGGATAACTGTAAAATCTCCATTCCCACCCTGCTCCAGGAGAAAGAGACTGTAAAATCCCCATTCTCTCCCCACCCCATTAACCTACTTTCCAGCTCTTGTGCAGGACAACAAAAGAAGACCCAGCCAATCAGCTGGGACTCAGGAGTCAGAGAATAGATGGGGGCAGTGCCAGTCAGAGGTGGTATTCTGAACTACTCAAAATTTCCACTACCAGTTCTCGGAACTACTCAAAATTTCCACTACCGATTGTCCAGAATGGGTCAGAACCTGCTGAATATCACCTCTGACTTTATGCCTTATCCAGAGACAATTATGCTCTTGGACAAGACCTCCCAACTGTCCAAAGAGGGTCTTCTAAAATGTCAAATGTGATAACAGACCCAGATAATTCCAGCAGCAGAACTTATTCTGGTGTTGAGATTCTTTGTCGCAACAAAGAGTGATTTAGTCTTGAGCTTTGCATCAACCTCTTCATGTGGAACTTTGAATCCAGCATTGTGCTGGGCATATTTCTTCATCTACCTTTTCTCCATAACACTTTGATAGGATCATCCCCTCTTGGGTGGTGTCATGACCCCCTCAGAGCTTGATTCAGAGGAGGAGGAGGAGTTGCAATTAGAACTATGACAGGCCCCTCATGTAAACAGGGGAGGATCAGCTGCTGACCAGCAATGGTGCTGATAGACAGCCAATCTCCCCTGATGAGGAACAGCTGCCTACTCCACTGATTCAAGGGCAAGGAAATTGGAGCATGAGCAAGCCCAGAGAAGGGCTACAAGGCTACTCTAGAGGAGGTCACCCTACCCCTCCCTCATAAGGAACACCTGGAGGGGAGTAACTTAACGAGAAGCTTTGGGGAGTTAGTCTTTGCCAGGAACAATTGTTTGCTTTGGCTTACATTCCCCTGGTTTTGACTAGTGCCTGTTTCCATTTGCCTTGCCCGGCTTGGAAGATCTCTCTTCGCCTTTTATTTGGATCTAGCCCTTGTCTTGTGGTCTGTGTTTGGCCTTTGCTTTGCTGTGCCTTTGGAATTGCTTCTTGTCTGAGTACCTGTTGCTTGTCCTGAGAACTCCTCTTGTCTTGACGGAAGAGATGGGTTTTCTTGTGGCTTACAAAGAAGTAAGCAGAGAGTGCTGCTTTTGCTGTTTCTATGGGTTTGACATTTATTTTTTTGTAAATCAATTTCTATAACCCAGGGAATTATATACTCCCTGGATTGCATACAATCCAAACTTTACTTTATACCGTAACTTCCCTGCCCATTGCTAGATAAACAATGGTGTTTATTATTAAATGAAATGTATCTTTATAACAGACTGATACATAAAACAGCCATTTATAAGGTTTGGATATATTTTTTGTATGTAAATTTCAGTCAAGACAGAATATTTCAGACTGCATACTGAAGGATCAAAAAAGCTCACATTAATTTGAAAGTAGGGGTGTCAACTATTGAAAAAAATACTTTTTGGTGCCAGCACCATCTCCTCCAAGACATTTTTAGATGACTAAGAAGCACAAAAGACAACATTTAATACCCAAAATCATTTCAAATAGGTTCTCCCTTCTTTTCTTTTCATAGCTGTTTTATGTATCAGACTGTTTTAAAGATATGTTTCATTTAATAATAAACTAAATACCTAAGGTGAAGCTTGTGGAAAGAGGACAAATTAGGGAATGGTGGTTCCATCTGGATGATATCCAGAATGCCCAATTTGGAACTGGGGTTTATGCTAAGCTAGTGCCAACTCTAATCAATAGGCTTAGAAATCAGAGATATGAAATGGTTAGTTTTATTTTACATTGCTTTTGTCTATCCAAAATAGCATCAGCATGGTAAAACAAAGAAAAGAAGGTAGCAGAGAAGAGAAATGTTAGCTTCACAAATAAACATTTAAACAAGGGGCTTAAATTAGAAAATTGAGTCCAGTCTGTACTATAGACTTCAGAGGTATTGCACAATAACTTCATTTATATCAGACCCTTTTTCTAAATACATTATATTCTTAATTATATTCCTTTCTATATAATTTGTACACAGACTATTTCATTAAAATAAAATCATTTCAAGTAAATGAAAGTTCATGCTGCTTCTGCTGGATCCATATTTTATTATTATTATTAAACATTCTCTAGGGTGCCTTTAAGGGTAGCAACCTTTTCAAAGTGTCTTGTAGCAATCAATAAAAATACCAATAACATGAAATTCAAGAATATAATCAGCAACTGTAGGAGACAGTAATAAAAGAATCAGTCTCGTACCCATATTGATACATACAACAAGTACAACTCAAAGCTACAGTTCATTTGGCTCCTAAAAAAAAGTGTATCAGAGTCATCTTTCTCACTTCCACAACATCGCCATAGCGTTAAGATGCTTTTCATATCAGGATCTGAGCCTGCTTGCATCCAGATAGTTTTATTTTGCTACCTTGGATATAGAGATCCAAGGCCTGGGAGGGGGCCCATTGGCCAAGGGCCAAGCCCTCCCCTCATTTGTTGGTGACCTAATGTGCAACCCAAAGGTGCTTTTTCAGGAGGCAACTGGACTTTGCTTTTTCTTTGAAGATGTTTCACTTCTCATCCAAGGAGCTTCTTCAGTTCAGACAGGATGGCGGGGAATGGAAGGATTTATATTCCTTGCAGACAGCTGGTCATTTGCATCCTTTTAGAGAGTCATTGAGGCCACTTGGAGGTTTATCTGTGTCCTCAAGGTCACCTGAATAGTGCTCCTGGTTCCTGTAGTCTGCATTTCTTTCTCTGGAAATCCATTTCTATTCCCACACCATTCAAAGGGTGGTCATCCCAAATAGTATAGCTGGAAGTCTGTGGAGATTCTCAGTCATCCAGGTCATGGTTGTCCCAAAAGTGCTTTTTCAGTGTAGGCATCTGGAATTCCTTGTTTTTTCTTTGAAGATGTTTTGCTTCTCATCCAAAAAGCTTCTGACAGGATAGTGGGGAATGGAAGGATTTATACTCCTTGAGGACAGCTGGTCATTTGTATCCTTTTAGAGGATTCCCCATTTCTGCAACAGCTGCTGTAAGTACAATCACAAACCACTGGAAGGAATAACTATGAACTTGGGGAACATTGGAGATGGCAGCCAAGTGGAAGTGCTGTAAGAGGAAACCAGGGGCCTTAATCCTGTCCATTCTGAGTTCAGACCCAGATTAGGAACACAATGTCTTATAGTCAAGAGATCTATACATGCCTGGGGCCACAAGCCAACTGCCCTTAGGTAAGCAAGAGGTAGCAAAGGCAGATGGTGAAACGGAAGCTAACATGATAAAGCCAACATGAAATGACTTGAACAAAAAGCAGCTTCCGGATTCTTTGGGTAAAGGTTAAAGACACAGAGTAGGAGAGACGAGATGGCTGTAGGGAAGTCCAAGTGGAAGCCACCCAGACCAGGATCAAGAAAGCTAGAGCTAAAAAAAAAAAAGGAGTTTAGAGAGAGACCTGGAAGAAGCAGTGAATTTGTCTACATCATGGTGCGTGGATGTCTCCTGCTTATGTGCTGATTGTGTGAACAGCTGGCAGTCCAGTTCCTTCCATCCTTACTCCCAGACATTCAGAATGCCTTATCTCCTGACACCTTCTCTTCCCTTGTCTTTGGGGCCAGCTCTTCATCTCCACCTGTTTCTCCTTTGGGAGAAGCATTGGCCTCTGATAGAACATGGGGCTGAGATTCCTCAGCCTCTCCTAAGTTTATCCTGATGCCTCAGGGGCCTTGGCTGCACGGAGGGACAAAGGGAACCAATGGAGCTGTTGTAAGTCCAACCATGTCACTTGCCTCAATATCAGAATGCTTATAGTAAAGGCAGAGATTTGTCACACTATGTCATAATGAATATTTTACCACGTTCATGATACTGAGTTGTGTTCTGGGTGCCTGTGGTTGACTATCTTCATAGATGATTGGAACCAGCAAAGTGACAGGAAGAAAATGTGACCCGCTTGATAATTCTGAATTGTTCAGAAATTTTAATTTTATTTCACAGCACAATAACCTGGTGGGGTATTTGAGGGAGCTAAAATCATGATTCTTTTTGGTTTGCAGTAGTGTTTTGTTTACCATTTGGGTGTTATCAAAAAGTAACAGTGCAATAATCTGCTGGACTCTTTGGGAATTGTTCAGGGTCCTGCAAATTTCCATCTTGTTTCCCATGTTCTTTATAATCCATATGGCTGTTCCTGAGAAGGACAACGTGAAAGTTTAGAGCAAGTTTCTTCTTTATGGAAATTCAGGATTGAATATCTCAAGATCTTCAAATAGGTGGACATGAATTTAGACAGAACTTTCCCCGCTTCAACTGATTTTGCTTTAGCATCATTTTGGAGATGTTTGTCACAGCTTCTTTGGGTAGGTTTTGAGAAAGTGGCAGCAACAGAAGAAAATAAATCCAAAATGGGAAAAAGTCCTTTTTTGATTTGATTTAGGAAAGGGAATCAGTAATCACAAACGTAACCAACTGCTATTTTTCAGACAAACGTAAGAAAATATCAGAATAGAATAGAATACTTTATTGGCCAAGTGTGATTGGACACACAAGGAATTTGTCTTGGTGTAAATACTCTCAGTATACATAAAGAAGGAACATTCGTTAAGAATCAAGAATCATAATGTACAACACTTAATGATAGTCATAGGGTACAATCAACATCAAATCATACTAGGAAACAGAGGATACAAGCAACAAAGTTATAGTCACAAGTGGGAGGGGATGGGTGATAAGGAGTGATGAGAAGATTAACAGTAATAGCAGTGTACACTTTGTAAATAGTTGAACAGTGTTGAGGGAATTATTTGTTTAGCAGAGTGATGGCTTTTGGGAAAAAACTGTTCTTGTGTCTAGTTGTTCTGGAATGCAGTGCTCTATAGCATCGTTTTGAGGGAAGGAGTTGAAACAGTTTATGTCCAGGATGTGAGGGGTCTGTAAATATTTTCACAGCCCTCTTTTTGACTCGTGCAGTATACAGGTCCTCGAATGAAGGCAGGTGGGTGGTAATTGTTTTTTCTGCAGTCCTAATTATCCTCTGAAGTCTGTGTCTGTCCTGTTGGGTTGCAGAATCAAACCAGACAGTTATAGAGGTGCAGATGATAGACTCAATAATTCCTCTGTAGAACTGGATCAGCAGCTCCTTGGGCACTTTGAGCTTTCTGAGTTGACGCAGAAAGAACATTCTTTGTTGTGCTTTTTTGATGATGTTTTTGATGTTAGGTGTCCATTTTAGGTCATGTGATATAGTAGAACCTAGAAATTTGAAGCTCTCTACTATTGATACTGTGTTGTCTAGTATTGTAAGAGGTGGTAATATGGGAGGGTTAGGGTTAGGGTATCAGTATCCCAAATGTGCATTGCAATGTAAGCTGAGAAGACCTCTTTCATTACCACTGTCCTCTCTATAGGTATGATGTTGATCTACACCATGTGGCCATGTGAATCAACCTCCTGTCCTATTTCCTCCCCAGTAAATATTGAAAACCGCTTTCTCTCCCAACAGACTCTTAAGGCACATGGTCTGAGAGACAAATAAAGGTGTATGCTTCAGGCACTGTATGGTTTCCAAGGGAACGAGTCATCATACATAGGGGAATAACAAAGATCTTGAGAGTGCCAGAAGGGGTAGAAAAAAACCTTGAGAAAAGTCCCTGGTTTATCAGCTTGCTCACCGATTCAGAATATAAATTAAGAGCCTCATTGCTTTATAATGGCCATATAACTCGGGGCCATCTGAAGAACACAAGATTTGTGAGGAACTGACAAAGAACATTATGGCTTTGGGGCATTTCTTGATCAAGTTGTGCCATCCAGCTCCACTTTATATATCATGAAAAAGAGCCAGGAATATAATGCATAATGCCATAATTGGCTATTTGTTTTACCAAAGGAGGTTGCAGTAAATATAGAGTAATTAAAACAACATTTGGTCTTTATAACAAGCCAGATTTTATTAATATTTCTGAGTACTCTCTATTTCTTGATATCTACTCCACCTCTGATGATTTAAATGGAACCCTGGTGAGAACAAAAATGTGTTTCAGTGCAGAACCGGTGTTTTACACACTTATCATTTATTGTAACAAACAAAACAAAAAACAAAAACAGGCAAAAATGTTTTTTGCTTTTGAAGATGACCAACACTGCCCAAAATAGATGCATTCAGTTGTCAGTTACAGTGCATAGAGTGCACTATGAAAAAACAAGTTAGGGATCCGTTGTTATGGAGAAAAATTATTTATGTGGTTACTTTTTTTTTTTTTCAAACCAGAAGTTGAAAACAACTTTATAGCATGTAATCAATCAATCAATATGTAGAAACTGACCATGCCTCTAGCAGTTCAGCAGATATTAACTCTGGCTTATATTTAGTTTATTGAATCACTGCTAGCAATAGCACTTAGACTTATATACTGCTTCACAGTGTTTTACAGCTCTCTCTAAATGGTTTATAGAGTCAGCATGTTGCCCTGACAATTTGGTCCCTCATTTTACCCACCTAAGAAGGGTGGAAGGCTGAGAGAATCAAACTGCCAAACTGCTGGCAGTCAGCAGAAGTAGCCTGCAGTACTGCATTCTAACCACTGCACCATTATGGCTCTTCAATAGTTGCAACCTAATTTCAAATATTTATAGTTGTGCCTGGCATACAAAATGTGAAGCTGGTTGTACTTTTGAAGGAAGGGAAGGAGTTTCTCTGATGAACTGCTATCAAAGTTAGACCCTGGAGCATCTAATCCTGACTGTTTGTGGTGGCTCATGTAATGGAATAGAAAAGACAAAGACAGTAGAAAAGAGAAGAAATACCTCTGTAATCTGTATATACGTACGTCTCTTTACATAAAAGAGCCACAGAAGAAGAAACAGCAAAATTTGGCTCAATAGCCAAAACTGCAGTAGATCCAGCTCATTGAACATCAAAAGGTAACTCAAGATCGCAGGAACCACACATAACTTCTTCTCACCATGATCTGGGTGTAGTGCTTGATGGCATTTCAGAAGACCTTGAAACCCTGGTTGTTCTCTTAGGTCTGGTGGCAGGGTGGACCATTTTTCATCCATGAAAAAGCAAATCATGGTTCAACTATGCATTCAAACAGATGCCTTTTGACTCTTGCACATAATAAAAGCAGATAGGAATTCCATAAACATCCATTGATATGATTTATGCCAGATAGAAACTATCTTTCCTACCTATTATAAAAATAGCATGATAGTACTACAGTTGTACTGCCATAGTAACTCAGAAGCTACATTTCTGATGTGCTCATGTTTGAGTGGGATTTTGTAATTTTGTACACAAATTCTGTCCTCTGTTTACACTCTCTCTCTTCCTCCAGAGAGAAAAAAAAACCCTGTTCAAAAACAATGTTGAAGTTCTTTTATACAATTAATATTTTATGTCAGTGGCAAGAAAAAAAGATCTCTGTACTTTCCTTTGCAGTTCAAACACTTTTGATTACATATTGATGTTTAAAAAGACCAGCTTGTGGAATTTATTCATTCTCAAATAATATTGCCAGAAGGATTAAAATAAACAATTGGTGTAGCGTCTAAAATCCACTTCTTTGCCAGCTGTGAGGATGGAAGGATTTGAATGCAGAGGTGACAATAATATTAATTGATGATAAAAGTTACTAGGAAATAAGGGGAAATAGTAGCAGCTTCTATTTACCAGCAATGTCTCTCTCAGGTGAGGATGGTGTCAAAAGATCAAGACAGCAGTCAAGGCAGCCATCTTGTTTTGTGTTTTTTTTTTTTACTCCATACCCCTTCTCCACACATACTACTATTCATTCAGTTTTGGCATTGGCACAAAACAACACCATTTCAATGGATGTTTTAACAATACGAGGATGTGAATATATCACCCTAATGAAGTATCTCTGTGTGTGTGTTTTTGTGTGCGTCTTAAAGCAGAGACAATTTGCAACTCCAATCCTATCCATGATTGCTTTTCGTAACTCATAATTGATAATAAAATAGGGGGTTAACTTGGGCAAACTGTCTGAGGGATTTTGAGGGAAATCAAAAGTTTCAGTGATGCTAATTGGAAAAAAAAACTTGTATGTGTGAGCATTATCGGAGAAAGAAGTAATGTTGAGGAAAATTAAAGAAATGTTAAGAGGCTAATGTTTCAAAATGTGCTCTGTTGACTTTTAATTCTCTGTAAATGTTTTTCTCCAGTGGAATTTAGAACATAGAATGACAGAGTTGGGAGGTATCTTGGAGGTTATCTAGTCCAATTCCCTGCACAAACAGAAGACCTTATAACCATTTCAGATAAATAGTTCTCCAGTCTTTTTTTTTTTTTTTGGAAGCCTCAAATGATGAAGCACCCAAACTTTTGGAGGCAAGGCATTCCACTGGTTAATTGTTGTCACGATTACAAAATTTCTCCTTAGTTCTATTTGCTTCTCTCCATGATTAGTTTCCATCCATTGCTTTTTGTTCTGCTTTGAGGTGCTTTGGTTGACCCCCTCATCTTTGTGGCAGCCCCTTAGATATTGGAAGATTGCTACCATGTCACCCTTAGTCATTTTTTTCATTAAACTAGACATATCCAATTCCTGCAACTATTCTTCACCATTAGGAAATTTCTCCTTAGCTCCAGGTTGCTTTCCTCCATTGCTTCTTGTCCTGTCTTGTGATGCTATTTTGTTTGTTTGTTTATTCGAATCTCACATGCAAAGAAGGGGAAGGGTTAAGATTAGCAAAGCCCAACCTGCTTGGGGAAGAAATATCAAGCTTGGCTGCCTTCAGTCCTTTCAGATACTCTGGATGGGTTTAGAAGCTGTTCTGACCAAGGTTTCCTGAGATAATATCAATCACATGATAAGTCTCAAAAACCATCTTTTTATTTCAATGGCTGTGAATTATATTCATTCACAGCACGTAATGAGTCCCAAACAGTTTGTGAATAGTCCAGCAGGTCTGCCACAGTCTTTTCAGGATAAGGCTGATACGCACCTACCTTTCTCTCCTTTGAAATGCTGCCAATGACTAAATTGTCAATTAGTTGTACAAGGCCAAATGGAGCACAAAGTCAACATGGAGCTTCAGAGTTTAAACCGACCAGAACGAACAAAGTTGCTTCCTGCAAAAGCTCATGTCCCTTTGCTCCTCCTTTATGTCTTATGGGAGGGCCCAATCATCTCCAAGCCTTACTCCCCAGTTGCCCCTTTTGTCTTAACTGTTCTTGCCTTCTGGCAACTCTGTGCAAGCGCGCACTGGGAACAGGCTCCCCCTGTTCCTCTGCTTCACTGAAGTCAGATTCTGGAGGCTCTGGAGTCACGACATAACTCTCAGGTGGCCCTGGCCCCATCTCTGTGTCAGATGCAGATCCCTCATCCAAGCCCTCCCCAGACTCCCAGATGGGCCCATGTTCCTCCCCACTGTCCAACTCTGCTGCCGTCTCTGCAGGCCACCACCGGACTACAAGAGAAGCTACCTTCAGCATGGGACAGGGCTGGTCTAACCTCTGTCTGAGGAAGGAAATGAAGAGTTAGATGATCATCAACATTCAACCCAGTTGCTCTCTATAACTTTGTTTATTATTTAATTATTTTAAAAAATTATATGGCTGCCCAATTCATGCACGGTGACTCTGGGTGGCTTACAGGTGTCCTTTGGTTTCCATATTCCTATTCATATTTCAACTCCTGTTATTTTATTTTGACATATGCCTTTGTTTTTAAGAAAGCATGTGTGAAGTTACAACTGTCACATCCTTCTTGGTCATCAACCAGCCTATCCAGTGATTCCCAAACTCATGAATATACATTTTAATCCTCTGCAGTAAAAATTGAGTTCACATTTCATGTTTTATTACCCTTCCTCAGGAGACTTGTCACTTTATACCAGATTAACATTTTAATTACTTTTATAATTTAGTGAACATACAATGCAATGAAAGGGGGTTTCTTTTCAATGGTGAAATAGCTTATCACCCTATCTCAGTGAGATCATAGGTGCTGGATAATAATGCAGTCCTACAACTTTCAGCTCTTCCCTTTCTGCAGTGTCCAGTCTGAGTCAATCACTGGGACCAAAGGTTTATTCTTATAAGTTTTTATGGTGCTGGAGCCCATCAACAGGGAACTTTTCTCTCTCCAGAATGTGTGCACTGGACTGTTCTACATGGTGTATTTATGTGGTTCCTGGTTGTGTGTAGTTTTTAGTTATTAATTAGGGTATGGCTGGTTGGCTAGTAAGTCATTAATTGTTTCCTTGTGCTGCTGCATCTTTAGCTCCTAAGTACCAGAGAAGCAGATAATAACTCAACACTTCTATTGACAGACAAGTGTTTTCCAGGACTCAATAATTTCTTAGGCTATGTTTGTCCCTGCTCAGCCAACAATCATAGTAGCTGTGAAATAGAATGCATGTCTTTTTTCATTGCAATGCGAGGCTACCAAAGTGTTCAGGTCTGCTCCTCTAACTGCTCATTCCCTTTCTCCCTGCCTGTTTTAATACTGGGTGAATTAATGCCATGATTCATAATTTGTTCCACATAGTTGGGATGGCCCCCTTTCTCGCTGGAGAGGGGAAATATATCATCCATATATTATAGGCATTTGTAGAATGAATGATCTTGTTCTCTATTATATATTTCCTGAATGTATGCAAGAAAGATACCTGTGCACTCCTAATTTATGTTATGTTAGATAGAATGTCTAAGACAGAATCTCCAAATGTAGGTTCTGCTAGTCCATTAAATCAGAAGGTCAGCAAGTGTCTTCCAAGTGAAATTTTGGATCAGTTATACCCAAATGAATCAAAGATCTGAAGATCCAAGTAGCCAAATCGAAGCCAGGTGATCTGGAGAAGAAGTCATATTACAAAATGAGATCCCCGCCCCCTCCGCATTTTAATAAGAATTTAGAATGTTACTCCTATTAGCCTGATATACTTTGGTTAGCCACATTTGGTTGTACCCTGAGAAAGAAGTTGAAAGTGAGGAAAGCATATTTAACACTGGGTGTATTATTTGCTCATGGTAAATTAATTTGGGTCCAATATAAAATATTTAAAGAAGCTGTGAAAATAAAACCGAATCTAAATAAGATGGAAAGTCCCTCAACAGAATGAATTCTAGACAATGTATTGACTTTAATGAATTAAAGCAAAAATAACTGCTGATGTAAAGAAAATCTTTTTTAAAAAAAAAGCTTAGGACCATAAAACACACTGCTTTATTCTCTTGAATCACCAGGTGTCTTTTGTAGGATCTCTTTACTACTTCTTTCCTTAAATAATGCATAAATGGGTTGTAGCTTTTTGCTAGCTAAAGTTCTAAGATTGGGATTTCATTTTCCTTGCTCTGAGCAACCACCAGATGGCAGCAAAAAGATACAGAAAAATCTTTCTTCCTTGCACCCAAGTGACAATCTGGATTTTTGCAAGCCAACATTGGTAGCGCTAATCACTCATTGCTTGAATTCCAGATTAGCCAGGATACTAGAAATATGATAGAACACTTGTAACAAGCCATTTCATTGCCTCATTAAGCTTTGAATTAGGAGAACATATAAACACAACATACTGATATAACACTTGGAATATACTGCCATCCAGTTTTGGTCACCACATTACAAAAATGATATTGAGACTGGAAAAAGTGCAGAGAGGAGCAACTAAGATGATCAAAGGCCTGAAGATTAAAATATATGAAGAAGGGTTGCAGGATTTGGGTTTGGCTAGTCTAGAGAAAAGAAGGACTGGGGGGACATGATAGCAGTATTCCAGTATTTGAGAGGCTGTTACAAAGAGGAGGGGGTCAATTTATTCTACAAAGAACCAGAGAGCAGGACAAGAAACAATGATTGGAAGCTTATCAAGGAGAGAAGCAACCTGAAATTGAGGAGAAACTTCCTAACAGTGAGGACAATTAACCAGTGGAACAGCTTGCCTTCAGAAGTTGTGGGTGTTTCATCATCACTGGAGGCTTTTAAGAAGAGACTGGACAGCCACCTACCTGAAATGGTATAGGGTCTTTTGCTTGAGCAGGGGTTTGATTGAAGGACCTCCAAGGTCCCTTTCCATATCTATTCTGACTGACGGATTCATATCTTTGATCTTGAAAATTTGGACACAAGTTGCTCACATAACAACAAGATCAAGAGTTGGAAAAATCAGAGAAACAAAACCTATCGAGTAAAGGAGATTTTGAAAGGATGACATCCTCAGCTGTCTCATAAAATGGCCACCATGGAGAAGGAGAATTACAGCCCATAATTTCTTTGACAGAAGGAGAATTGGACAGGTTATATCCTCCAGGCTGTTTGATTTAAAAAAAAAACATAATTTATGTTCCATAACACTCTGTAATTTTTATTCCGTAATAATACTTGTCCAGGGTACATTGGAACCAGCAAACCTCTTAATATATAAAATGGTTCTAAGAACCACAATTATTTCAGACTTCATTTTCTCCATGAACTAAAATGTAAATTTCTCCATCTGCTGAGATCAGTTCCAAGCAGTAGAAACAGAGGACAGACATAACATGTGCATAACAGTTTTAAAAATGTACATTAAGCTCTGCAGATGAATCTTGGCCAAAGTCTTCTAACAATATTATCCTTAAGGAGTTTTTTTCAGTTACTTCTGCAAATTGTTGGTTAAACTTAGAAAGCCAGTGGAAAACCTACAGAATATCTGGGGGATTAGATACACAAAGCAAAATTTTCTCAATATGCCCATATCAAGATGTCTCTAAGGAACTGGTGCTGTTATGTTGTTCATGCTGATTTTGAAAACTGAGGCTACACAATTAAGGAGGTAATTTTTACTCTTGCTTTATATTCTGTTTTCAGAGCAGGAAGGATGGGATAAGTGCAAACTATTACTGAAAGTTCTTGACTTATGACCAGAATTGAGACCAGAACTTCCATTGCTAAGTGTGATGGTTGTCACAGGAGTCGCCTTCAGCTTTTTTTATCTCTTTTTGCCATGGTTATTAAATTGTTAAATGAAGTGAATCCAGCTTCCCACATTGACTTCACTTGCCAAAAGCTGGCTGGAAACTCATGTGATCCCAGGACTTTTCAATCATTCCAGAGATGTTGGATGTTTTCAAGAAAAGGTTGAACAGCCATTTGTCCAGGATTGGATGAGGACTCCTGTTTTGGATAAGGGGTTGGACTAGAACAACAGTTCCCAACTTTTCTAGCTTGTGGATCTGTGGATCTGCAGCAGGGGATGTGTGTGAGAGGCACATGTGAGCGGAGTGTGCTTGTACTCACACACAAAGCTCCACTTCTGTGAGCAGTGGGCGCTCACACACAAGGCTCCTATTGTGCGGATGGAGCTTCTCACGCGAGCGTAAGCACCATAGGTGGTATTCAACAGGTTTTGACCAGTTCCGAGAACTGGTAGGGGAAATTTTGAGTAGTTCAGAGAACCGGCAAATCCCACCTCTGACTGGCCCCGCCAACTCCATCTATTCTCTGCCTCCTGAGTCCCAGCTAATCGGCTGGGTCTTCTTTTGTTGCCCTGCACAGGAGAACAGAGCTGGAAAGCAAGTTAGTGGGGTAAGGAGGGAATGGGGATTTTGCATTAACCTTCCCCTGCCATGCCCACCAAGCCACGCCCACCAAACTACACCTACAGAACCAGTAGTAAAAATTTTTGAATCCCACCACTGATGCGCACGCTTGCCCATCTCTCCAGCGGCCTGGTTTCTTTTCTTTTTCTTTTATTTGTTTTATTGTGTAACATACAGAGGAAAAAAAATAGAAAGTGGAAATTAAGGGAAGGAAAAGGAGTAGGAAAAAAGGGGATGTGAGATACAAAGGGGGAGAAAAGGCATTGACTTCCGACTCTTCTTAGCACAGTACAAGATAAAAACACTCCAACCTCATCTGTGGCCTGATTTTGAAAAGGCCGTGGCCCGTAGTGGGCTGTGGAGAAATGGAGCAACTTGTTTTTTAAGAGGGAAAAAGCAGCTCCCACCTTTCTTAATAGCCTTCAGCAGATGTTAGGACTTAAGAGATAAAGAGCTTATTGAAAGAAGCCAAGTATCTAGGTAGCTCTATTCATAGGCAAAACAAATACTGCAGGCAGAAATCTATTCAAGACAGGATATTTTGAAACTCCCTGCAGCAAACTCTGAACAAAGGCAGGATTAACCCTCAGCCACATCAGGAATTGTCCAACGCCCCTTCATTGCATCACCCTCAGAAACATCAACAAAACTTAGCTCAGACAAACATCTAGGATTTGTACTTTGCCTATAGAGCCAGCTATAACCCCTACATAACTCCTACATGGCCCCATGGGAGTATGACATCAGCCAATAGAATACATGTTCTTGCACAGGAACAGGAAGCTCAAGGGCAAAGCCCAAGAGAAGGTATAAAAATTCTCCACTCTCAACTCCATGTGGTCAGCTTCCCAGAACCATTCATGTGGTTCTGCTTCATCATTAAATCATCTTTCCAATCAGCATCCATGTTTCTAGTATCTTTCTCCTGGCTTGGAACTGAACCAGATGGATATTTCTTCCCACATTCCCTTCTAGCCCTGTGATTCTAAGTTGTGCAGAAGTAGGGGAGCAGCTCTTCCTATATTCATGGTTTTATCTATCCATAGCACACTGCAATTTGTCGTGTTTCTGCAAAAGTACATCTGGTTGAATGATGGGTATGTGATTATGCCATTAAACATCCTGTTTCCATGGGCAAAACCCCTAATGTGACATTTGGAGATAAGATGAACAAACCTGGTGGACGTTTTTTTTTTTTAACTGCTGTAGCTCAAAACTCTGGAAAGGTAACAAATGACTGCCTTGCTTTGCAAAGCCAGTAAGGCAAACCAGACTTCTAAGTAGACTACAAGATTTAATATAATTCTTCAGGGAAAAGATCCATGGCATCTTGGATGTATTTTGTCCTGCTAATTTGACATTGTCCCTATTTACATCCCCACACAGAAATAAATTGGAAAGGGAGCCTTTTGTTGTAGTTCGCCAGCAACCGGTGCAGATGGCAGCAGAATCAGACAATGGGGACCAATCAGGGAGTCTGGAGGGGACTTGGATGAGGGTCTTGCATTTGATGCAGAGATGAGGTCAGGACCATCTGAGAGTGGGGTGCTGCCTCTGGAGCCTTCGGAGTCTGGCAGCAGCGAGGCAGAGGACCCAGGGGAGCCTGTTCCCAGTGCGCGTGTGCACAGAGCTGCTACAACAAACAGAGCAGCTGCAACAAAAGGGGCGACTCGGGAGTAAGGCTGGGAGGTGATTGCCCCTCCCCATAAAGTATAAAAGACAGGCAAAGATGACAAAACCTTTGCAGGAAGCAAAGTAGTTCATTCGGTTCAGATTCATTCTTGAATACGTGGGCAATGCACCTTGTGGCAAACAATATGTTGAACAGTTTGCATGCAGTTTAATGGTCTCCTTCCACTATCTTCTTCACTTTCCTACGCTAGGCTATAACCTTGATATCCCATACTTGGATCTCCCTCCAAGAAAGATGAACTCTGCTTAGATTCCTAAGCCAGTCAAGGTTAGCCAATTATTGCAGATCCTCTGCTACCAATCAATCCAAAAAAGCCAATGCAATCCTAAGCTGCATTTACAGAGGGATACAATCAAGATCAAGTGAGATACCACTCTGTAAAGCATTAGTAAGACCACACCTAGAGTACTGCATCCAGTTTTTGTCACTACACTATAAAAAAGATGTTGAGACTCTAGAAAAAGTGCAAAGAAGAGCAACCAAAATGATTAGGGGACTGGAGGCTAAAACATACGATGAACGGTTACAAGAATTGGGCATGGCTAGTCTAGTGAAGAGAAGGACCAGAGGAGACAGGATAGCAGTCTTCCAATATTTGAGGGGCTGCCACAGAGAGGAAGGGGTCAACATATTCTCCAAAGCACCCGAAGGCCAGACAAGGAATAATGGATGGAAACTGAACAAGGAGAGATTCAACCTAGAAATAAGAAGGAATTTTCTGACAGTGAGAACAATCAACCAATGGAACAGAAGTTGCCTTCAGAAGTTGTGGGAGCTTCATCCCTGGAGGCTTTCAAGAAGAGACTGGATTGCCATTTGTCGGAAATGGTATAGGGTTTCCTGCTTGGGCAGGAGGGTTGGACTAGATGACCTACAAGGTCTCTTCCAACTCTATTAATCTATAATCTGTAAGAATACCATTTTCATTTCACTCAAGGAATCTGGTCTTTTAGCCTGCTCCTCTTCTGAAATTAGTTGATGCCACTTTCAAGAGGATCGAGCCATGGCAATCTATACAAGGAAACCAGTGTTAATTAAATGGATAGTAATTGTTTGGTAATTAATAAAATCTGGACAAGAATTCAATGAACCATGGAACTGTTCATCTGTTATATCTTATCTCAAGATTTTCAGTTCTGAGCTAGACAGCATCTTTGCCCAAATTATTGAGAGAAGAGATAACTAAATATCTGCCTTTACTGTATGTATGAGCACAGTTATCACTAAGGATTTATAATGTGGTTTTCAGAATTTTAGGAACATATAAAATCCTCAATACATCCTGCATAATCTCAGTTCTGCATTTCAGATAATCGATTTCCCCTCTTGCATGCTAATGAGATACGTAGACTCCAAAAACTGAATTGATTTCACTCAGTTCATTCTGGCTTCCAAATAGAGGCATGGGTTCACCAGAGAAATGACTTGCCTTCAAAAGTTGTGGGTGCTGCACCACTTGAGGTTTTTAAGAAGAGATTGGACAGCCACTTGTCTGGAATGGTATAGAGCAGGTATGTCAAACTCATGTCATCACAGTGGCATCACATAACATATCGGGACTTTTCTCTCCCCTTCACTAAACCAGGCATGGGCACGGCCAAGTGTGTGACACATCTGGCCATGGGCAGCAAGTTTGACAGCCCTGGTACAAGGTCTCCTACAGAGGTGGTATTCAACAGGTTTTGACCAGTTCTGGAGAGCTGGTAACGGAAATTTTGAGTTGTTCGGAGAACCAGCAAATACCACCTCAGACTGGTCTTGCTCCCATCTATTCTCTGCCTCCCGAGTCCCAGCTGATCAGCTGGGTCTTCTTTGGTTGCCCTGCACAGGAGAACGGAGCTGGAAAGCAGGTTAGTGGGGTGGGGAGGGAATGGGGATTTTGCAGTAACCTTCCTCTGGACTGGGGTGGGAATGGAGATTTTACAGTATCTTTCCCCTGCCATGCCCACCAAGCCACGCCCACAGAACCGATAGTAAAAAAAATTGAATCCCACCACTGGTCTCCTACTTGTGCAGAGTGTTGGGCTACAAGACCACCAAGGTCTCTTCCAACATTCTGTTATTCAACTCATGTATTTATAAGGGTGTGTGCACGTAGAATCTGTGTCTGCTTGAATTATGACTGAAGGGTAGAACTGTCAGTTAAAATTTAGGAGGTAGTGGGCATCACTACCTCCTAAATTTAATTTCCAGAAGGAAGAGGAATTTCAGAGCTACAGGTAGAAGTACAATATAGAACACCTTAGAAAATGGGGTGGACTTTTCTCCCTTTGTCCATATACTGTAAGATACATCTCTGTAGAAAGGTTAGTTTGTTAAGGTAATATATGCTTAAATTTAAAAGGTAATATATGTTTAAATTTAAAACATATTTAAATTTAAAATTTTCTATTAAACATTCCCCTCCACACATGGAATTACTTAGAAAAAAAATACTGAGCAAGCTTTGCAGATTGCATCATTGCATTGTAAATCACTCTTGCCTGGAATTGTGCTATCTGTACTCCAACTTGTAACAATTAAGATAAAGAAGACAACAGCTGCCTACTCTAACACCTGTTAAAGACAGGGGAAGTGACAGTTACCCTCTAGAAAGACTGTTTTCCATAAAAAATATTCCTAGCAAAGGATCGACGATGAGGTTCCCAAATTATTGACCAGAGATGTCATCATACCATCCCTGCTAGAGGTTTTGACTTCATTGATTGTGTACCATCAGTCAGCGTCAGTTGTTCATAGTGACCACACAAATGTCTGCTAGAGAGGGCACTTTTTATTTTGAAATATCCCTGGCACAGGATCAGCTGTCTGAGATTCTGACCAAATCACTGAATAGGGGTGTCACCAAGCCTCCTCCAGGTTTTACTACTTACCCTCCCTGTAATTGTTCTCTGGCATAAAGCAAGGGAGTTAATTCAAGGAAATGTTCTCCCTTTGGGCATTGTCATTGCGGGTTATGCAACTCCTGTGCAGTTTTCTGGAGAATGCATTGTTCCCTGTGCAGGGAATCCAATAGGGAAGTGAGGTTAATTGGGAAACTGACAGTAAGTGTGATGACCCGGGGTGTGGAACACCAAAGCAACAAAGTCACAAAAGTAGGTAAAATTCCTTTACTACCTCCACCTTGGCCCCCAGTGTCCAGTTATCATCAGCTGGAGAAAAAACTCTCCCAATAACAGTTTTTAAAGGGAAGAAATTCAGTCTGAACCCAAAGTACATATAAATTATAAATAAAAACCAACACAAACCACACTGCAGCAATTAATGAGACAGGGCAGAATAAGGAATTGTAGACCTCAAAAAATAATGAAACATACACAGTTGGGAAGATGCCAGAACCCAGATAAGCCTCAACAAACAAAGATAATTCACGTTTTGCTTCCAGCAAGGTGCTGTACGCAAACGCCCTTTTTAAATCCTGTTTTCCCAGCTGCAGCTAATGAAGGGAATCAGGGCCCTTTTCTCCCCGTAACCCATCTAACTCACATTGCTCCCTTCTCTGTTCCTCCCTATGTGTCCTAGGATGAAGAGGGGTTGGGCCTGAATTTTCCTCTGAATGCCCAGCCGGACTGTGCCCTTCCCCAGTTTCTTCCACAGCCACCGGAGCTATACTCCCACTCTCTGTCAGCTGCTTCGACCTCCCTCTTGGAATCAGATTCCAACAGGGGCATGACAGCTAAGGAAGAATTCTTACCTTCAGCAAGTGACTGAAAGAAGGAAGGGAGCATTTTTATGTTGCTACTTCAAATGATCCCATGGTCTCTCCTGCATTTAACTTTATGGTCTACCCATTGTCTCCTTGGTTACCACAAGAATAGCAGATTATCCCAAGGGACATCTGTTGATGTTCATGGTTTTGGTAGCTCCAAGAGACCATTCCTCTTTCCAGTCTACTCTATTGGATCTCTCAAATAAATTTGGAAGTTCTCCCAAATTATCTATATGTCCAGAGGCTGAGAGCAAGCAAAAGCTTATCCTGGTTCTCTCCAGCCAATCAATTCACCAGTCCCAGGAAAATTTCAAAGTCATTGTTATTATTCCCCTGTATAGATTCAGTTCATGTTATCCTTATTAGTGTTGTATATTTGTTATGAGAGGGAACAGCTGGGCCACTATCCCTCTACTGAGTTGAAAAGACATAATAAAACAGGAGCCGGGATCCAGAGTGAAGCAAGAGTCTCCTTGTGGTGAGATGGGTGGAAAATCAATCAATCAAATAAATAATAAAGAGTAGCTACAAATGAGATCATTGGAAGAGGCCTTGATGTTAGGAAAGCTAGAAGGCAGAAGGGGATGGCAGCAGAGATGGTATTCAGCCAGTTCGGACCAGTCCTGGCATACCAGTAGTGGAAATTTTGAGTAGTTCAGAGAACTGGCAAATACCACCTCTGGCTTGCCCTGCCCACCCACTCCTGCTGTTTCCTGTCCTATATACCCTTGGTTGTTAGCTCAGCTGATTTGCATGGCACAGTGGATTGCCACACCTCAGCTGAACTAAAAACAGTACTGACACAGAGGGTGGCTTTTCAGCGCTGCACATACTCTCATAGAACCAGTAGGGAAAAAATCAGAAACCCACTACTGGACGGAAGAAGATGAGATGGTTAGATAGTGTCTAATGCAATGAACATGAATTTGAGCAAACTCCAGGAGTGGGGGAGAAGGGGCCCTGGTATGCTGTGGTCCATGATAGGATTATGAAGAGTCAGATACAGCGACTGAACAAAAACAAAACAATAAATCAGAAGAATAGACTAGTCACAACTTACACTGAGCTGCACTGCAGTCATGCATTGCAAAGAAAAACTTCACTTTGGTTGAACCAGAAGCTCAGTTCAAGAACTTCCCATGCTGATTCGGGTCCTAAACCCTCGTGTCAAAATTGCCTGAGAAACAGAACATTTATTTTCTTGCCAATGCCCATTGTTTCAGAAAGCTCCTTTGAAAGTCCTGTTTTTAGTATAATACTTTCCTCCTACTCCCTAGCTAAGTCTGCTAAGATCCATCTCTGCTTTTGCTCTGAGGTTTCGGAATATATACAAAAAACCCATTTTGTATTAGAAGTCTGCTGCCTTGCTGTACTTCTTTGTCTCTGTCAAACTATTCCTGCCTGAAAATACTAGTTACTGGTTGGGGAAGTTGTGGGTGAGTGTAATGTGGAAGGGATGACAGCAACAATTCTGTCCTTTTGCTTTCCTCGCCTTTCCCCTCAAGGCGTGCTGCCATTACAAGGTTGCCTCCTACTGACAGCTAATAACAATGTGTGTTTTATTATATGCTATTCATTTTGGAATACTTGTGCACACGGGTCACTCACAGTGGCATGCATCAAATAAAAAGTGAGTAAAAAAGCCCACAAGAGCATACACACTACAAAGAACACAGTGGGACAGAAGTGTGAAATATATCGCAATCAATTCCTGGCACGTAAATCAGGACTAAAAGAAGAAAGAACTCACAGGCATTGATTTTAACAGCTCAACTATTAACTGGGACCCAAATTGGGGAGGAGGGAGTGAAAAGATGTCCCTATACATTTTAACAAGATGCACTAATAAGCAGGATAAGCAATAACTGGACCTCAGCTAAAGAGGAAGGAGCAAAAGAGCATAATTAAAGAAGACTTTGGGAAACCAAAGTGCTGCTAGAAAGATTAGGGTAAAAGCCTGGTTTAGCTGGCGTTTGTTAACAGTTGAACTTCATTTCAGCCGTCCTAACTTAGTCAGCTAGGAAAGAAAGACTCCTGGTCCATGATTAACCAAAAATATACTTTACTAAAAGAGATGTGGTGGCTCAGTGGTAAGACGCTGCGCTTATTGATCAGAAATGTCGTCAGTTTGGCAGTTCAAATCCCTAGCACTGCATAATGGAGTGAGATCCTGTTACTTGTCCCAGCTTCTGCCAACCTAGCAGTTCGAAAGCACATAAAAAATGCAAGTAGAAAAATAGGGACTACCTTTGGTGGGAAGGGAACAGTGTTCCGTGCGCCTTTGGCATTTAGTCATGCCGGCCACATGACCACGGAGACATCTTCGGACAGCGCTGGTTCTTCGGCTTTGTAATGGAGATGAATCCTAGAGCCAGAAATGACTACCACGTATGTACAAGGGGAACCTTTACATTTGCCTTTATAGTTTACTAAAGCCAAAGTGGTTACAGAAGAAGCAAAACTGGATCTGAGGTTTTTGGATGCAAAAGATACAATTAAGTTCCCCTTGTTCCCAGCCAATGCCCTGGTTATCATTGACTGTCTAATTAAGTGTTCACAAACTGTTTGGATAATAGTCCCTCACTTTGCTGCCTCACCAATTCTACACCCCTTTGCTCTGACCTTTGAATGCTGGTACTTCTCACAGGATGACATAGCTTGTTTTCAATTCCTCCTACTTTCCTCCCTGCATCCCTACCCCATGGCCCCATTACTAATGTCAGTCTGTCAGCTTGCGAGGCATAGCTTAGCAGAATGGCAGCATGACACTTAGAAAATATTGCACACAAGGCAGAACTTTTCAGTTCCTCCCTTCTGTAAAAGATCTCATAGGACCAATTATGTTAATTTATTTATTTATTTTATTAAATTTTTATACCGCCCCCTCTCCCGCAATGGGACTCAGGGCAGTGTACAGCCAAGATAAAACCACACAATAAATAGAATTTAAAATAGATTTTAAAAGAATTAAATTAGTGGCTGAAAGAACACAATAAAACAAGGTAAAAAAGTTAAAATTACCAAAAAAATTAAAAATTTAAAACCCTAGTAATTGATACTAGACCAGACCGGCCTGTTGGAAGAGGTGGGTCTTTAGTGCACGCCGGAAGGTTTGCAGGTCAGTAATGGCCCGCATGTCCGGGGGTAATTCATTCCAGAGGGAGGGTGCCCCCGCAGAGAAGGCCCGCACCCTTGGGGCCGCCAGCCGGCATCGTCCAGCTGACAGCACCCCAAGGAGGCCCACCCTGTGGGAGCGCACTGGCTGGCGGGAGGCCAATGGTGGCAGCAGTCAATCCCATAAGTAAGAGTGCATAAAGAGCACAGCTTGGAATTTAATGTGATCCAGTCATCTATCCTATGAAGGAGAAATGAAAATATAAACTCTTGCAGGAGGCTGAATATTGTGGATACCTTATTTAACACAACATTTCATTATCAAGCAACAGGATAGTCCTGCATGGTTATCTCTCATAATTCCCCCACCCACAAATCCTCAGGTAGGGTGGCTGTACAGCCCTATGGGGTTTTTGTTGTGTAAGACATTATGGTCCAGATGTTCTAGTTGCTTTTATGGGTTTTCTGTTTTAAATTGTAAGTTAAGCCAGAATCTTTCTGGAGTTGGGTTCTTTTTGTTCCCTTTTGGGCTTATTGATGTTCTCTTTTCAATATTGTTGTGGTTCGCTGGCAGCAGATGCCAGACAGATGGCTGAGGCCTCAGAGGAGGGACCTGCGTGCGATGCAGGAATGGGGCCCAGAACTATCAGAAAGTGGAATGCTGCCTTCGGAGATTGTGGAGGCTGGCAACAATGATGCAGGGGACCCTGAGGAGCCCGTGCCCAGGGTGCAGGGTTGCTTGAAGGAAAGAGCAGCTGCAGCAGCATGGACAACTCGGGAGTAAGGCTACAAGGTGATTGCCCCTCCCTTAAGGGATAAAAGCCAGCCCTCAGGGGTTGGATTTTTTGCAGGAAGCAAAGAAGTTCTTGCACTTCAAGCCTTGTGGATGTTAGGACTATCCTGGTTTGTGCTTGGAGACTTTTTGTTTTGCATATTTCTTGGCAACTTAATCTAGTGTTCTTGGCAGCCTTGCACAACCTTTGCAAGACCTGTTCTTATCAGAGACAAGTAGTTTTCATAGCCTTTTAACTGTGAATGAATGGAATTCACAGAGAAGCATTAAAAGGTTTTTCTTTTACCTCTGTTTGGTATTTGTTTCCTTGGAACGAGGTTTGGGTCAGAACAAATATTATGTAGATATTGCATATGACTATGTGCCTGTTGATGGCTAATTTTTCTGAATGCCAGGCTTCTAGAAATTCCTTTTTGTTTTTAGTTTTGGCTTGATCTAAGATGGTCATAGTTTCCCAATTGAAACTATGGTTGCGTCTGTCCATGTGCGCAGTTAAGGAGCTTTTATCATGTCTTTTGTGCTCATGGATGAGTTTTTCTGCCAGTCCTCCACCTGTTTGTCCTACATGGTGGCTATTGCAGTCTTTACACTGTATGTTGCAGGTGAGTCCTGCTTTTTTTTCTGGGGCTGCTGGATCTTCTGGTTTACTTCAGATGTTTTGAAGGGCTTTAGTTGGCTTGTGTGCTATGCTGATTCCATGTATTTGTAATAGTTGGAAAGGGCAAGAACAACCTGGTCCCCCAAAACAATCTAATCCTTTACTGCCATTAAAAAACTGTCGAGATGTCTGCAGCTGTACCTAAAATCTCCTACAAATTCTGCTATTTTTTAAAAAAAAAACTGTCATTAAATATGGGGCTGTATGACCAGCAATAATACTGTATTGGATAACTTGAGAAAGCAAAATCCTTCCTCAAATGCCTAAGCTAAAAATAAAACAACAGGGACATAAAAGTATAGCCAACATTAACCCAAGAATGTTATTACAATGAGTCAACCCATTGGAAGGTCAATGAGAAACTGAACCATCTTCCTTCCTGGACGTGTTACCTAATTTAGTGAGGTGAAAACATGGTCTGAACCTGTGCTGAAGGACATTCCCACTGAGAGATTAAAAGAAGAAGAAGTTTGGCCGAAGAGTTGGGTAAGAAAAAATAACGAGGCTACCTCATTTAATACTTTCAGAAAGTTTAGGTGCAAAATGTATCAATGTCACAACAGATTCCCTGCAATGGAGGCTGTAGCATAAAAGCCCTAATCATATGGACAAACCCTACTGTGATAAAATTAATTGTCAGGTCCCTGGAGCAGTTCTAGGAAGATAGTGGCTATTTCTTTTCAAAGAGATACAATGCTTTAGGCTGAACCGCTAGTAGAATATTTATCAGTCATTGGTCAATGTTCAAAGTCTTGGAGAGACAATCAGGGGAGATGGACACTTGTGGATGTGCCCAGCATACCTATAAAACTGGTCAATGCACCTCTATACATTTGTGGTCAGAGTTTCTCTCAAAGAATATGTAATACTTTGAACTGATATGGAGCATTGATTTTATTTTATTTTCCAAAGCAATTCAAAGAATCTTCTAGAATGCCAGGCAACAGTTTTGTCTGATAGTTCAATCCAAGTCAGCAATCTAGTTTGGAGTCCAAGTGAAGATTCATTAATGGAGCTTGTCCTTCTTCATGTTAGTGTTCTCATTATATGAGGACAAGAAGACTATTGTTCTCGTTTAAATGTAAAGATACCCACAGCATGACCTCCTGCTTTTCATAGGTCATCTGGAGGAAAGCAAGATTAAAATTTACAAGTTGCATATCCACAATTAAAACTTAAGACAGCATGCCCATGATTATACATAATTTCTATATAACTACCAGTCACCACGACAATACTGCTACCCTTCAAAAAGGCCTTGTCTATGTGTCAGAATGGTCAAACAAATGGCAACTTCAAATCTCAACAAATAAATGCTCTGTCTTACATATTGGCAAAAAAAATCAGAAAATAAAATACAAGCTGAATATTCAAGACCTTGTTGAAGATCCAAACTCTGTCAAGGATCTTGGAGTACTCATCTCTAATGATCTACAGTAAGCCCACTGTAACTACATAGCCAAAAAGGCAGTAAGAGTTGTTAAACTCCTGTGTAGCTTTTTCTCTGGTAATATCACACTACTAACTAGAGCATACAAAACATTTGCTAGACCAATACTTGAATACAGCCCATCAGTCTGGAACTCACATTACGTATCTGATATTAACACAGTTGAGAAAGTCCAGAAATATTTCACGAGAAGAATTCTCCACTCCTCTGCTTATAGCGAAATACCTTATGCCACCAGACATGAAATTTTAGACCTAGATAAACTAGGACAATGCCACCTTCAGTTCATTCTAAGTATAGCACATAAAATTATATATTGCAATGTCCTACCTGTCAATGAATACTTCAGCTTCAACCACAACAATACAAGAGCACACAATAGATACAAACTCAAAGTAAACCACACCAAACTTGATTGCAGGAAATATGACTTCAGCGACAGAGTGGTCAATGTCTGGAATACTCTACCTGACTCTGTGGTTTCTTCCCCAAACCCCAAAAACTTTAACCATAGACTGTCTACAATTGACCTCACCCCTTTCCTAAGAGGTCTGTAGGGGGTGTGCATAAGCGCATCAACGTGCCTACCATCCCTGTCCTATTGTTTCTTTTTTTTTCTATTCATATCCATTTCATGTATTCATAACCATGTTTATACTTATACCTGTCCCTGACAATTGCATGACAAAACAAAATAAATCAATATATAAATAAATACTTCAGCTTCAACCACAACAATACAAGAGCACACAACACATGCAAACTCAATGTAAAGTGCTCCAAACCTGAATGCAGAAAGTACGACTTCAGCAAATGAGTGGTCAATGCCTGGAATGCACTACCTGACTCTGTTGTTACAACCTCTAACCTCCACTCCTTTAATCTCAAACTATCCACTATCGACCTCACCCCATTCCTAAGAGGTATGTAAGGGGCATGCATAAGCGCACCATTTACCGTCCCTGTCCTATTGTCCCCATTTATTAGTACCTATTTCCCAGGAGTGGGTTTCTACCAGTTCTGTCCACCTCTGTAGAACCAGTAGCTCTGAAGAGCAGAACAGGTTCTATGTCTGCTGATGTTTTTGCCCACCAGCCCACCTGGATTCTTATCTGACTTTTATTTCCTGCTGTTTCAACTTCAGCTGCCATGCGAGGCACAGCTGCAGTTAAAAAAGCAGGAAAAAAGGGCTTTTTCAAAGGCTGCTTCTCTGCACGCAGCGTGCTGATGACAATTTACAGGCGTGCACACACAGCGTGCAGGAAAGCACATCGTAAATCACTGAACCTTGTAAATCATCAGACCGATAGTTAACCCTGTCGGATCCCACCCCTGCTATTTCCTGTATTCTTACTTATGTTTATACTTATACCTATTATTTTGTAAGCGATTGACAAATCAAATAAATAGATAAAATAAAATATAACACCCAGTATTAAAACACCCAGAAAATAAAAGGCATTCACATTAATAAACATAACTGAATAATAACTGCAGACATGACTAAAATTCATAGCAAGCATCCCATCTAAGTGTATATGGGTGCTTTTCCAAAAGACAACTGGACTTTCTTGGATTTTGTTTTCCGTTGAAACATTTTGCTTTTCATCCAAGAAGCTTCTCCAGTTCTAACTGAATGGTGGAAAATGGAAGTATTTATATTCCTTGCAGTCATCTGGGTGTTAAATCCTTCCATTTCCCCGCATTCATTAAGAAGTGAAGAAATTTCTTGGATGAGAAGCAAAATGTCTTCAAAAACCAAGAGAGTTCAGTTGTCTTTTGGAACATTCTATTGAAGATCATCCTAAGCCACCAATTGCTTCATTGTCACAGCTTTCCAAAAGACCACTGCTATCTAACAACTTAAGGAAGGCTATTTCATAAAGCTGGTACCACCATGGTAAATCATGGCATCCTTAGTGCAACCGTTCAATGTTATACAATTGTAGCAGAATCAAGACTGTCTTCTTCTTTGAATGTACAGGAAGGATTGATTTTGTCTGAAACTGTTGTTCAGTTGCTTCTGACTCTTTGTGATACAATGACATCATTTTGCCAGGATTGTCTTTCAGTAATTGCTTCAATAAATGCTGAGATCTTAAAAGCTCATGCCTGTGTCACCAGATGATAGTGTCTAACCAGTTTGTCTTCTGTCAGCCTTCCCATCACCTTTGATTTTCCAAGAATCATTGTCTTCTCCAATGAGAAACATTAACTTATTAGTGCTTCTAATGAGTTGCCTCGTTTCATTTCATTTAGTAGTCAATGAGTGGTTCTTTTTTCATTCTGAGAAATTTTATCCAGGATCACAATTTAAAGGCATCCCTTTTGGTTCAGTTTTTAAGGTGATCCACAGAGATACATTGAAACTGGGAAAATCATGGACTTGACAATATGTATCATGATTGCAATGTTATGTACATCTGTGATCCACTTCTCTGGTTTATGCCTCCCTCTGCCTGAAGATGTGTTTGTGTGTGTATGTGTATGTGTGGTGTTGTTGTTTGTTTGTTTATTTGTTTCCTGTTGTTTCAACAACAAAAGATAAGCCTCCTTTGACCAACATGACTGAAGCAAAAACAACAGGGCTAGTTACAAGTGGGAGACGGTTGGAAGGGCCTATTACGCGTGCAAGGGCTAAGTTGATATACAAAGACATAGATCTCTGTAATGTAGCTTAATATTCTGATGATGTCAGCAGAGGCTGACAAAAGCTTATTAAGTAAATATAATCTATTACAAATATAATTTATAATAACATATATGTGGTCACCAACCATTTCTGATTCTCACTGAAAAGGTTGATCTTCAACAATCACTGTTGTTTATGTCAACTTCTTTTCGATCCCCTCCCCTAACAGATAACAGATTAACAGGGTTGGAAAGGACCTTGTAAGTCATCTAGTCCAACCCCCTGCTCAAGTAGGAGACCCTAGTTAATCTTCCTAGAGCTCCTCTGTTAAATATCTACAAAGATAGTCCCAAAGGGGCATTTTCAACAGGCAACTGGAGTTTGTTTTTCCTTGAAGACATTTCACTTCTCATCCAAGAAGCTTCTTCAGAACTGAAGATGTTTCTCGGATGAGAAGCAAAACATCTTCAATGACAAAAAAAGAAAGTCCTGTTGCCTTTTCAAAAAGCACCTTTGGGACAACTATGGTCTGGATGACCAAGAATCTCCATAGACTACAAAGATCAGCTTGAAGAAGACAAGTATCAGCCCATGACAACAACTAAGTGTGTGAAAGGATTGGTCTGGCCTTGACTCTCTTTGGTATAAAAGGAAGGAAACAGAATCACCATAGTTTTTCAAAATTCTATTATTATAGCTTACTATATAGCTGTGATGGCAGAGCCATTTGTGCAGGCACACGAGCCCCAGCCAAACTTACCTCACTGCGCATGCACGCGCCTCCCAGCTAATTTTTGCTCATTTGAGGTCTTTTTCAGACTCCCAAAGGCTCGAGGGAAGCCTCTGCAGCTTTTGTAAGCCAAAAAACAGGCCCGTTTCATCACTTCCTGTAAATGGGCCTGTTTTTCGGCCTCCAAAAGCTGAAGAGGCTTCCCTTGAGCCTCTGGGAGGCCGAAAAAGGCCTCAAATGGGCCGAAAATCAACTGGAAGGCAGTGCAGGTAAGGGGGCAGCAGTGGGGAGGTTGTATGTGAATGTGAAGGGGGCATGGGGGGGCATGTGCATTGTCTTCTAGGTGCTGGCATGTGAGCATGAGCGCACAAGCGTGCACACAAATTTCAGCACAGGAGCACTTGATAAAGTAAATATTGCTTGTGCTATTTCCTGACCTGGTCTATGTCAGAGTGCTGACCCTGGACAATATGAATCTCTGTTATGTATTAGCATACTTATCTGTGATTGGTTGTCCGCGGCGGTGGGAAATTCGACAAGCCATCACTAGCCACAGCCGCAAGCAGCCTGACTGTAAAAGGGCTGCTGTGGTTTCTTCCGCAGTCAGTTCTAGGCAGAAATAAAGATGACTGATTACTACGCTGGCTCCGAGAGTCCCATTCCCATGATCTAACACTGGTGACGAGGATGGAATACTGAGACAAAGGGAACCAGCGAGCATGTGGCGACCAAGGAACGCCGGCAACACATTGAGACGAGATGGCTGGAACAAACATGCCACCCACACTGTTTGATCCAACAACTGAAGATAGGGAATCGTACATCGACTGATTCCTCATGTTCCTCGAAGGGAACGACCTCAAGAATATTTCAGAACACAGGAAGAGAGCCGTCTTCCTTACACATTGCAGTCCTGCCATAATCAAAATGGCCAAAGGGTTAGCAGCATCAACCGACGTGAAGACGATGGCCTGGCCAGACCTCATCAAACGACATGAATTTTATTGGCGTGACCAAAAAGAAGGTGAGAGCATCGGTGATTTCGTTGCAACCCTGAGGGACATCAACATGGATGAGGCTATGAGAGATCAAGTAGTCTTGGGACTGAGAGACCTAACACGGCAGGGCAGATTACTAATGAAGCCCAAGATGACACTCAAAGAAGCAATAGAAGAGGCTACCGCAGCAAAAACAACCCAGAAATCAGCGGCCGCCATGAGGAAAATGAATAAAGCACCACTGGATTCATCAAAAAACACGACCATGACCCACCACGAGGACATCGAGTCCGAATCGGAAGACAAAGAGGAAGAAGAGGGGGTAAATCAACTCCGCTTGGAACATAGCAGAAGGGGCCAAAATGGAAAAAGAAAAGAATTCCATGGTGCCAGCTGTGAGGGGATCCATCCACGTTTGGAGTGCCGTTTCCCAGATGCAATATGCCAATGTGAACGGTGAGGACACATTGCAAGGGCCTGCCGAACATCGAAGAACTATGTTCCCAGGCAAAGACGGAACACCACCACCCCCGAGATAGGGAGAAACAAACAGGAAGCCGCTGGAACCAAGCCACCAGAAACAGGTGAGGGAAAGAGGCCACCAACGGAAGAGATGAAACACACCAGATGGTGACCATCAGACACTCAAACACAACAAACGCTCAGAAGTGCATGTCCAGGTCACCATAGAAGGCCAGCCTTGCCAGATGGAAGTGGACTCGGGCTCATATTTATCAATGGTATCATGGGACACCATAAAAAAATGGATACCAGACATAAACCGGGAACAACTTGAAAGACAAACGCTGATGCTGAAAGACTACCAGGGGAACAAAATTTCCCATAGTGGGCACTGGACAGTTCAGAGTAACATTCAAAAAATACACCAGAGTCCTACCACTAACCATAGTAGACCGGAAATGACCCAGCCTACTGGGACTCGAATGGTTTGCACCATTGGGAATCGAAGTCACAGGAATAAATAGCATCACCGAGACGGATTGAGAGGAGACCCTGATGGAAGAATTCTGAGATATATTCGACGGAGAACTGGGCAAGTACTTGGGGTCCCCAATTTCCTTTAATCTAAATCCAACCGTAACCCCTATAAGATTAAAAGCAAGGCGGGTTCCCTTCGGGCTCAAACCAAAGATCAATGAACAATTGGATAAACTCATTGCACAAAGAGTCCTAGAACCAATTGACCACACAAAGTGGGAAACTCCAATTGTCACACCAGTTAAACCAGACGGGTCTGTGCGGATCTGCGGAGACTACAAGGCAACCCTTAACCACACGCCCCAACAAAGTGCATACCTTGTCCCAGTGATACAGCATTTATTGCATTCCCTTGGGGGGGGGGATCTTCGCAAAACTAGACCTTGCACAGGCCTAACAACAATTACCAGTAGACCCCGAAACAGCAGAAGCCCAGACGATTGTAACGCACAGGGGGGCATTCAAATGCAAAGATTACAATTTGGGGTCAGCGTTGCCCCAGGGGTATTCCAGAGCTTAATAGAACATCTACTGCAAGGGATAAAAGGGGTGGTGCCATATTTTGATGATGTCCTTGTATCAGCCAAGGACAAAAGACAATTACGTGACCGCCTAAGGGAAATTCTAAGTAAATTCAAGGAAGCGGGGCTAAAGGTGAAAAAGGAAAAGTGCCAATTAGCCGCCAGCAAGGTTGAATTGTTAGGATACCTAATACACAGTGAAGGAATCCACCCCACAGAGAGAAAAGTCAGAGAAATCAAGGAAGCCCCCAGACCCGCGAATAAAACTGACCTGCAAGCTTTCTTAGGGCTCATTAACTTTTATAACATACTCCTACCGCAGAAAGCAACTACTGCGGAACCACTACATAGGTTGCTTGACAAGAAAGCAACCCGGGCCTGGGGGTAACGGGAAGAAATGGCATTCCAGGGAATAAAAACCTGCTCTCATCAGACCACATACTAATCCAATACAGCAAAACACTCCCAATAACCCTAACCTGCGATGCATCACCTTTCGGCATTGGTGCTATCCTCAGCCACGTATTACCTGATGGGAAAGAAGCACCCATAGCATTCTACTCAAAAACTCTGTCAAAACTAGAGCAGAACTACAGCGAACTAGACAAAGAGGCATTGGCCGCTGTCACTGGGATCAAGCGGTTCCACGAGTATATCTATGGGAGGAACTTCACCCTAGTCATAGATCACAAGCCACTCCTGGGCATCATCGCAGGAAACAAAGCTACACCAAACATACTGTCACCCCGGATGACGAGGTGGTCGGAATTCTTAGCTGCATACAACTACAAATTAATATACCAACCCAGAAAAGACATAAACCATGCAGATGCGCTCAGCCATTGCCCCCTACCTGACATAGAAGAAGACCCAGCACCAACCACATCTACCCTCCAAATAGAGACATTAGAAAACCTACCAATAACAGCAGCCGACATCGCAAGGGAAACGACTAGAGACAAACCCTGGTGCGAATATTAAATTGGGTAGGAAAAGGCTGGCCAGAGACTGGGATCACTGAGAACGTCAAACCATTCCGGGACAAACAGAACTCTCAATACTGAAGGGATGCGTACTATGGGGGGATCGGGTGGTAATACTGGACATTTTAAGGGAAAGCATATTGGAATTCCACATGAGGGATACCCAGGTATTGTAAAAATGACATCTCTGGCAAGGAGTTAGGTGTGGTGGCCAGGAATGGACAAGGAAATAGGGGAGTGGGTGGCAACTTGTAAACACTGCCAGGAATCTAGGCCGACACTTCCCACAGCACCAAAACACGAATGGGAAACACCAAGGGCACCATGGTCAAGATTACACATTGACTTTGCGGAACCAACCAAAGGACACACATTTCTAATAGTCATAGATGCTTACTCCAAATGGCTAGAGGTAAGCATCATGCACTCCACCATGGCAGAAGCCGTCATTAGACAGCTCAGGAGGCTTTTTGCAACACATGCCAGATTTAATTGTGTCCGACAATGGGCCAGAATTTACGGCAACACAATTCGAAGGATTTTTAGCATAAAAGGGGATAAGGCACGCACTAACAGCACCGGGACACCTGTTGAAGAACGGATGGGTGGAATGCATGGTACGTTATACTAAGGAAACCTTACAAAAGCTAGGGCCCAGGGACACACAAGTAAAGCTAGACAAACTACTGAGCATACAGCATATAACACCCAGTGCCACAACAAATAAAAGCCCAGTCGAATTACTAATGGGAGAAAACTGAGATCACACCTAGACAGACTAACTACACCCTACATATAACCCAGAAAAACCAGTAGACTCCTCCAGTAAATGCTGTACTTTCCAAACAGGGGACCCAGTATACGCAAAAAACCTTACAGGGAAACTTAGTGGATACTGGCAAAAGTGACCCAAATAACCGGGCCCCATTCTTACAGGGTAGATATGACGTATTGTAGGAGCTGGAAGAGACACATAGGCCAATTCTGATCTATAGCAACAAGGGGTGACACAGACCAGATCATGGAAGAGGGGGGAGACCCCTCACACAAATGAAATACAACTGGAGAGGAAGGGGGAGATCCTTCACACAGGCAAAACATAACCATAGGGGAGGGGGGAGACCCCTCACACAGATATAACACAACCAGGGAAGAGGGGGAGACCCCTCAAATGGACACAGCACAAATAGAGAGGGTGGGGGAGACCCTCCATGAGCAAGAACAACCATAGAACAAACCCTGACAACTAAAATCACACAACCTCCACTAATAAAAGTAGCCCCGATTGGAAAACGCAGGCACGTACTTGAGACCACAGAAGAAGGTAGCATAGGGAGGAAGAAACAGGTCCAGAAAGACAGCAGAAAAGTGGCCCCTGGCAGGAGTGGCCTGGCCAACTCAACCTTCCAGGAGGTTCCAAGAAGAAGGACGGGAGGAACAACAGATCCGCCTGAACAGTCCAGAGACCAAACCGCAACTGAGCTGTGCAAGTCCAGTCGCACCCATAGAAGCCCCGCCTACCTGCGTGATTATGTACAGTAGGTGAAGACAGGATTGGTTAGACTGGACCAGGTGGTGAGGGGTGTTATGTATTAGCATACTTACCTGTGATTGGTTGGTCCGCGGTGGCAGGAAATTCGATGAGCCATCACTGGCCACAGCTGCGAGCAGCCCGACTTTAAAAGGGCTGCCGCGGTTTCTTCCGCCGTCAGTTCTAGGCAGAAATAAAGATGACTGATTACTACACTGGCTCCGAGAGTCTCATTCCCACGATCTAACAATCTCCATCTCTAGTATCAGTCCAATAGCCCTTTCTCTCCTATGCAATTGTTTTCCCAGGAGAAAGTAGACTATAGCAATAGCAACAGCACTTAGACTTACACAGTGCTTCACAGTGCTTTGCAGCCCTCTCTAAGTGGTTTACAGCATCAGCCTCTTCTCCCCAACAATCTGGGTCCTCATTTTACCAACCTCAGAAGGATGGAAGGTTGAATCAACCTTGAGCCAGTGAGAATCGAATTGCTGGCAGTGAGCAGTGAGTTAGCCTGCGTTCTAACCACTGCGCCACCACAGTTCTTATGCACTGGGCTCAGATTCACATCCAAGTCAAGCAACATTTATTTATGTGAGCAACCAGCAAGAAGCCATGGTTGAATTTCAGGAAAATTGTTCAAATAAATTAGTGCAAGAAATTGTGTACTTCATAGTGGTTTATTACATGGAATTAGCAAAAATTATAATTCAGAAGATTGCAAAACTGATCTTAAAAAGTTTGATGTGGAAGCTCCATACAAATGAATAGATCTATCTTCTGTGTGTGTGTGTGTGTGTGTGTGTGTGTGTGTGTGTCACAGCAGTACTTAGAAATTAATGATATTCTCCTTACCAGAATATGAAGAAGTACAGCTTGATTTATGGAAAGGAATGGATGTGGGCTAGAATCAATCAATCTTCATCACCAGAGAGAAGCTTTTGAAGCAAAATGATATCCTTGATCTATTCAGGCTATTAGTAAGCCCAACTTTTAAGGCTTAGACCAGGTTGCACCAATGGAAGCACTCTTAACTTATTTGCTAATTTGCTGCAGAATTAAAAAAAAAAGGGATCGGCTGAACATTGTGTCCTTAAAAATTACCTTAATAAAGTACCAAAAGATACATTGATATGTATTCTTCAATATGCTGGAGAAATTGATGCTATAAAGCAGAAATTAAAGTCCTTGGTGTGTTTACGAGTGAGAGGGCCCTTTCTCCAAAAAAAGATCAATCTTAGTGATATGGAAGAAAATCCATGTATCAGTTTAGTTAGTTATTTCGTTATTAAATTTATCTTACCACAAGATAACACTGAGCAATTTACAACGTTAAAAAGTTAAAATATTACAAAACCTATTACAAACCTTTTGTTTTGTAAGCTGCCCAGATCACTGAGAGTGAGTGGGAAGCCATATAAATCAACCAAATATACAAATAAATAAACATACATACAATATGAGCTAACTAATATAAAAAGATATGAATGTGAAATTTAATGTGGAGAAAAGCAAGGTTTTAGGCAAGAAAAACCAAAGACACAAGTATGAAACCTGGCTCAAAAAACAGTAACTGTGAGAGAGATTTTGGAGTCCTAGTGGACAATCACTTAAACATGAACCAATAGTGTGCAGTAGCAGCCAAAACAGCTAATACAGTCCTTGGTTGTATAAGCAAAGGCATCGAATCAAAATCACATGAAGTATTAGTACCACTTTATAAAGCCTTAGTAAGGCCACATCTGGAATACTGCATCCAGTTTTGGTCACCCCATTACAAAAATGATGTTGAAACTTTGGAAAAAGTGCAAAGAATTTTTGTTTGCTCGATGAAGGAGTTTTCAGTACTTAAAAGTGCTTCTTCCTCTTAGATTTACCTACCTTCAAAATTTATTTATCAATGTTTTAAACACTTATTAATCACGTTAGCTGGGAAAATAAAAATAGAATATCAGGGCAATGGTAGCCTATACAAATTCTTTCTTCTATGTACCAGATAACTAACTAACTAACTGAACGAGCGAACGAACGAACAAACAAACAAATAAGGTGGTTTCTGGTAGAAAAAAGTATGTAAGAATTGCCTAATTTCCAGGGTCAACCTCTTCCAAGTTGTTGCAAGAATCCTTCAGTGATTTGAAAAACATGCACTATTACCTTGTTATAATAAACAGAGAATAAGCTGCCTGCCAGACAGTCAGGTAATACCAGGTTCAAAGGATCAGGACCATACATTATGTTGCAATTCAGAAAGATTTATTCTCAAGCCTATACATAAGAATCTAGAACTAAAAATTCATATCTTAATTGACATCAGTTAAGAGTAATTCATATCTTAATTGACATCAGTTAAGAGTCAACTGAATTCAAGGACAACAAAATGACTCTAAGCTGATGGCAGGTTTAACTCCACACTCCCAGCTCACCTGCTCTTCTCCTACAGGTAACCAAGTTAGGATGAGAGTGAAGCTACTGGAAGACTAGATAATGTCTTCCAGTAGCTTCCAGGGGAAAGGATGTCAACGCTAAAGACAAGGAAACTAGAGAGGCCAAGAACAACACACACACATCTTGCAAAGTGGGCTTTGAGTGTAGCTTGTAAACTCATGTGGTTTTTTTAAAAAAATATGGCTTTCAGGAGAATTGCAATCTGGAGCACCACTCCATCTGATTATTGTAAATTAAAGATTGCAATCAACCGAGCACAGCTTTCAGAAATCTAATATATAAAAGAACTTTGAACTTTTTCATCAAACCTGTCTTCCCTGCATGGATAGGTAATGCCGGAGTGCCTTCTCCTCCCCACCCAGAGATGCTCAAAAAATGAAATGAAAAACTGTAAGAAGGTTGCTTTCCATCACCTTCCACTACCTCCTCTTGCTGAGAATGAATGATGTACGAGGCAGGGAGATCAGTAAGGTTGACTTTTCTATGGTTAACAGATAATGAGAGGCTTATTTCATAATGTACCTTTATTTATTATTTAGCTGAGTCGATGATCATTTACATTTCAGGAGCATAATTTAGTTGCATGCCAGGAAACCTGGAGCTCCCCATTGAGTACTTGTTTCCCAGTGTGTGAACTTTTACCAACATATCAAAGCAAGGATCATTGCTACCAGGGTTATCTTAGCTAAAATTACAGTTTCAGGGAAAAAAAATAAGGAGAATAACAGAATGGGTAGCAGAGGTGGTATTCAGCAGGTTTTGACCAGTTCTTGAGAACTGGTAGTGGAAGTTTTGAGTAGTTTGTAGAACCATCAAATAGCACTCCTGAATGGCCTCCACCCCCATTTATTCTCTGCCTCCCGAGTCCCAGCTGATCGGCTGGGTCTTCTTTTGTTGCCCTGCACAGGAGAACGGAGCTGGGAAGCAGGTTAGTGGGGTGGGGAGGGAATGGGAATGTTGCAGTAACCTCCCCCTACCATGCCCACCAAGCCATATCCATCAAGCCACGCACACAGAAATTTTTGAATCCCACCACTAGTGGATAGAACATGGCACATCTACCTCCCCAACTTCTGGTAATAATTGGCAGAGGAGGTTTTACAGCCTGGTGGTCACCTGGGATAGGGTGGCGGCTGGGGCCCTTGACCAAGTCGTGCCTTGCGGCCTCTGACCCGATGCTGCTCTCGCTCGGCTCCATGGTTCTCTGAGGAGCTGAGGGAGATGAAGCACCGGAAAAGAGGCCTAGAGAGTGGTTGGAGGGCTACCCACTCCGGATCTGACTGAACACTGTATTAGGACTTACATAGTGGCGATAGGGGCAGCAAAGCATTCTTACTTTTCCACCCTTATCGCATCTGCAGGAAATCGCCCAGCCACCCTTTTTAGGGTGACCCGCTCCCTTTTAGAAGTGGGAGCGTGGGAGGATCCTCTGAGGGATGGGCTGAGGATTTTTCGAATTTCCTGCTGGACAAAATCACTCAGATCTGGGATGGGTTGGACTCTGACTGGGCAACTCTGGGCGGAGCATCGGGGGCGGAATTGGGGGAGGTCATCTGGGGAGAGTTTGATTCTGTGACCCCCGAGGACGTGGGCAGGATGCTGGGTGGGCTTAATGTTACCACATGTTTACTGGATCCGTGTCCCTCCTGGCTGGTATTGGCCACTTGGGAGGGGACACGAGGTTGGTTCCAGGGTATTATTAATGTTTCCTTGAGTGTGGGGTTTCTGCCTGCTGCCTTGAAAGAGGCGGTAGTGAGACCCCTCCTCAAGAAACCATCCCTGGACCCAAATTTGTTATCTAATTATCGTCCGGTCTCCAACCTTCGCTTTGTGGCAAAGGTTGTTGAGAGCGTGGTGGCACGACAGCTTCCCCAGCACCTGGATGAAGCTGTCTATTTAGATCCACGCCAATCAGGCTTCAGGCCTGGATACAGCATGGAGACGGCATTGGTCGCATTGGTGGATGATCTCTGGAGGGCCCATGACAGAGGTTATTTCTCTGTCCTGGTCCTGTTAGATCTCTCGGCGGCTTTCGATACAGTTGACCACAGTATCTTATTGCGGCGGCTGGTGGGGGGTTGGGAGTGGGGGACACTGTTTTGCAGTGATTCTCCTCCTTCCTCTCTGACCGTTCGCAATTTGTGTTGGCAGGGGGGCAGAGATTGACCCCGAGGCCCCTTATCTGCAGGGGTTCCTCAGGGGTCAGTGCTCTCACCCCTGCTGTTCAACATTTATATGAAGCCGCTGGGTGAGATCATCTGTGGCTTTGGGGTAGAGTTTCATCAGTATGCTGATGATACTCAGCTGTACATTTCTACCCCAGGCCACCCCAACAAAGCCGTTGAAGTGATGACCCGGTGCCTGGAGACTGTGCGGGGTTGGATGGGGCGGAACAGGCTTCAACTCAACCCAGCTAAGACCGAATGGCTGTGCTTTCTGGCATCCTGATACAGCCAGCTAGTTCCATCACTGACAGGGCGCGCAATCTGAGTGTCTTCCTGGATGTACGGCTGTCGTTAGAAGAACATATAGCGGCCGTCGCCAGGGGGGCTTTTTATCAGGTCCGTAGGATCTACCAGTTGCGGCCCTTTTTGGATTGGGATGCGCTTCACACAGTCACATCTGCCCTCGTTATCTCCCACCTAGACTATGCCAATGCTCTCTACATGGGGCTCCCCTTGAAGAGCACCCAAAGGCTCCAACTGGTGCAGAATGCGGCCACGTGGGTGGTTTTGGGGGCTTCTCGGAGCTCCCATGTGGTCTTTCGGGTGCGTTTCAAGGTGTTAGTTACCATCTTTAAAGCGCTCCATGGCTTGGGACCTGGGTATTTACGGAACCGCCTACTGCCACCATTGATCTCCCATCGGTCAGTGCGCTCCCATAGAGTGGGTCTCCTCAGGGTGCCGCCGGCTGGATGGCTGGCGACCCCGAGGGTGCGGGCCTTCTCTTTGGGGGCACCCTCCCTCTGGAACGAATTACCCCCGGAGATGAGGATCATCCCTGACCTTCTGACCTTCCGGCACGCATTGAAAACTTATTTATTTCATCAAGCCGGTCTGGCCTAGGGTTTTATGGGGTTTTAAATTCAGTTTTAATTAGTTTTAGTCCTTATTTTTAAACCCTTGTCTCGTTTTTATTATTCAGTCACGATATTTAATCTTTTTAATTGTTTTTAATTATTGTGTTATTATTGTATTTTTTAATGGCTGTACACTGCCCCGAGTCCCGCAGGGAGAGGGGGCGGTATATAAATTTTGTAAATAAATAAATAAATACAGCAAGCCTGAATTAAGATGGGGAATGCCTCCAGGGCTTCCTGTAGGATCCCAGTGTCGACTGGGGCAGAATCCAGAAGGATTATATCAGCTCCCTTAGCTTTGATTGTGTTCTTAGCCTGATAACAGAGTTGGAAGGGATCTTGGAGGTCTTCTAGTCCAACCCCCTGCTCAAGCAGGAGACCCTATATCATTTTGGACAAATGGCTGTCCAGCCTCTTCTTGAAAGCCTCCAGTGATAGAGCACCCACAGTTTAGAAGGCAAGGTGTTCCACTAATTAATTGTTCTCACTGTGAGGAATTTTTACCTTAGTTCTAGCTTGCTTCTCTACTTTATTAATTTCCATCCATTGCTTCTTGTTCTGTCTTCAGTGCTTTGAAGAATAGGTTGGCCGTCTTTGTGGCAGCCCCTTAGATATTGGAACACTGCTATCATGTTAGCTCTGGTGCTTTTTTTCACTAGACATACTCAATTCCTGCAATCGTTTTCCATATGTTTTAGTCTCCAGTCTCCTACTCTTCAGTGGTGGGATCTCACAGCCTTCTCAAAGAATTCTTTCTCTCTAGTTGCTCCTCTTGGGATCTTTTCAAGTGATGGAAAACTTCATTTATGCTCTTTTATTTGGGTATTTCTTACTAAGATTTTATTTAACCTCCCACTTTTTCATTTGGACTTTGATATTTACTGCTGAGCTTAATTTTGTTATTTCAATAAAGTCATTAAAGAGATTTCCTGTGACATTTGGATGTGTATGAGAGAATGTGAACATTTCGGGAAATCAATAAGATAGTTAGGAGGTGATCTACTCCCTAATGCACTGCTAAAACCTGCAGGTGAAGTCAATCTTTTCTCTTCACCAAGACAGCAACGAAACAACTGTTTTAATCCTGAGCTGAAATTGGCAGTGCTGCTCATAATCTATTAGGCACAAGAGACCCAAGAAAAGGAAGGTTTCAAGGTTGAGGGTACTCCTAAAACTTGAAAGTGGACTTCTGGTCCAGATCATAATCCTGGAGAATAAATGACATAATAAAGAATTAGAGGCAACTTTTGATCAAAGGCTGGAGCATCTTTGAAGGCATGAATGTCCTGCAATTCATTTCATACACAATTCTGCCTTTTTGTATAGAGCTGAGAGGAACAGCCACAAAATTAATGAAGTCTTCAGCATCCTGAATTCCAGGTGCAAACATGCTGAATATATCTTTTTTTAATAGCTGATGTTTCTCTACCAATCAATACAGCAATTTCATCACATCCACCTAATGTAATGGTGTAGGATGTTACTCATCCCTGAACAAGGAGGGAATCTGGATGGCCCCAGAGAGACAGGCACAAGAATCCTTCCTGAGAACAAAGAAAGGAAGTTATAAACCAGCTAGTATTCAATCCATGGGCCTGTCTATAGACAAAAGGCAAAACTAAACATATATCACATTATATATGCAGTACAATTCAGTAAGACATGTACAGACCTGTACACTAGGGAAATAAAACAACCACTTCACAAGTACATGGCACAACATAGGAGAGCAAACCCATCAGGACAAGATTCAGTAGTCCATCTGCATTTGAAAAACAAAGGTTACTCTTTTGAAGACAGCAAGGTCCACATTTTGGACCAAGAGGACTGCTGGTCTGATTGAACAGAAGGAGGAAGAATATGACACCATCTATCCCTTGTTTACAACACAGTCTTTTCAGCAGTTCCAAGAAGGTTCCACATCTATTTGCTTTAGTCAGGTGACCCTGAAGGACAGGCAAAGCTTCAAGTGGCTTCAACAGCTCTCAGTGAGAGAGCTAACAACCAGATGACTGCAAGGAATATAAATCCTTTCACTCCCCACCATTCAGTCAGAACTGAAGAAGCTTCTTGAATGAGAAGCGAAATGTTGTCAAGAAAAAAAACAAAGACAGACTAGTTGCCTTTTCAAAAAGCACCTTTGGGACAGCCATGACTTGGATGATTGAGAATGTCCAAAGATATAAGGCAAAATAAAATATCAAAGAACTCTGGAAAATTGATTTGAAAAGGGGGCTCTATAAATCAATGAAAGCATACCTGGTTTCTGCTTTCAGATAGCAATAGCACTTAGACTTATATACTGCTTCATAGTGTTTTACAGCCTTCTCTCAGCTGTGGTTGTGGTTTACAGAGTCAGCATATCACCCCCAACAATCTGGGTCTTCATTTTACCAAACTCAGAAGAATGGAAGATTGTGTCAACCTCGATGGTTGTCCACCAGAGCTCCAAGATCCCTCTTGCAGTTACTAGTGTTGAGCCAGGTATCACATACAATGGTCCATGAGTTCAATTTCTTGTAGAGAGTTTGAGTTCCATAAAATAACTCCTGACTACCTGCATCTGAAGATTCCCAAGGAGGAGGAAACTCATAGATGCCCCCTATGCCTTTAACAGTTGTGTAGAAGTATATAAGCAACATTGACTTAAAATTTCACTTACATAGCACTGTTAAAATGTTTCAGTCTCTTCTGTCCTGGATAATATGGACTACCTTACAAGCCAACAATGAGTATCTCACAAACTACAAGGTACACAAAGGGTGCTGAGGTACTCATAGGAAGTTAGCACCCACCCTTCTCCTAGAAAAATGAAATATTCTAAGTAATATTAAAAAGGCAGAATATTTCCCCTAAAAAGAGTAGAAACTCAGAAGCAGAAACTCATCTCAGAAGCAGAAACTCAGCCCCCTACCTTTGGTAATGGGTGGGCTATTAAGGCCTGGGCCAGAATATTTTACATAACAAAGATCTCCAGGTAGAACTATAATAGGAATTGCCTAAAGCCTTTTTATTACATCATCATCTAGCACAGCTCAACCAAGCCTGGCACTCAGGACACCCTACAGAGTTTATTTATTATTTATTTATTTATTCGTACTTCTATACCGCTCCCTCTCCCAAAAAGGGACTCAAGGCGGTGTACACTCAACAAACAAGATAATACAGAAAACAGAAGCGAAAACAGGTAAATAATCAAAATGGCCAAGAATCACCCCTATAAAATTCCAAAATATAAACCCCAATGATTTTATTTGGCTAGACCGGCTTGTTTGAACAGCAAGATCTTAACTGCGCGCCGGAAGGTTAGGATGTCTGACATGGCTCGTATATCCGGGGGGAGACAATTCCAGAGGGATGGGGCTCCCACAGAGAAAGCGTGTAGTCTCGGGGCTGCTAGACGACAGCGATCCAGTGGTGGTACCCCGAGCAAGGCAACTCTGTGGGAGCGTACTGGGCGGCGGGAGGTTGTTGGTGGCAGCAGGCGATCCCGTAAGTATCCAAGTCCCGAGCCATGGAACACTTTGAAAACTGTAAGTACCACCTTGAAACGAATCCGGAAGGCCACAGGAAGCCAGTGCAGCCAGCGGAGAAGAGGTGTTATGTGGGCGTCCCGAGGGGCGCCCAAGATCATCCGTGCGGCTGCATTCTGAACTAACTGTAACCTTCGGAGACTTTTCAAGGGGAGCCCCATGTAGAGAGCATTACAGTAGTCCAAGCGGGAGATGACGAGGGCAGAGGTGACTGCGAAGTGCGTCCAGATCCAGAAAGGGTCGCAATTGGTAGATAAGACGAATTTGATAAAAAGCACTCCTGGTGGCGGCCGCAATATGATCATCCAAGGATAGCCGCACGTCCAGGAGTACACCCAAGTTGCGTGCCCTTTCCATAGGGGATAATGTCTCTCCTCCCACGGTCAGCGATGGAATAAGCTGACTGAATCTGGGGGCAGGAAACCACAGCCACTCGGTTTTGGTCGGGTTGAGACGAAGTCTGTTATGACCCATCCAACTCCGTACGGCCTCCAGGCATCGGGTCAGCACTAAGACGGCTTCGTTGGGGTGGTCAGGGGTGGAGATGTACAGCTGAGTATCATCAGCGTACTGGTGGAATTCCACCCCAAAGCCACGGATGATCTCACCTAGCGGCTTCATATAAATGTTGAACAACAGGGGAGAGAGCACCGACCCCTGAGGTACCCCACAAAGTAGGGGCCTTGGGGTCGATCTCTGTCCCCCCGTCAACACAAATTGCGAACGGTCGGAGAGGAAGGAGGAGAACCATCGTAGAACGGTGCCTCCAATCCCTAACCCCTCCAACCGATGCAATAGGATATTGTGGTCGACAGTATCAAAAGCCGCTGATAGATCCAGAAGGACCAGAACAGAGGAATACCCTCTGTCCCGTGCCCTCCAGAGATCATCCATCAACGCGACCAACGCCGTCTCAGTGCTGTGCCCTGGCCTGAAGCCCGATTGGAGGGGGTCGAGATAATCCGCTTCATCCAGGTACTGCGGGAACTGACGTGCCACCACAGTCTCTATGACCTTCGCTACAAAGCGAAGGTTGGAGACAGGACGATAATTGGATAGCAATGTTGGATCCAAGGACGGTTTCTTGAGGAGGGGTCGAACCACCGCTTCTTTCAAAGCGGCGGGTAGAAACCCCTCTCTCAAGGAAGCGTTAATAATGCCTTGGAGCCAGCCTCGTGTTACCTCCCGAGTGGCTAAGACCAGCCAGGAGGGACACGGGTCTAATAAACAAGTGGTGGCATTCAGTCCCCCCAGTATTCTGTCAACGTGTTCTTTGGTAACAGAGTCGAACTCAGCCCAGATGACCTCACCGATATCTGACGTCGCCCTCTCGCCCGGAGATGACCAGTCGGAGTCCAGTTCGTTCTGAATCTTAGCGATTTTGTCCTGGAGAAATATAGAAAATTCCTCAGCTCGACCCTGCAAAGGGTCCTCCCGCAACTCCACATTCAAGAGGGAGCGGGTCACCTTAAACAGGGCGGCTGGGCGGTTTTCTGCGGACGCAATAAGGGTGGAGAGGTAAGTTCTCCTCGCCATCCTTATCGCCACTAAATACGTCTTAATATAAGAACGTAGTAGTGTTCGGTCAGACTCAGAACGGCTGGTCCTCCAACTACTCTCTAGGCGTCTTTTCCGGCGTTTCATCTCCCTAAGCTCCTTGGAGAACCAGGGAGCTACTTGGGAGCGGCGCCGGGTCAGAGGCCGCAAGGGCACAACCCGGTCAAGCGCTCCAGCAGCCGCCGTATTCCAGGCGGCAACTAGGTTTTCAACCGAGTTGTGTGTGTGAGTTTCGGGAAATGGCCCAAGCTCCATCAGGAACCGTTCTGGATCCATCAGGCGCCTGGGGCGGTACCATTTTAATGGTCCTGCCTCCCTGCGGTTAAGAGGTGTGGAACGGAAGTCAAGCTTTAGGAGTGAGTGATCTGACTATGACAGGGGTTCTATAACTATATTCCCTATACCCAGATCACTTTGCCACTGATCAGAGACAAAAACTAAATCCAGGGTATGACCTCCAATGTGAGTAGGGTCCCGGATTAACTGGGTTAGGCCCATGGCTGTCATGGAAGCCATGAACTCCTGAGCAACTCCCGAGGTACCGCCGGCGGAGGGAAGGTTGAAATCCCCCATGACTATAAGCCTAGGGGTTTCAACCGTCATGCCAGCAATAACCTCAGGAAGCTCAAGCAGGGCAGATGATGCATAGCAGGGAGCCAGGTAAGCAATCAATAAGCCCATCTGAACCTTGGGACCAAACTTCACGAAAAGAGATTCACATCCGGATGTCTGAGAAACAGTGGACTCCCTCGGACATAGATCTTCCTTGATAACTAACGCAACACCTCCACCCCTTCCCTGGGTCCTCGGCCGATGAAAAACTCGAAACCCGGCCGGGCACATATCAACCAGAGGGACACCCCCCTCTGGGCCCAGCCAAGTTTCGGTGATACCCACCAGGTCCGCCTCCCCCTCAAGGATCAAATCATGAATGAGAGGAGCTTTGTTCATGATGGACCTGGCGTTACACAACATCAGCCGAAGGCCCAGGGCCCGATCACTCAGACCACCTGGAGAACGGGAAGTGATAATGGGGTCAGAGCACGCCACAGCAGATAGGTAGCGGAGGCGCGCTCCCGAAACAGAATGTGGCCCCTTATAAACGTCAAATCTGCCTCTCCCGCTCACTGTTTTAATAGAATTAATGACACCCTCTTTTGGACAACCCCCCATCTTCAATCGAGCCATGTCAGAGTCCCAACCACTCCGGCTGTGTTCAAACTGTGACCAGGTCGGAGCCCCAGGTGGGTTGTCCCCCAGTTCCCACATGGTTAACCCTAATTTGTGTAAAGAATTGATTAAAAAATTTAAGTAACCCTCCCTCCCACGCTTCCGACGACCCCACCATCTCTCCGGATCCCAAGATCCGTCCGTGAGATGGGATTTGGAGAGATAAGGGGGCCAATTTTGAGATAGGGGGACATATCTCAAGGCCCGTAGTTCTGTTGAGGAATATTTAAGTATTTCAGGTTGTGGCCTCCCAAGTTGCCAATAGTCAGGTATAGAATGAAATGGGCGAGAGAAAGCAAGTTGTGATGGTGGAATTGGTAGTGGTAATTGAGGTGGGGAGTCCGGTGATGATGTTGGGCTGTATGGTAATGGACTTAGAGTCAGAGTTAGTGGGTCTGTATAGTCCAAATAATATCGTCCGGGAACCATTTGTGTTGGTGTAGGTGGATCGAATGCTGGTCCAAGGACCCTACAAAGGGTTGGAGGAGGACCGGATGATGGCCACGGTCTAGGACTCGACCTCCAGGCAGGTTGTGAGCAAGGTGGTGATATAGCCCTAGACCTTGAGTCCCGTCGCCGCTCGATAAACATCTGTTGAGGTTGTGATGACGGCGGATGTGAGGGCAGACCCAGGCATGGCCTCGGCAGTGGTTTTCCAGAGATTTGGATGGTTAAATCCGATTTAATTCCAAGGTTTACAGGAGGGTTTGGAGGATGTTCAGAAAATAGCCAGAGTTCATGGTCAGGCCTCCAGGTAGTTGACAAGAAGGGCGGAGATCTCGGCCCCGCCTCTGGGATTGGCCTCCATAGAGAAGTTGAGGAAGGGGATAATCTCGGCCCCGCCCCAGGGCTCCCCAGCCATCCCAAAGAACACTGCTGCGGTAGGGGAGATGGTCGATGGCTGGCTGGTGGAGTCGGCTCCGTCACCAGGCCTCGTTGCCATCCGAGGGGCATCCGATGTGATGACGGCGGCGGCAGCCAAGAGGACAGGGTATGGTCGTACGGCGGTCCCGGCTCCCGTCTGCAAGGCCTCCGCTGTGGTGGAGGCGGTGGCCACGAGGATAGAATATAGCCATGCGGAGGTCCCGGCTCCGTCCCCAGGCCTCGCCACTGTCTGTAAGATCTTTGCCGTAACGGTGGTGGTGGAGGCCACGAGGAAAGAATATGGCCGTGCGGCGGTCCCGGCTCCGCCCTCAGGCCTCGCCGTTGTCCGCAAGATGTTAGCCGCGGTGGCGGCGGCGGCGGCCGTGGCCATGAGGGCAGTCGATGGCCGATCGGAAGTCTCGGCCCCGTCTCCATGCCCCGCCGCCGATCGAATAGCAATCGCCGTGGAGGCAGCGGCGGTGGGACCCATGAGGGCAGCCCCGGGCAAGGCCCCGGCAATGGTCGTGCAGGCACCGGGGCAACCGGATCCGGTCTCGGCTCCGCCCCCAGGCCTCGCCGCCGTCCGCAAGATGTTTCTCGCGATGGCGGCGGCGGCCATGGCCCCGGTAACGGTCGTGTAGGCACCGGGGCAACCGGACCCAGTCTCGGCTCCGCCCCTAGGCCTCGCCGCCGTCCGCAAGGTGTTTGCTGCGATGGCGGCGGCGGCCATGGCCACAGGGGCAGCCGATGGCCGATCGGGAGTCTCGGTCCTGTCTCCGGGCCTCGCCGTCGATCGAACAGCACTCGTTGTGGTGGCGGCGGTAACGGTCGTGAAGGCACCGGGGCAACCGGACCCGGTCCCGGCTCCGCCCCCAGGCCTCGCCGCTGCCCGCAAGATGCCTGCCGCGACGGCGGAGGCGGCGGCGGCCATGGCCACGAGGGAAGCCGATGGCCGATCGGGAATCTCAGTCCTGACTCCGGGCCTCGCCGCCGATCAAAAAGCACTCGCTGTGGTGGCGGCGGCAGCGGGAGCCACGAGGACAACCTCGGGCAAGGCCTCGGAAACGGTCGTATAGACACCGGAGCAACCGGATCCGGCGCTGCCCGAGGGCCCCTCCGAGGCCCCGGCGGTCGTCCCGGGACCGGCAAAGTTCCTGAAGGTGTCAACAGTCTGGGCCCAAACCACGGATAGGTGGGATAGGAGGTAGCGATCCCGGTCCTGTCCCTGAGATTAACCATCGTCCAAGAGAGATCAGCTGCCGTGGCGGGCCATTGCCAGTCACGAGGACAGCTCCAGGCATGGCCCTGATAACAGTCGACCAGCCGGGGAGGCCAAAAGGATCTAACGCCGCCCCGAGGCTCCCCCAAGGCGCCGGTGGTCTCCCCGAGGCTGCCCACCCTCCCCCAGGGTCCCTTTGACACCATTGTCATGGGTGAGGACCCGGGGGAGGGGGGTTCATCACAACATCGGATCATCTCAGGAGAGGACATCAACCGAACAGCCTCTGGTCGCCATGTTGGAAGCGGGAAAAAAAAAAAAGTTGCCCCTGAATGGCCCCATGGGAGTCTGACAACCAATCAGAATACAAGCTCAAATTTAAATCCCAACAGACACAGCATCTCAGGCACACTCAGCATCTCAGCCCTTCCTTCTTTTCCTTCATCTTGAAGCATTTGACCCTTCCTTCTTTGGAGCTCCAAGCCATGTGGTCTTGCCACCATTAAATCATCTTTCCAAACACCCTCCATGTTTCCAGTGTCTTTTTCCCCACTTGGAACTGAACCCAGAAGGATATTTCTTCCAGCACGGTGATGGAGATGTATGTAAAAGTATAATTGATGTGTTCTGTACTCAGAAAAGTACAAAATTGTTCCTGCTACAACCAAAATTTCATATCTAGCTAAAAAATATATTGTTAAGATACATGCATTTTTATAAAAATCTACCCACAAGACCTATTTAGTTGAATAATGCTTAACTATTAAACTGCAACTGTTTATAACGAGCACAGTTCCATTATTAATTATGTCATTATTTGAGATGAAATGCTTTATTAAACTGATAGTTGCAGAAAAAGAGACTGTTAGCCAAGAGAACTTCAATTGCGCTGCCCTAGAAACTGCATCTAAGATCAATGTGAGATTAGACAAATGTTGATCTGGAAATAAGCATCCAATAGAGAAATCAGAGGGAAAATTGCCATTCCAAACTATTTCTAAATGCCACTCTTCAAGTCTGGCTGTTTCCAAAATTTGAAGAGCTCAATGACAGCCAGTACTGAATCATCAATGGGACCACAAAATCTTATAAAATCTCAATAAAACTTGTTCCTCAATAATAATCTCCTGTTGCTATATTTGGACACCCTGGCCAGAGCTACAATTGCTGGCATCCATAATTTTCTGTTCAGGCAGCAGAAATGGAGGAAATTTCCAAGAGAAATACAAGAACAGTTGTAAACAAAAAAATTGATCCTGAACCTCATTCAGCCATCTGAGTTTGCATTAAGATTGAAATTTGGTTTCAGATCCCGTGCAGAAACACCCACTGTTGGCATCAGGAATTTTATTACTCGGACATCCAAAATGGCTGATTTTTACAAACGAATGCAATACAAGTCCTGCATATATTAGTTAGGATCATAGAATGGATCCCAATTGATAAAAAACATTCACAAAAGTGACCTCAAACAAGATGGATCGATGACATCAGCAACAATTGGCCACGACTTTATAGGTTGGAAACACGTAGAAGAGGCCTTCATCCTGCAGTGAATAGCTAGATGGCTAATAAACAATGGCTAAAATGATGATGATGATGATGATGATGATGATGATGATGATGATGATGATGATGATGATGATGAATACAAGATCAGTTGTAGGCCTAAATTTCCACCATAAATCTCATCCCACTGTCCATAAGAGCCATGGTGGCACAGTGGTTAGAATTCAGTACTGCAGGCTACTTCTGCTGACTGCCAGCTGCCTGCAATTTGGCAGTTCGAATCTCACCAGGTTCAAGGTTGACTCAGCCTTCCATCCTTCCGAGGTGGGTAAAATGAGGACCCAGCTTGTTGGGGAAATTGTCTGAGTCTGTAAACTGCTTAGAGAGGACTGTAAAGCACTGTGGTTTATAAGTAAGTGCTATTGCCATTTGTGTATTCAGGTTGGCTTCAAATTGCATTGAAGAAAGCCAACTGCTGGAAATAGGAACATTCTACTCAGGCAGTCAAAATGGCCAATGTTAACAGGACCATTTCTAATCTGAAAATTCCACCCTGAACTTGTCAAGACACCTGTTCAGGTTTAAAAAATAAGAAATCTTAATCTTTAGGCACCCAAAACGATTGATTTATAGAAAGGTAATCCAGAACCATTTCTAAGCATGAAATGCCACACTGAATCTCATGCTGGCATGTTTTTTCCTTCAGATTGAGAAAAAATTCCCACTCAGATACCAGTACCAATGCCCACAGTATTAGGAATTTTATTCCCTGGGCACCCAAAACATTGGATTTTTGGAAAGGGCATTCGCACTTCATTTAAGTATCAAATTCCACTCTTGTCCCAACATCTGGTCCTGTGTTCAAACTGAACAATTTTTGGACCTCTTGGCCATCCATGTCCCTGACCCATGCATCAGGAATTTTCTTCTTAGTAGGTCATTTGAGGTCAATACATGCTTCTGAAGTGAACCTGATTTGAGCACCAGGTTCAATAGTTTATTTGGAGTTAGCTTCTAGGATATTTTGGAGGTCAAATCAGTCTTCCAGGGATCATTTTGGGGTCAAGTCAATCTTACAGGCCTCATTTGGAGGTCAACTGAAGTCCCGGGGTGTTATTCAGGGGGGTCACATCCAGGGGTGGGATTCTACCTGTTCGGACCGGTTCTATAGAACTGGTTGTTATGATTCTGCACAGTTCAGAGAACTGGCAAATCATGGCCCTAGCTGGCCCCGCCCCTCTCTGCCCACCCCACCCCGCCCAGCCAGTCCTTGTTATGCATGTGCAACATTGCATACATGCCCGACATCGCTGACTGCCTTCTCCCCTGCCCAGTCACTCCTTAAGGTATTCCTTTCTTTTTTTCTCCTCCTGACGATCAGCTGTTCTGATGATCAGCTGCACCAGGATTCCCCTCACTGTCTTACTGCTTCGCCCAGGAGGCTTCCCTGAAACCCAGAAGGCAAAAAAAGCCACGCCCACCCAGTCACGTGGCCATGTCCACCTAGCCACACCCACCTAGCCACGTTGATAGAACCGGTTGCTAAAAAATTTGAATCCCACCCTGGTCACATCCATCTTCCATGGTTGATTCAGGGGTCAACTGAAGACCTGGGGGGAGTCATTAGATGTCAACAATCATTTGGATTGATCTTTGTCTGTCCCCCAGCTTTATTGGTTTATTTGATGTCAGCTATTAGGGCCCTTTGGAGGCCAAGTCAGTCCTGCAGGGGTCATTCAGTGGTAAAATCATTTTTCCAGTTTCATTCAAGGGTCAACTCAAGCCCCAGGAGGTCATTTTGTGTCACCATGAACTTCTGGAGTGACATTGGTCTGAATACCATCCTCAAGAGGTTATTTGAGGTCAGTTTCTAGGGCTGTTTGGAAACTAAATCAGTTCTTCAGGTATCATAGGGGTTTAAGTCAATCTTCCAGGGTTCACTTGGCACTGAACACAAGTTCTGGGAGGTTGTTTGAGTTCAACTCAAGTTTTTGGAGTTGTCTTTGTCTAAATACCAGCTTCCTGGGGCTCTTCTCTATGGGTCTGTTGTTTCAACTCAATAGGTGAGTTTCCAAGGGTCATTTAGGGTTCAGGAAAAGGTTCTTGGGGTCATTCTTGGGTCAACTCAAGCTTTTAGTGGTCATTGTGAGGTTAGCTAAAAGTTCTAACTCCCATTCTGGGGTCAGCAAAAGTTTCCAGGACTTATATTTTTCTACTCAAGCTTTCAGGCCTCGTTGCGAGAACAGCTTCTAGCTTCAGATGACTCCAAATAACTCCAACAAACTTTATCTAAATGAAGAATTATACCTAGAAGATTTACCTGGCCTCAGAATGATCCCTGAAAAATTAAGTTGATGCCAGAATCTGTCCATGAAGATTGAGTTCTTTCCTGAAAAATTCCTTAAAGCTTGAGGTGACTCCAATTGGACCCCAAGAAGCTTTGCTTCACCCAGAATGACCCCTGGAAACTTGAGTGTGCCTACGAATGACCTCTGGAAGCTTGAGTTGAATCACCAATGGAAGCTTGAATGGACCCCAGAATGATCACTACGTCTCAAGCACAAGAAATCAGGAGTCCAGGCAGTTCAAATGAATATATAGGTTTATTGCAACACAATATATAAGTTTATTAACACTCTCTGCAAGAATCTGAACTACTAATAGTCAAAGCAAATTGGCAACAGATAAGAGTCAATGGAATTCAAGGTAGGCTGGACTTACATCTCTTGTGGGCTTGAAGAAACTCAAGACTGATGATGTGCTTGATTCCCCCCTCCCATTGGGCTCAACCTCGTCCTCTTGTACATCTGATAGCAGAAATAATCATTTTTTACAAAGATAACCCAAGACTACTTTTAAGCCTAAAATTCCACCCCAAATCTTGTTCCACCATCTGTTTCTTTTTTTTTAATTTGGTTGAAGTTTGGCTTCATATCTCTTGAATATATTAAGAAGGATTTTGGCAATGTCTTTCTAGTTTTCTTTGCTGTTTTCTGTGTTTTATAATTCAATTTGTCATTCCCTGGTTCGAATCCCAATAAGGATATGGCTAGCTGAAGAGAGCTAACTAGCTCGAAATAGATCTATCCTAGTCTCCCTTATTTAATTATTTATCAGCTCAAAACCTTACACACATGTAAAACAAAAGACAACGAAACAAATAGCTTTCTGTCGGTATGGTCTCTGGTGATGAGCCGAAAGACAGAAAAGAAAGCAGTATGCTTTCTCCCTTAATTGGGGCTTAACAGGGTGTTGTAATACAAAGTATATACTTATTCCCCTGCCTGAGCTGATAAGGAGAGAGCCAGTGGTGTAGTGGCAATTACAACTGCCTCACATGTAATACTTCCCTGGTTCGAATCCCAGTAAGGGTATGGCTAGCTGTAGAGAGCTAACTAGCTCGAAATAGATCTATACTAGTCTCCCTTATTTATTATTTAAAAATTATCAGCTTAAAAACCTTACACACACACACACACATATATATATACCGACAGAAAGCTATTTGTTTCGTTGCCTTTTGTTTACATGTGTGTAAGGTTTTATTTATTATTTAAAATTATCAGCTTAAAAACCTTACACATATATATATATATATATACACATACATACATACATACATACATATATACATACATATACATACATACATACATATATTTATATATATATATATATACATATACATATACATATACATATACATATACATATACATATACATATACATATACATATACATATACATATACATATACATATACATATATATATATATATATATATATATATATATATATATATATATATAAGTTAGGCTTTCATGCACGACTTCTACTGGTATCAAGAGTTTTCTGTCTGGGCATTAAAATTGGCTGATTTTTGAAAAGAGGAATCTAAGACTAACTCTAAGCATAAATTTGCACCCAGAATCTCATCCCGCTGCCAGTTTTTGCATTCATGTTGCAAGTCCTTTTGTCTGCTTTTCATGTATGTCTACCGCTGGCATCAGAAATGTTGTGTCTGGTTAACAAAAATGTCCAAATTTTAAAAATGAGAATCCAGGTGCAGAAAATTCCATCCCAAATCTCATATGGCTGTCCGTTTTTATCTTTGGGTTGACATAGAACTTAATATAGAATGTAAAATATTATAATGAAATATCCTTGATTAAGGGATAGAAAGAACAGTTTTCCATTTCAGAATAGAACCTGTTGTCTCAAAGTATGGGAAATCAAAATTGGTGTGTATGCGGAGTACAAAGAGGAGTCAAGTAAGAATCTTGACCAGTTGAGTTTTTCAGGTGGCTCCTTTTGTCTTCATCCGTTAACTGTGGTCAGGAGTATCAACAGAATGTGTTTAAAAAAACCCACTTCGGCGACTGACCGAAATCCGCAATCGTGTGCGGTTTCGATCTGTGCTCACTGCTGGAGTGCCCTGAGCCAGCTGGTTTCGGGGCTTGCCATCCCGTAGAGGTGGTGAAGAAGGGGGAGACTGCTAGCAGGGTTGAGGAGAGCCGCATCTCTCCTCCCCAGCTGGCCTTTACTCCCTTTCCTAAAGGCAGTTGTAGCGGTGGTCAGAAATGGCCACCTCAAAGAAGAGCTCGACTGGAAAAGAATGTGCAGGAGGAAGATAGAAAGAGAAAGTTTTTGGTTGACCGGATTGAACTGTAAAAGCAACAATATAAGGTACCCTGGAATTTGAACTATAAAAAATAACATTGTTCCCAAAAGAAGATTTTGAAGCAGCAAAGGAGAGAGGCAAGGAAAAGATTTTTTTTCTTTCTTTTTTCTTCCCTTCCTCATACTGACAGCTAAGAGACTTAAGTAAGAAATTGGCAGAATCCACTTTGACATCAATAGGCATTTAAGCTGAAATAAAATGTCAAAGGGATAACAAAGACTTTTGGATACTTAAAATTTTTAAAAGAGGGAAAGGAGAGAAAAAGAAAGAATAAGACTAAAGAATAAAAGGCCGGGATCTGGAAAAATGGAGGAGATTGCCTGGAATTAAAAGGAACTTATAGCAAAACTTTAACAAGATTCCTAAAGAAACATTCTAACTGAAACTTTGCAACAAAATAATAGAACCCCAGGAAGAGAAAGTGGAAGAAAGAAGCAAGAAGAAACAGCTTTGGATTATTTTGATTATTTGGTGATTTTTGGATTTTTGGCTATTGGATTTAAATGACTAAAATTGATTGGGTGGTTGTTTAAAAGTGTTTAAAATGGCATCACTACTGGAAGAACTGAAAATGGAACTTAAAAAATACAAAGAAAATGCACAAGAAGGAAGAGGTTCTTTTGGCTTCGTATTTCAATTTTTAGAAATGGAGATTTGGAACTATGAGAAACAACAAGAAACACTTATAGAACAAGAAGATCGGGACAAAGAAGAAGCCATCTTTAATGATCAAGTAATTTTATGTGGGGAAAAGAAAGGAAAGGGGGGAAAGAGAGTGGAAAGTTTAAGATCTGAAAAGACAACCAAAAAGTAGTTTGAAAAATAATTATAATATTAGGGAGCAACAGAAGAGAGGATTACAGAAGAGAGAATTAGAAGTAGAGAGACAAGGGGGCAAAAAGGGGAGGGAGAAGAAGAGGGGGAAGAAGGAAAGGAAAAGAAGTTATAAAAGACAGAAACAAGATATAGAGAAACAAGGAAAATGTGTAAGCCTATTTAGAGATAATGGGTGAAAATTTAATTGAAAAAGGGACTCTGCAAAGGTGCATAAGATAGTATTGTTATATTAGAAATAGAAACAATTTTAGAAAATATGAAACAATGTATGATTAAAATGATGGATAAAATACTTATTGTAATGCAATGGAATGTTTGTTAATATATAAATGAAATAAAGAGAACGTGAGAATGAAATTATGAAAGGAAGGAAACATGTTAATTATTATTAATGAATTATAAAAATAGAAATATAGAAAAAAAAGAATTATGGAAAGTTTATAAGAATTGAATTGGAATGGAATGAGTGTTTTATTTACTATTGTTTTATATATATATATATATATATATATATATATATATATATATATATATATATATATATATATATATATATAAAACAATTATATATATATAATAGTAAATAATATATATATATATATATATATATAATAGTAAATAATATATATATATATATATATATATATAATAGTAAATAATATATATATATATATATAAAATAGTAAATAATATATATATATATATATATATACACTTTGTGTTACAACACTCTGTTAAGCCCCAATTAAGGGAGAAAGCATACTGCTTTCTTTTCTGTCTTTCAGCTCATCACCAGAGACCATACCGACAGAAAGGTATTAGTTTCATTGTCTTTTGTTTTACATGTGTGTAAGGTTTTGAGCTGATAAATAATTAAATAAGGGAGACTAGGATAGATCTATTTCGAGCTAGTTAGCTCTCTTCAGCTAGCCATATCCTTATTGGGATTCGAACCAGGGAATGACCATATAAATTGAATTATAAAACACAGAAAACAGCAAAGAAAACTAGAAAGACATTGCAAAAATCCTTCTTTCGAATGATAGATGAGATAAACCTAAAAGATGCATGGAGAGAGAGAAATGCGGAAAATAAACTATATACTTTCTATTCAAATAAACACACATCATGGTTCAGAATAGATATGATATGGATGTCAACAGAATTGCTCTCTAACATACAAGATATTGAAATAGAAACAAGTATCTGGGCAGATCATAATCCAATAACAGTTACATGGAAAGGACTAAAAAAGGAGATCCAGATGGACTCTAAATAATATGATATTAAAGGAAAAAGATTTTAAACAGAAAATTGAGAGAGAACTGACTTTCTTCTTTAAAGAAAACACAAAAGAGGATACACCACTACAGAATATCTGGGACACGATGAAGGCTTATACAAGAAGTTTGATAATGAACTACACAAGGAAAAGAAACAGAAATCAGAAAAAAAACTTTTAAAACATTGGAAGATGACTACACGAGGCTGGAAAAAGAGCTACAGAAATTTCCACAAAAAAGAGACATTAAAGTTAAAATGGACATAGCTAAACATAAAATGGGGCTAATGGAAAAAGAGGAAATAGCACAAAAAATTAAAAATGCTAAACAGAACTATTTTAAAGATGCAAATAAACCAGGTAGATGGCTAGCTTAAAAGCTGAGAAAGGAAAGAGACTCAAGAAGGATAAATCAATTAATAGATGAACAAGGACATGTATGCTATGGAAATGAGGAGAAGAAAAAAATTATTCAAGATTATTATGGAGAATTATACCATCAAAAGAACGTCCAGGAAGAAAGAATTAAACAATACCTACAGGAAGCAAATCTGTCCAGAATACCCAAAGATATTGAAATAATGTTAGAAAGTAACATAATGACGATGGAATTAATGAAGCTTTAAAAAAGCAAAATATTGGGAAAGCACCAGATCTGGATGGACTGCCAGCAGAATTTTACAAGACATTTCAGGAAACATTGAATCTTCACTCGTTAGAAGTTATGAATGAAGTTATGTCAAGGAAGAGAATACCCAAAACATGATCAGAAGCATATGTTACACTTGTACTGAAAGAGGACACAGACCCACAGCAAGTTAAAAATTATAGACCTATATCCCTATTAAACTCAGATTATAAAATCTTTGCTTCAATTCTGATAGAAACAATTTTATTCACTCTGATCAAAATGGATTTCTGCCGAAGAGACTTAAATTAAAGACAATATGAGAATAATTTTAGACACGCTGGAATATTATGAGGCACAGCCCAAAAAACAAATGGCTTTGATGTTTTCAGATGCACAAAATGCCTTTGACAATGTGAGTTGGTGCTTTATGTTATTACAATTGGAACAAATAGGCTTTGGTAAAAAATTTACCCAAGCAATAGAAACGATATCCTTTACACAAACTGCAAAGGTTATAATAAATGGAGAGTTAATGGACTTTATAAATATAAAAAAAGGAACTAGACAAGGCTGTCCACTGTCGCCTCTGTTGTTTGTGTTAAAGTGCTGAATAGGAACATCAGAGAAGAAAAAGAAATAAAAGGAATGAAAATTAAAAAAAGAAGAGTACAAATTGCAAGCCTTTGCAGATGACCTGGTATTTATATTAGAGGATCCATTGGAGTCAGCACCTAAGCTAATAGAAAAGATAGAAGAGTATGGGAAAGCAGCAGGTTTGAAAATAAATAAAGATAAAACAAAGATTTTTAACAAAGAACATATTAGCAAGACGAAAGAAAGAATTGGAGGAAGTCTTGGGGATCCGGGTTACAAAGGTTAAGTATTTAGGGATAAATATAACATCAAGATGTAACACGCTCAAGGAGGACAATTATCTTAAACTCAAACAACAGACTGCAACAGATTTGATAAAATGGGGAAACTTACAATTATCATTGATTGGGAGAATATCTACAATTAAGATGAATGTATTGCCTAGAATCTTATATTTATTCCAGACAATTCCAATTAGATTAGGAAAATAATTTTTAGAAGATCTAAATAAAATAGTGCTAAAATACATTTGGCAGGGAAAGAAAACAAGAATAAAACTTAAATTGTTACAAGATGCAAGAATAAGAGAAGGATTTACTTTGCCTAATTGGGAATTGTATTACCAGGTGACGAGTTTGATGTGGGTAAAGGAGTGGATAACATTAAGGAATACTAGACTATTGAATTTAGAAGGTCATGACTTGCTGTTAGGATGGCATGCCTTCCTCTGATGTAAGGGAACTAAAACGCAGGAGTATTTTAGAAGACATTACATTCGAGAGGCGTTGTTTTTAAACTGGGAGAAGATAAAAAAGCAATATTATTTAAAAATTCCACTATGGTTATCTACTATTGAACCTTTTTCTTATCCAATAATATATAAAAAGGAACAAACAATTAGATATGGTGAGATATTGAATGAAAAGGGTGAACTTAAATCTAGGCAAGCATTGGAAAAACAAGGCGTAAAAATGAATTGGTTTTCATATTTGCAAATACAATCTAGATTTGATAAAGATTTTAAAACAGAAGGTATCTATGATAAGTTGACTGATTTAGATAAAATTTTGACAGGTACTGATGAAAAAGTAATTAAAAAACTTTATGGACATTTGCTGGAGTTTAAATTAGAGGAAGAACAAGTTAAAGAAATGATCATTGCTTGGGGGAGAAAATTTGGATATGGGATTGACTTAGATAAATGGCAAAAATTGTGGTCCCAAAATTATAAAATGACAGTGTCAACTGCATATAAAGAAAATTTATATAAGATGTTTTACAGATGGCATTTACCCCCGATGAGAATTGCGAGAATGTTCAAGAATAAATCGGATAAATGTTGGAAATGTCATCAGATACCTGGTTCATATTACCATATGTGGTGGACATGCTCGGATGCAAAAAAATATTGGACTGAAATCCACAGATGGTTGGAAAAAATGATAAAACAACACATAGACTTTAAACCTGAGATATTTTTATTGGGAATTATACCAGAAATATACAACAAAGAATTGAAATATTTAAGTGTAAATGTTTTAACAGCAGCTAGAATTGTATTTGCTAAGAATTGGAAAAATGAAAAAATACCTATGCAGAGGAAATTATTAAGAAAATCATGGACTGTGCTGAAATGAGTAAACTGACATTTGAAATCAGAGAACAAGAAGATAAACAATTTTATATGATATGGGATTTATTTTATCAATGGTTAGATAAAAAGACATGGTAAAGAAATAGATTAAGAAGTTTTACAATAAAAAATTTATAGATTGATATAGAATATGGATAAATGTATAAGACTAAACTATAAAGAAATTTAGAATATCTCACATAAAATGATGGAAAAATAGTTTTGTCAAATGAACGATTAATGATTGATAAATATATAAGTACATGATAGATTGACAAGATGAGAATTTATACATTATGTAAGTAATGGCAAAAAAAAGAATAGCACAAAAGATTGTAACCAACTGACACACTGTATGTACATAATTGAAAGATGGTTTTATGTTTTTATGTTTTGTTTGTATGTTTGGTGTAAAAAAATAAAAACTTTTTTTAAAAAAGAAAGAAGGGTGGGAAACTCTGAAAAATATGATTATTAAAAGCCCAGTCCAACACAATACCATTGAAAAAGAAAAACAAGAAATCCAAGAAGAAACCAGCACAGTTGCACAAAGATCTCTCAACCCAGCAAATTCAGATGTCTCCAATCTTGGCAACTGTAAGACTCCCAGAATTCTATGTTGGCTGAGGAATTCTAGGAGTTGAAGTTCACAAATCTTAAAAGTCAACAAGGTTGGAGACTTGTGTGGTACCTTAAATGTTATTATGTTGTGATGAAACATGGTTCCCCACAGTGGTGGGATTAAAAAAAAATTACTACTAGTTCTATGGGCATGGCTTGGCTTGGTGGGTGTGGCTTGGCTTGATGGGCATGGCTTGATGGGTGTAGCAGGGGAAGGATACTGTAAAATCTGCATTCCCTCCCCACTCCTGGAGGAAGGTTACTGCAAAATCCCATTTTCTCCCCATCCCACTAACCTGCTTTCCAGCTCCATTCTCCTGTGCAGGGCAACAAAAGAAGACCAAGCTGATCAGCTGGGATTTGGGAGGCAAAGAAGAGATGGGGGCAGGGCCAGTCAGAGGTGATATTTGCCGATTCTCTGAACTACTCAAAATTTCTGCTACCAGTTCTCCAAAACTGGTCAGAACCTGCTGAATACCACCTCTGGTTCCACACACTATTATAAATGTTAATAAAAGAAAGAGAGAATTGTTTCCTTTATAATTTAGGATGCTATTAACGTTAGGCATACTGGTTTCTTATACATGTGCAATTGACCTAACTACTTTCCCATCTGAACTTGAGATGGAAAACATCTTGCAAGCAGCTAGAATATGTATGTCTCTCTCTGTCTTGATAACATTGAGTGACACAACAAAATCCTTCACTGATGAAAACTACATTATACACGAGGCAGCTTCACTTGCTCTAATAATATGGGTTTTCATATTTCATATTTCATGTAGGATAAAATAACCCTCTAATTCAGGCAAATAGTAATATAAGTATCAGGCAGAGTCTCTAGGGGAAAAAAATCAGTAATAGTGGCTGCTCCCTTAGACCTTGCATAATGAAACTCTTGAAGATATTTATTTTATTTTATTTATTTACTTGATTTGTCAATTATAAGATAAGAGATATAAGTATAAACATAATTATGAATACATGGATACATATAAGAAAATAAAAGAAACAATAGGACAGGGATGGTAGGCACTTTGGTGTGTTTATGCACACCCCCTACAGATCTCTTAGGAAAGGGGTGAGGTCAATAGTAGAAAGTCTAAGGTTACAGTTTTTGCAGTTTGGGGAAGAAACCACAGAGTCAGGTAGAGTATTCCAGACATTGACAACTCTGTTGCTGAAGTTGTATTTCCTGCAATCAAGTTTGGTGCGGTTTACTTTGAGTTTGTATCTATTGTGTGCTCTTGTATTGTTATGGTTGAAGCTGAAGTATTTACTGACAGGTAGGACATTGCAATGTATGATTTTATTTACTATACTTAGATCGGACCGAAGGCGGCAGAGTTCTAGGTTTTCTAGGTCTAGAATTTCAAGTCTGGTGGCATAAGGTATTGTGCAACGAGTAGAGAAGTGGAGAATTCTTCTTGTGAAATATTTCTGGACTTTCTCAACTGTGTTAATATCAGATACGTAATGTGGGTTCCAGACTGGTGAGCTGTATTCAAGTATTGGTCTAGCAAATGTTTTGTATGCTCTAGTTAGTAATGTGATATTACCAGAGAAAAAGCTATGTAGGATTAGGTTAACAACTCTTAATGCCTTTTTGGCTATGTAGTTACAGTGGGCTCTAGCCCTTATATCATTTGAGATGAATAGTCCAAGGTCTTTGACAGAGTTTGGATCATCAACAAGGTCTTGACTATTTAGCCTGTATTTTATTTTCTGATTTTTTGGCCAATATGTAAGACAGAGCATTTATTTGTTGAGATTTGAAGTTGCCATTTGTTTGACCATTCTGCATCCCAGACACTTATATTTTAATGAGAACCATCAATACCTTGTACTGGATCCAGAAGCATCAGGGAGATCTTGGTTAATAATCAGCATGCAATATTTTGCAATTGTCAGTGTTTCTAAACATCACGTTAACCTTTTCCAGTCATCTAACCAGAGTGTGGAGCAATATAGTTTTTCTTTCCAATCTCTCAGGTGCTGCCACAAAGAAGGAGTCAAGCTATTCTCCAAAGCACCTGAGGGCAGGACAAGAAGCAATGGATGGAAACTAATCAAGGAGAGAAACAACCTAGAACTAAGGAGAAAATTCCTGATAGTGAGAACAATTAATCAGTGGAACAACTTGCCTTCTGAAGCTGGAAGAGATTAGACAATTATTTGTCAGAAATGTTATAGGGTTTCCCACCTGAGCAGAGGGCTGGTTGGACTAGAAGATCTCCAAGGGTCCTTCCAACTCTGTTATTCTGTTATCTCTCTTCAGGGTCTCATAGGTAGCCATGCTCTTCAGAAAACTATTCACCTTGGCATTGCAATCATCTGTATTCAGGATAACTGTGCATCTTTTGTGCAGATGATTGGACAAAAAATAGAATACAAATCAGAACTATCCCAATTAGGAATCATGAAAGAGAGATATAGTAAAGAGGCGATCTATTTAATAGTACATATTATCATGGCAGCAAAAATGGTTCTTGCCCAACAATGGTAAAATAGAGAAATCCCCAAAGAAGGTGAGGTGATAAAGAAAATACTGGCTTGTGCTGAAATGGTTAGACTGACTTTGAAATTGAAAAATAAAGTCGAGACAGAATATTACAAGATATGGAATAAATTTTATCAATGGTGGGAGCAGAAAGGAGGGACCCAGAATAAAAAATAATCAGATTTGTAGAATGGATAATTGAGGTTATGTAAATAATTATAATGCAATGGATATAAGTTAACTGTATAAATGTATAAATGTATATAAGATATGTATCGTATGTATGGCAAAAATGATGCCAGGACGACCACACCGTGTCCAATATTTGAATGGTATAATTAATAAAATATTTTTTTAAAAATATATGATGTTTTCAAGAAAGTCCAGTTGGGAAAAAAACACATTTGGAATATCTGTTCATACACTTCCTCAAAGCAAGGAAGGTTCTGATTCATTGTGGTAGATCTTTGAGCATCCAATTAATATACACGTGCAGGCCTTGTTTATAAACATATCAGATTTGTGGGCAGTGGTAGGTTCAACCCTCTGGTGTGACAACAGGGGCTGGAAAACTGCAGCCCCATCCCATAACCCTTATACAAGTAATGCTAGTATCAAACAGTAAAACATCAGCAAGCATTTCCTTTTTTAAAAAATTCCTTTCAGCAGGCATTTTTAGTCAATTCACAAAATTGTCCCGCTCTTTTGTGATTGCATTATATGTTATCCAATGTTTATTGGAGTGTCTGAGTCACTCAGTGCTTCTCAGCTTCTTCCTCTAAAACCATAATTTCATCATTAAAATGGATTACCATGCGCCCAGATAGGGTTACTGCTGCAAATCTCTCAAAACTAGCGCGATACCTGTGCTTCACTATGAAACTATGTGGTCGGGCTTAGTTTTTGGGGAGGAAAATAGGGGGGGGGGGATTTTCTGCCTCTGCCTACCAGCATCCAGTATTCATTTGGCTAGCATCCTGTCAGTGTGTGAGAGAGTTGTTTGGAAACTGAAACAATATTTGCTGTGTGAACAAGGAGACAGCAAGGAACCTGGGCATGGCTTAGCTCAACTGTTCTGTACAAAAGCTGCTTGGTGCTCTGAAACTAAAACTGAAACTGAAATTCCTCTCCTTGTGTTTTGCATTTGGAAGAGATTTCTTTTCAGGTGGGGTGGGGGAGTAGAACTCGTTAGCATCAGAGCATGTTAATAATAACAATATAGGAAATACTAATGCTCTGATGGTCATTTCGAAAAATCCTTTCTTAGTGAGCCCCTAGAAGCCAAGAGGAACATACATGCCAAATTTCAAGTTTGTAGGCTTTACGGTTCTGGAGATTTTGTGATGATGCGTGCGTGGTATTTTGCTTTTAGATAGATATGATGACAAACTGCAGGGGAGGCTTTGAGCATTATGCTGGCAGTCCTTGACTTACAGCCATTCATTTAGTGACATTTGAGGTTATATCGGCACTGAAAAAAAGTGACTTACAACCATTTTTCACACTTATAACCATTGCAGCATCCCCATGGTCACATTGTCAAAATTCAGGCACTTGGAAACTGGCTCCTATTTATAATGGTTGCAGCATCCCGGGGAATCACCTTGATCACCTTTTGAGATCTCCTGACAAGCAGAATCGATGAGGAAGCCCGATTCACTTATCAGCCATATTACAAGTTAACAATGGCAGTGATTCACTTAATATCTGTGGCTAAGAAAGGTCGTAGACTCATTTTGCAAGTATCTCACTTAGCAACAGAAATGTTGGGCTTAATTATGGTTGTACATTGAGGACCACCTGTAGCTGATGTAGGCAGTGGTGGGATTCAAAATTTTTTACTACCAGTTCTGTGGGCGTGGTTTGGTGGGTGTGGCAGGGGAAGGTTACTGCAAAATCCCCATTCTCTCCCCACCCCACTAACCTGCTTTCCAGCTCTGTTCTCCTGTGTAGGGAAACCAAAGAAGACCCAGCCGACCAGCAGAGGCAGAGAATAGATGGGGATGGGGCCAGTCAAAGGTGGGATTTGCCAGTTCTCCAAACTACTCAAGATTTCTGCTACCGGTTCTCGAGAACTGGTCCAAACCTGCTGAATATCACCTCAGTATGTAGCAATTGATTCCAGAAATCTACCCTGGCACAGTCTTCTGAACTATTTATGTGACATAGAGAAACACAAACCTCAGTCTGGGTGGAAGCATTACAGCAGAATCCAGGCTAAACAGGCCTAATGTGGAAGACCTGAGTAGGCATTCAACTCTAGAACCTTTGGATGGGGTCTGGGGGTACAGAGATGGATGTGGGGGGGACATTGCCTTCACTGACTACTTCTTAACTCTCCTACTGAAGGGGGAAAGTACTACACTTCATATGCCATTTCACTGCGTGCTAAGCCCAAGGATATGAACCCACAATGTACTACTCTTGTGAACAATTACATTTTAAAGTTACTTGGTTACTTAAGGTGTCTAGGTTGCTGATCATGGTTACTAAACCTGAGCAGCTTCCCCAGAAGAACCCAGTTTCTCCAGAAAAAAAGCAAGTGGTATGGACCCTGGGCTCACATTGTAATGGCCTGATCTTGAAGATTACTTAGAAATTACAACTAAATCACATCTAGGAGGATGAAAACCTCCTACAGGTCAATATAAAAGGAAAAAAGAATGACATTGCTACTGGCCACCCAACCAAGCAGAAGGAATGGATGCATTTTTTTATCAACTGGGAGAAAAACTCCACATCAAGTGGGAGATCAAACAGATTCCTAACCAATCTAGCTGACAACTTTGTCATCCAAAAGGCAGAGCAGGGAACTAGAAGTTAAGCTATACTGAACCTAATTCTTACAAACGGAGAAGTGATAGAGAGAGTGGAAGTTGCCAGAACCTTGCGCCAGAGTGAACACATCATACTGGAATTCAATATAATGCAAACCAAACAATAGAACATAATCCAGCCAGTGTCTTAAACTTTAAAACACAGGGAGAGCCTAAGAAACATTCCATGGATGAAATGCCTAACGAGGAAAACAACTCAAGAAGAGTGGGAAACTCTGAAAAATATGATTATTAAAAGCCCAGTCCAACACAATACCACTGAAAAAGAAAAACAAGAAATCCAAGAAGAAACCAGCATAGTTGCACAAAGATCTCTCTGATAAATGGAAAGACTAAAGGGATAAGTCCAAAAAAATGTAAAGAAGGATATATAACTAAGGCAGAATATCAGCAGATAGCCCAAATCTGCAAAGATGGAGTCAGGAAAGCAAAGGCTCTGAATGTACAAAAATTTGCAACAATAGTAAAAGATAATAAAATAATTTTCTATAAATATATAAATAACCACAAAACAAATCAAGGAGTCAATCCACTAAAGAGAAAAGATGACAAGGAAGTAACAGTCAATAGAGAGAAAGGCAAGCTGTTTAACTCATTCTTTGCATCAGTCTTCATGCAAAAAGAAACTATAGCCCAATCTACAAAAATATCTAAGTGTAAAAGACAGACTCAAAATTAAAACTAAAATAAACAAGAAAATGGTTAGAGAATACTTATCTGATCTTATTAGTAATTCTGAGAAATACTGTGCACATAGCATACTTAGATTTCAGCAAGGCATTTGACGAAGTAGACCACAACCTATTTCTTGGTAAAAAGTTTTGATCACCACATTACAAAAAAGAATTAGCAAAAAGTGCAAAGAGCAACTACGATGATTAAAAGCCAGGAAACTAAAACATATGAAGAATGGTTGCAAGATTTGGGTTTGGCTAGTCTAGGGAAATGAAGGACTAGGGGGGATGTGATAGTGGCATCCCAGTATTTGAGAGGTTGCCACAAAGAGGAAGGAGTCAAATTATTCTCCAAAGCACCAGAGGGCAGGACAAGGAATAATGGATGGAAAGTAATCAAAGAGAGAAGCAACCTAGAATTAAGGAGAAACTTCCTAACAGTGGGAACAATTAATTAGTGGAACACCTTACCTTCAGAAGATATATGCACTTCGTCACTGGAGGTTTTTAAGAAGAGACTGGACAATCACTTCTCTGGAATGCTCTAGGACAGGGATAGTCAACCTTTTTATACCTACCACCTACTTTTGTATCTCTGTTAGTAGTAAAGTTTTCTCTAACCGCCCACCGGTTCTACCGTAATGGTGATTTATAAAGTAGGGACAAAATCCCTACCACCCACCATGTAAGTTGGAATGTCCACTAGTGGGCAATAGGGACCAGGTTGATTACCACTGCTCTAGGATCTCCTGTTTGAGCAGTGGGTTGGACTAGAAGACCTCCAAGGTCCCTTCCAGGTGTATTTTGATTAACTGATTAAATGATGTGTCTATGGAAATTCTCAAACATCCAGGTCATGGGTCTCCCAAAGGTGCTTTTTCCAAAAGCAAAGCCAACATTGTGGCATTTTTTTTCTTTGAAAATGTTTTGCTTCTCCTCCAAAAAGCATCAGAATGGGAGAAGCTTTTTGTATGAGCACCTTTGGGACAAATGATTTAATACACAGCCTTACAAACTCTATGTTGCTGATCATGTAGTGATCCTTGGATATAACCAAAGATGAAAACTTCCTAGAATGCATATGGGTCAATATAAAAGAAAAAAAGAATGTCATGGCCATAAGTGTATATTATAGGCCATCCAATCAAGCAGAAAAAATAGATGTCCTTTTTGCCAGCCAACTAACAAACATATGCAGGAAACACAATAGTAATGGGAGACTTCAATTATCCTGATATCAATTGGAAAACTAATTCTGCACCAAGTCAGAAATCAAATAAGTTCTTAACCAACCTAGCTTCATTGTCCAAAAGGTAGAGGGTGAAACTAGAGGGACAGCCATACTGGACTTAATTCTTACAAACAGAGAAGAAGTGATAGAGGGAGTTGAAACTGCAGGAACCTTGGGTGAGAGTGACCATGTCATACTAGAATTCAACATAACACAAACACAAGCAACAGAACATAATGACACCAGAGTCTTGGATTTTAAAAGAACTGATTTTAATAAACTCTGAGAGAATTTGGGAATATTCCATGGATGAAAATCCTAAAGGGGAAAACAACTCAAGAATCTTGGGAAATTCTAAAAAGTATGATCATAGAAGCCCGGACCAGCACAGTACCACTGAGAAAGAAAAACAAGAAATCCAAGAAGAAACCAGCATGGCTGCACAAAGATCTCTCTGGCAAATTGAAGGAAAAAAAGGACAAGTACAAAAAATGGAAAGAAGGACATACAACTAAGGCAGAATATCAGCAGATAGTCAGAATCTGCAAAGACAAAGTCAAGAAAGCAAAGGCTCAGAACGAACAAAGACTTGCAACAAAAGTCAAAGATAATTTTTAAAAGTTTCTTCCAACATATAAATAACAAGAAAAAATCAAGGAAACAGTCGGTCCACTAAAGAGAGAAGATGGCAAGGAAATAACAGGCAACAGAGAGAAAGCAGAACTGCTTAACTCATTCTTTGCATCTGTCTTCATACAAAAAGAAACTATAGCTCAACCCACCAAAAACATAATTGTAAAAGACAGACCAGAAATAAAAGTTAAAATAAACAACAACAAAAAAGTAAGAAAACACCTGTCTGATCTTGATGAAAACAAATCACAGGGGCCTGATGGATTACATCCCAGAGTTTTAAAGGAGCTAGCAGAGGTCATCTCAGAACCACTGCACCATATCTTTCAAGAATCCTGGAGCACTGGGGAACTACCAGAGGACTGGAAAAGAGCTGATATGGTTCCCATCTTCAAAAAAATAAAAAAAATAAAATAACAGACCCAGGAAACAATAGACCAATCAGTCTAACATCAATACCCGGGAAGATACTGGAAAAAATAATAATAATAAAAAAAAAAACAGATCTGCCAACATCTAGAAACAAGTAAAGTAATAACTAGCAGTCAGCATCAATTTGTTAAAAACAGATCATGCCAAACCAATCTTATTTCGTTCTTCAACACAGTGACTAAATTAGTAGGCCAGCAAAATACTGCGAACATAATATATTTAGATTTCAGCAAGGCATTCAACAAAGTAGAGTCTCTACCTGACTCTGTGGTTTCTTCCTCAAACCCCAAAAACTTTAACCTTAGACTGTCTATTATTGACCTCACCCCTTTCCTAAGAGGTCTGTAGGGGGCATGCATAAGCGCACCAACGTGCCTACCGTCCCTGTCCTATTGTTTCTTTTATATTTTATTTGTCTTATATGTATCCATGTATTCATAACTATGTTTTACTTATACCTATTATCTTGTAAGCAATTGACAAATAAATAAATAAAATAAAAATAAGTAGACCACAACCTACTTCTTAGTAAGCTAGAAAAAAGTGGAATAGATAGCACCACCACTAGATGGACTCGCAACTGGCTGGCAATCCGTAGTCCTTAATAGGTCTAACTCTATATGGAGGGAAGTAAGCAGTGGGGTGCTACAAGGTTCCGTCTTAGGCCCAGTACTCTTCAATATCTTCATTAACAATATAGATGATGGAATAGAAGGGGAACTTACCAAGTTTGCAGATAATACTAAGCTGGCAGGAAAAGCTAACACCCAAGAAGATAGGCTCAAGATCCAGATGGATCTTGATAGACTAGAACACTGGGCCATATCTAACAAAATGAAAGTCAATGTAGAGAAAAGTAAAGTCCTACACTTAGGCAAGAAAAACCAAAAGTACACATATAGACTGGGTAAAACCAGGCTCAATACCAGTAACTGTGAGAGGGATCTTGGATTCTTGGTGGACAACCAGCTAAATATGAGCCAGCAGTGTGCAGCAGCAGCAATAAATGATAATGCAATCCTAATTTGTATTAATAGAGGGATACAATCAAGATCAAGGGAAGTACTAATACCGTTCTATAAAGCCTTAGTAAGACCACACCTAGAGTACTGCATCCAATTTTGTTCACCACATTATAAAAAAGATGTTGAGACTCTAGAAAAAGTACAGAGAAGAAGAACCAGGATGATTAGGGGACTGGAGGCTAAAATATATGAAGAACGGTTGCAGGAATTGGGCTTGGCTAGTCTAGTAAAGAGAAGGACCAGGGGAGACATGACAGCGGTCCTCCAATATTTGAGGAGCTATTTTCTAAAGCACCTGTAGGCCAGACAAGGAATAATGGATGGAAACTGAACAAAGAGAGATTTAACCTGGAAATAAGGAGAAACTTTCTGACAGTAAGAACAATCAACCTGTCAGCTGGTGCTCCATTCAAAATCCAAGAAAGAAATATTTAGACTCCATTAGTTAGAGAAAAGATATCATTTACTGGAAATCAAGTGGTAGCAACAAAAGAATTCTGAACCTGAGAAAATGAGCGCGTAAATCACATATACAAAGTGATGGCAACGTTACCACCCCCAATAGTTCAATTGGCTCATCCAATTAAAAGTTGTGTATAGCATCATGTGGGCACACCCAGTTCTGTTTTGTAACAATGCCAGCTCGCTTCCCATAACCATGGCCCCCTTCCTCCCCCCGTTACTTATGACAGCCAAAAGATGCAAAGCAAAGGAAAAAAATCTTGAAGGCTGACACAACCAATGGAACAGCTTGCCCTCGGAAGTTGTGGGAGTGCCATCACTTGAGACTTTCAAGAAGAGATTGGACTGTCATTTGTCAGAAATGGTGTAGGGTCTCCCGCTTGGGTGGGGGGTTGGACTAGATGACCTACAGAGTCCCTTCCAACTCTGATTATCTGTTATCTATAATTCAAATGGTTAGTTTTGACCTTGTGCCTTACTTGGGTTGGGTCAAGGGTGGGATTCTACTGGTTTGGACCGGTTCAGGGGAACTGGTAGTTCCAGTGATCAAAGCGCATTCTCACCAAACCAGTTGTTACATCGGTTGGATCACACCACTGGTTGGGTCAATATATTTTTATACAAGTAGGATCACCTACTCCATTAAAAAAAATGAGGGGGCACAGACAGCGATTTCTATACCTGTCTTTTGAAACAACTTTCTATTGGAGTTACTGTAGGTTTGATTCAACCTGGCTATGCTCCAGAAGACTACTAAGATAGAACTCTTCCACAGGCTTCAGAGTTTGATATAATCTTCCAGAGGATTTATTCTGTTGCCTGTGATAGAGATTGCAGTATTGCAGGCAAACTCTGCTGACAGCCTGGAGTTCGATCCTGATTGGCTCAAGGTTGACTCAGCCTTCCATCCTTCGGAGGAATGAGGACCCAGATTGTTCCTTGCAATATGCTGACTCTGTAAACTGTTTAGAGAGGGCTGCAAAACACTGTGGGATGGTATATAAGTGCTATTGCTATAGCAATTTATCAAGTTCATTGCATTATGTTGTTTCTGGGTTAGACAATTTTAACTGCATGCTTGTGTTCTAATTAAGCCTATTGCCAATGGTTATGAATTGCATCAGTTTTAGGCATATACATGTGTAACGTTGTACGTTATAATAAAAGCATGATTAAAAATTAATAAATTGTAGAGATATTCTTCTTTTAGCTCCTGGGTATGCCAAATGCCAAAACACTTTGAGCGACTTTCTGTTTGAAGTATTCATAATTCTACTCAAGGTTGGGTATAAATGCAAAGTTTGTTTTGATTCATTGCTTCGTAAACGTTCTGCAGGTTTTCTTTTTCCTAACGCTACCATGTAGTTATCCGTCCTCAAACATAGCATTTTTATACAGAGGGATTCTTTTTATAGCCTTCACATCAAACTGAAGTGCTTTTTCAAAAGAAAGGAAGGAACAAAAAAAAAAGGTGAGGACAGGAAAAAGAGAAGGAAAAGACTATTTTATTTTTAAAGGTTTCATTTTTCACAAATGTCACATGTGACCATCAGAAAAACACAACATTGTGCTGGAACTCTAAGCCCCCAAAAAGAATGTTGTTGGTTTTTTCTTTTCAGAGATGTATCTTGTAGGATGAAACACACCTTTGATACATTAAGGCCAAATCATCCACCATCGAAGGATTTATTGTATTTGACATTCTTGAAGATGAGATTCTGATCTTTATAGACAAGGCTGTGGAAAGCAAAGACCAAGCACATGCTAAAAGACACCTCTGATGCTAAAATTTGCTCTGCCAGATATCTGTAGGCCTCAGCCATAACGTAAACTTTTCAGTGGTGGGATTCAAATTTTTTTACTACCGATTCTGTGGGCGTGGCTTGGTGGGCTACTCAAAATTTCTGCTACCGGTTTTCCAGAACTGGTCAGAACCTGTTGAATGCCACCTCTGAAATTATTACAAGAACAAAAGGGCTTTCAAGTTAGCATGCTATAAGCTTTTCCATAAGAAGAAAACTAGGTTCCAAAAGATGGGTCATCTTACGGACATTCTCAATCATTCTAGGTAGGTAGATTAACAGAGTTGGAAGGAACCTTGTAGGTCATCTAGTCCAACCCTCCCACCCAAGCGGGAGACCCTATGCCATTTCTGGCAGATGGCAGCTCCCAGTCTCTTCTTGAAAGCCTCCAGTGATGAAGCTGGAGGCAAGCTGTTCAGTGGTGGGATTCAAAGACTTTTAATATCGGTTCTGTGGGTGTGGCTTGGTGGGCATGGCAGGGGAAGGATACTGTAAATTTTCCATTCCCTCTCCCCTCCAGGGGAAGGTTATTGCAAAATCCCCATTCCCTCCCCACCCCACTAACCCGTTTTCAGCTCCTTTTTCTTCTGTAGGGCAATGAAAGGAAACTCATCTAATCAGCTGGGACTCGAGAGGCAGAGAAGAGATGGGGCAGGGCCAATCAGAGGTGGTTCTCCAAACTACTCAACATTTCCGCTACCGGTTCTCCAAAACTGGTCAGAACCTGCTGAATACCACCTCTGACTGTTCTCACTGTGAGAAAATTTCTTTTTATTTCTAGGTTGAATCTCTCCTTGATCAGTTTCCATCCATTATTCCTTGTCTGGCCTTCGGGTGCTTTGGAGAATAGTTTGACCCCTTCCTCCCTGTGGCAGCCCTTCAAATATTGGAACACTGCTATCATGTATCCCCCGGTTCTTCTCTTCCCTAGGCTAGCCATGCCCAATATTTCTTGTTAATGTGAAATCTTGTCTCTCCTTAGGTATTACTGTTACAGAGGTGGTATTCAGCAGGTTCTGACCAGTTCTGGAGAACCGGTAGTGGAAATTTTGAGTAGTTCAGAGAACTGGCCAATACCACCTCTGACTGGATATTTTACTTCTTTCCCCTGCCATGCCCCACCAAGCCACACCCACAGAACCAGTAGTAAAACAATTTGAATCCTACCAGTGTACTGTTATATTAAGAATCTTTCTATTCTATAGAATACTACTCATTGTTATTTGTAAAAACTATAAAAGCTAATCTTTAAAAATATTTATTGCAAGAGGCTGATGACCCATCTGGACCTCGTCCCTTTCCTAGTTTTTGGTTTTAATCTTTTTTGACAGCTTCATACAGTTGGGTCTCTGATACTCTGCAATCTTTAGGAAATTCTGTTTGCGTAAATATTCAACTCCTTTTCCCAAGTAAATTTGTATAAAATAGTATAACAGGTATAATGAAACAGTTTTCACATATTGGCATTTTCTGTTATCACAGTATTTCTTTCTTGTCACATTAATCACTTCCATTCTTTTCATTTTTGTATGCCAACCATCTCCCTGGTTTGTTTGCAGATTCAAAATGTGTTTGTTTTGCACAGTTATGTCTCTCTCTGTTAGCACCGATAATTGCTTTGGTAAAAGCTGAATTTGATGAGGAATAGTTGTCAACCTTGGAGGAAAAAAAATCCCCGCTATCTTGTATGACATCCTGTTTCTCATCACTTAGGGAATTCCCTCTAGTCCGCAGTGACTTTGTGTCAACAGCATGCCAACTAATAAACCCTGGCAAACATCTTCCTCTGTTGTATGAAAGTTGACATATGGGTGATTCTTCTTCAGGAGAGACATTAAAAAGTGAGTCACAAGACAAATATTTATTTATTTATTTATTTTATTTGTCAATTGCTTACAAGATAATAGGTATAAATAAAACATAGTTATGAATACATGAATACATATAAGAAAAATAAAATATAAAAGAAACAATAGGACAGGGACGGTAGGCACATTGGGGCACTTATGCACGCCCCCTACAGGCCTCTTAGGAAAGGAGTGAGGTCAATAGTAGACAGTTTAAGGTTTAAGTTTTTGGGGTTTGGGGAAGAAACCACAGAGTCAGGTAGAGTATTCCAGATATTGACCACTCGGTTGCTGAAACTGTATTTCCCGCAATCAAGTTTGGTGTGGTTAACCATGAGTTTGTATCTATCGTGTGCTCTTGTATTGACTTGCCAAGGTCACTGTTTTGAAAGGCTGAGTCCCACATCCATTCCCTTTCTGGTTTGCCTTATTTGTCCTTCTGTCCAGCCCATTAAAATGCCAAGTGAACATATTTCAATTCCTCTCCAACCCCTTCAGTTTTGCTCATTCATCTTACCTTTAATTCTCCTAAGGTGGCCATCATCCCGTAAAGATTAGATACATAACAATTGCTTCTCCTCCAAAAAGTCTCTAAGCTATCCAGCTGAGTCAAGAATTGCCTTAAAATTGCCTCATAACTTTCAAAAGACAGATGCCTAAGTAGCACATTGCAAGTCTCAGCATTCTCCCTTTATACAAAACCCATTCATTTTTTTTTTTTACTGGCACTGTTCCTTTGCTATTAACAGCAATCTGACATTATACTACCATGTTGCAATGGGGAAAATCTTGGGCAAAATATTGGAGCATTTTCTATAATTCTTGAGAAGGTGGACAAAATTATCTCTTCCAGTTCTGCATCCAGATAGGATGGAAAAATTTGTAGAGGTCTCCTTTAGGAATGTTGTATGTTGGAAATAATACTTGCCTGTCAAAAAGAAAAGAAAAGCATTGATTTAAGAGTTTGAAAGCAAGACTAGAATAGGTTCAACCTGTAAACGTTAATCTCTTGCTAAATTTTCTGCAGAATGGTATTTTATCTGCTATTGCCGTATAACAATATCTTAAATAACTCATGCAATTTCCAATTTTTCTTCTGTGGAATGTGCACTCTTAATAAAAGTAATAATAATTTGTCTAAGTTCTCTGTTTCCAGCTTCCACTACAATGTTGACTGATATTGAATCACAGAAGGCACTTTCTTTGCTAATATTATCCCCAGAAGATTTTAATTCTTTCTAAAAGCAGCTGAATTTTTATGCAAAGTGTGGCAGAATGATCTGTAAATTACAAGCTGCATAGCCCTAATTAATTTTTTCAACATAGCACCTTCAATGCACTCAGTGTTCATTTCTACATACAATATTAGACAGGACAGATATTAATTTATTTTCCTATAGAAAGCTGAGGTTAATCAGAAACAAAGATTGCCTCTTATGAACAGCAGGATATTATTTCATCCTTCTCCTCTGACTGAATTGCTCAGTGGCAAAGTGGGAAAAATAATATTTGTAGGTTAGAGTGAGCCAACAACTTAGCAGCCATCCAACTGTCAACTTTGAAGTGAACCTCGCTGAAGCTGCCTCAGTTGCCACAAACTCTGAGTGCGGGAAGGGAAGGGGAAGTAGATAGACTGGCTAACGGTCAAAACAAAAAGTTTTCTGGTGAGAACCAAGGTCATCCCAACAGGGGGCAGCTGAAGGAGGAGAGGAGTGACCAAGTAGCTTGCCAGCTACTTTCATTGGACAATTGGACTGGGGACATCTGGGGAGGGTATTATTTGCTCTTTTAATGTGGGGAAAAAGCCTGGGAACTTTTAGAGTTGATTTTCAGTAGCTATGCTGATATGATGTATCCAATAAAAATGTTCTTTGTGGAATCTATTTGCCTTGGAATTCTGGTTTTGATGGATGCATTACTCAGAATGCTGATACCCAATCACCTTGTTAGACCTTGTGGATGACTGAATGTAGGGAAATTAAAGAACCAATATACAAAGTCTATGGAGATTCTCAATCATCCAGGTCATGATTATCCCAAAGACAACTGGACTTTCTTGTTTATTTGTCTTTGAAAATGTTCTGTGTTTCTGATCAATTTCAGTTTCTTGGATGAAAAGCAAAATGTTTTCAAGGAAAAAAACCAAGAAGGTCCAGTTGCCTTTTGGAAAAGCATCTTTGGGACAACCAATCCATAAGTTTTTATTCTGTAGACTTACAATATCCTATTCAGAAAAGGAATGTATTCAGTAGTACCAATGGCAGAATTCAACAAAAGTCACGCCCATCTGCAAAACAAACATTTGTCACTGAGATAAAATCTGAAAAAGAAACACCCTCCTGTTTTTTTCCTCCTTCAGGGATTAGATGCTGGCAAATAGTAACATTATCTCCACAAATTTGGATTGGTCAAAGAGAAAGAGGATATTCTTTGATTGTAATGATGCAGCTAAAAGGCAGCCACTTCCTGCAACTGAGAAAAATATCTTGGGGGTGTAAAATAATCTATGGTTGTCCAAAAAAACTATAAAAAGCTGTCAGAAGAAATATAAAGAAATCATCATCTACATTGCAGAGTGTTTTAATGGCCGGATGCCCTTCCTGTCACCAATGCGGAGTTCTGTTCATCAGATGTATTCTCATTGTGCCCAGAGAGAGAAATATCAGCCTCTACCAAGGATCGAACTCACAGCCTCCTGATTGTGAGGTAAGAGCTCCACCTCTAGGCCACTACACCACTCCAGAAGAAATATAAAGAAATGTAAGCTAAAAAAATCATAAAACTAACTCCATGCACCATGCCCTTATATGATAGCAGAGAACTCTCTGGATGGACAAGTGGCAAATGGTTTGTTTGATGGAGAGAGGGATACAAATGTAAAACACCTAATTGAGGGACAATTTTATCTAGGTTTTGAGAAGGAAATAGATTGGTTTTGGAGACGGAATGTATTGCGTTCAGTCAATCAACAATTGATAAGAGATATTTGATTGTATTTCATCCGGGACCAATTAGGCTTAATATTTGGAATGATTGGGGATTGAAGCCATGATAAATTATCTACGAGTTGATCGCAATAACAGTTTGTTAACAGAGGGTTTTGGAATTTCAAAATTTCTAACCTGCAAACCTTCTGGCGCGCACTAAAGACCCACCTCTTCCAACAGGCCGGTCTGGCCTAGTATTATCAATTACTAGGATGTTAAATTTTTAAATTTTTTGGTAATTTTAACTTTTTTACCTTGTTTTATTGTGTTCTTTCAGCCACTAATTTAATTCTTTTTCAATCTATTTTAAATTCTATTTATTGTGTGGTTTTATCTTAGCTGTATACCGCCCCGAGTCCCATTGTGGGAGAGGGGGCGGTATAAAAATTTAATAAAATAGAATAAATAATAAATAAATCTTCAGTGGTGAGATTCAAAAATTTTTACTACCAGTTCTGTGGGTGTGGCTTGGTGGGCATGGCTTGGTGGGCATGGCAAGGGAAGGATAACGTAAAATCTCCATTCCCTCCCCACCTCACTAACCTGCTTTCCAGCTCCATTCTCCTGTGCAGGGCAACCAAAGAAGACCCAGCTGATCAGCTGGGACTCGGGAGGAGGCAGAGAAGAGATGGGGGTGGGGCAGTCAGAGGTGGCATTTACCGGTTCTCTGAACTACTCACAATTTCCGCTACCGGTTCTCCAGAACTAGTCAGAACCTGCTGAATCCCATCTCTGCTTGTCTTTCTCTTATTACTCTTATTCACAATTTGTATTACTTTTATACTTTTACATAATATGTTCATTATTATTGTTTCTTAATATAGTTTATAGATGATAAACTAACAATTTTGTAAGTAAATATAGTACTCCCTCTCTTTCTAGATGCACACACACAAACACACACACAATTCAACCAAATTACAAGAGCGCCTTTTGAAAGATTTTGTTCTAAAATTGACATACAGCGATTGAGTTTTCTTTATTTTTACTCAGAAGTGGCGTTTTTACCAATTATGTCCATGCAATCTCACCGGTGACTGTGGTTAAAAAGAATGTTTGTGTGGTAGAACCAGAAACACTCAAAATATCTCCCTGGAAACTCACTGGGCTTCTGCTGACTTTTTGTTGTTGTTGTTGTTGTTTGGGGAACATAATGCTCCCACCCACCCCCATTATCTTACACTGGATTGATGTGCTAACAGAACAATATCTAGGGTTTTGCTACAATTGCATTAAGACTGTTCATCATCATGAGGTCACTAAGCCCCCAAATGGCTAAGTAGCAGTTGGTACGACCTCCAAGTTTTGTTAAGAAAATTGGAACATAAATAAAATAGAAGAATATCTTTATGGTTTCTTCTAAACTCCCTTTGCAGTAAGTACAGACAGTTGGTAGCTAGAGGAATATTGGAAGAATTTCATCTTATTTTAGAGAAAATCTCAGAAGAACCAAAGTTATGATTGCCCATCCTGCTTGTGAGTATTCTAACCAAGAATAAAGAGTCACTACCACCATGCTAAAATTAAAGACAGCACTCTACTTACTCCAGGAGAATAATTGCTGCTTGTATTTCTCATTTCCTAAGATCCAAAAGACCTCCACCCCCACAGACCCTTTTGTGCCCATGAAATGCATGCTTCTAATTTGTAATTTTGCCCCTGCTTGTAGTAAAGATCCCCATCCAAAAACAATATAAATAAAAGTCAATGGGACTAAAGTATATTCAAACATCTCTGTAGGATTTTTTTTTTCAAATTTAATATCGAACCACCTTATTTTCCTTTTCTTTCCGCAATATAATTTTACTTCAGCTTGATTCTTGACAATGTTCTTTTCCTCTACCAGTTCTTCATATGCCATAATTATTTCTTTTGTGTAATGCTACCTTGGGGTTGTGTTTTTCTCTAAAACATGCAAAATATTGTGTGTGTTGATTTTTATATTTTTGCATACATGAATTTTGCTTACATGCAGTATCTTTGCATATTTTTTAAAATGCTACTTCCCAAATATTTTTAAACTCTGTTTTTTCTGATTTACTCAAATTTATTGTGCCTGTACATAAACTCAGAACTCTCTAACACATTCAATTACCTAGATTAAGCTTTTGGTCACTGCATAGTGTGCATGTAATTTTTGTGGCAGCTGAATAGAATGATTTTTTTCTTGACTTTTTCCAGGGTTTGGTTGTTGTTGTTGTTTTTTAAACCCCTCAGTTGAATCTGCAGTTATCCTAGTTGTCATTCATCTAAGTGCAAATCAGATCTGATCATAGTTAGCTGTTTCAGGATCCTTCTCATAGTGTCAACATAATGTCTATGATCTTCTCTGATTTGTTGCATGCAGAGAATAAATTCTGGCATTTCCAAGCAAGAACAGAAACTTAGATAAACAGTAATACAATATTCCTAGAATTCAAGGAAAGATTTTGTGATATATTCTATGTAGCTCCAGCTGACACCTAAGAACCAGACATAACAAGACACCATTATCTTCAACATTTCTGGAGGACATCATGTTAGCCCTGCTGAAAGGTTTAGTCTACTAAATGTCATGTATCAACAGCTAACAGTTAACTCCTGGTCACCATATGGCATTTTTACTTGTCTTTGGTAATTAAATAACTTTCCTTTACCATCAGTTAGTACGTATGTTTCTTCCCTACTCCTTTCTAAAAATGATTTAAAATAATTCTGTCTTAAACCCTTGGGAACAGAATTTTAATATCTTTGATGCTGCAATCCATGTCTAGATGAATACAAAGTAAAATATGGCTAGGATTTTTCCTTTTTAGAAAATCCCAAGAGAATTGCACTTACTTAGTGCAATTAGTTGCACTAATCCCTGCTGATCTCTGTGCTATTCTTATTCCTTCCCCAAACATTTTTTTAAAATTTCCCATTTGATTACCTAGAGTAAAATCTTCATACCATATCTGTGAGGGCAGCTGGACTGAGTGATTTCGAACAAGGCCAAACATTCTGCTTGGACCTTCCAGTTACCTGGATTATGGTATTTCATTTGGGGTTGAAATCTGTCCAAAATCATCCTCACTTAGGGTCATTAATTTGAAATCAATCAACCCTGGCCTCATATGCAAGAAGAGCCTGAAGAAAGAGCTAACGCAACGCACATTCAAAAATCTTTTTATTTATTTATTTTTTTTGTCAATTGCTTACAAGATAATAGGTATAAGTAAAAACATAGTTATGAATACATGGATACATATAAGAAAAATAAAAAAATAAAAGAAACAATAGGACAGGGACGGTAGGCACGTTGGTGCACTTATGCACGCCCCCTACAGATACTTAGGAAAGGGGTGAGGTCAATAGTAGACAGTCTAAGGTTAAAGTTTTTGGGGTTTGAGGAAGAAACCACAGAGTCAGGTAGAGTATTCCAGAAATTGACCACTCTATGGCTGAAGTTGTATTTCCTGCAATCAAGTTTGGTGCGATTAACCTTGAGTTTGTATCTATTGCTTGCTCTTGTGTTGTTATGGTTGAAGCTGAAGTATTCATTGACAGGTAGGACATTTGAATGTATGATTTTATATACTATACTTAGATCGGACCAAAGGCGGCATAGTTCTAGGTTTCCTAGGTCTAGAATTTCAAGTCTGGTAGCATAAGGTATTTTGCAACAAGTAGAGGAGTGGAGAACTCTTCTTGTGAAATATTTCTGGACTTTCTCAACTGTGTTAATTTCAGGTACGTAATGTGGGTTCCAGACTGATGAGCTGTATTCGAGTATTGGTCTAGCAAATATTTTGTATGCTCTAGTTAGTAACATCATATTACAAGAGAAAAAGCTACGTAAGATTAGGTTAACAATTTTTAATGCCTTTTTGGCTATGTAGTTACAGTGGCGTCTAGTACTTAGATCATTAGAGATGAGTACTTCAAGGTCTTTGACAGAGTTTGGATCATCAACAAGGTCTTGACTATTCAGTTTGTATTTTATTTTCTGATTTTTTTTGGCAATATGTAAGACAAAACATTTATTTGTTGAGATTTGAAGTTGCCATTTGTTTGACCATTCTGATACATAGTCAAGGTCTTTTTGAAGGGTAGCAGCATTGTCTGTGGTGTTGAATAGCTTTACATCATCAGCGAAGAGAATGCAGTTGCTCTTAATATGATCACAGAGGTCATTTAGTATGAGTATGAAAAGAGTTGGTCCTAGAACACTGGTCCTAAAACAGTGGGGACATCACTGTTGACAGGTACAGAATTTGATAGGACGCTCCCAGTTTTGATCATTTGTTGTCTGTTTGACAGGAATGCTTCTATCCAGTTATGCAGTTGTCCAGAGATACCATAAGATTTTAGTTTTAGGAGTAGTTTGTTGTGTACCACTGAATCAAAGGCTTTACAGAAGTCTATGTAGATTGCATCTATTGTTTTGCCCTGATTGAGTTGTGTAGTCCATATGTTTTTGCAGTGTAAGAGTTGCAGATTACATGAAACCAAATTGTTTATTAGAGAGTAGGTTGTTTGTTTCTAAGTGGAGGATGATGGATTGGTTAATAATTGATTCCTTGACTTTACAGGTGATGCAGCATAAAGAGATTGGTCTGTAATTTTCAACTAGGCTGGGGTCTCCCTTTTTGAAGATGGGGATGACCGTGGCTTGTGACCATAGGTTAGGCAAGGAGCTGGTCCTGGAAGATTTTTCAAAGATTATGCTTAGAGGTTCAGCTATGGCAGTGGATAGCTTTTTAAAGAAGTAGGCACATATTCCATTTGGTCCAATAGATAGAGATGGTTTTAGATTGTGTAGTGCTTTTTCAACATTGTTTTCTGTAAAATTGATATGTGTTAGATCATTTTAGTTGTCTGTGGTTCGACTAGAAAATACTGGGCATGATCCATTGCTGTTTACAAATACTGAGCCAAAGAATGTATTAAAGAGATTGGCTTTAATAGTGTCATCGTTGCAGTTTTACCATTAGGTCCTTTCAGGGGTGGGATGGACCTTGAGTCTTTTAGCTTGTTGTTTACAAAATTGTAGAGAGTGCGGGTAGAATAGGTGCGTAGAAGGTTTTCTTCTTGTTTAATGTGATAATTGGTGCATTCAGTTTTTATATGGTAGCATAAATTTTTGTATCAGCTTTTGAAGTTGGCAACATGACCAGATTTGTTTTTCTGCCAAACTGATTTCTTTTTGGATTGAAACTTCCTTATTGTTACGGGTAATTTGTTTTTTCTGGTTTGGGGAGTTGTTATTGGTACATATAGTTTGATGACTCTTTTGACTTCAAGTAAAAATATGTGGCAATTGTCTTCTAGAGTATTGCATCCAATGAATAGAAATTGCCAATCAAGGGATGAGAGATTGTTGTTTATAAGATCATAGTTACCTTTTTTGAAGTTATACTTGGGGATTCCATCGTTGTGATGATTTTTGTGTGGATGTATGTTGAGACGAAAATCAATCATGTAGTGGTCACTGTTGGAAAAGGGTTCTTTAATTTGTATTTCGTAAATTGAATTTAAACTATTGCAGAAGATGAGATCGAGGCAGTTGTTAAGTCTAGTGTTGTTGGTTACTAGTTGTCCTAGTCCCAGATTTGTTACTGCATTGTAGAAGGTTGCATGTGTGGATTCAGTTATACATTTGTTAAGGGTCCAGTTAATGTGAGGTAGATTGAAGTCACCAAAAAAGATAAAAGTGTGTGGGCAGGATGACAGTGCTTACACTGTTTATGCCCATCCATGTTCTCTTGAGCAGGCTATGAACCTAATGGACTTTTTTAGATGTCCTTATAATTCTTCAGCATCTTAAAAACCTTGGGGAACTCTAAAAAGTATGATCATAGAAGCCCAGACCAGCACAATACCACTGAGAAAGAAAAACAAGAAATCCAAGAAGAAACCAGCATGGCTGCACAAAGATCTCTCTGGCAAATTGAAAGAAAAAAAGGACAAGTACAAAAATGGAAAGAAGGACATACAACTAAGGCAGAATTTCAGCAGATAGCCAGAATCTGCAAAGATGAAGTCAAGACAGCAAAGCCTCAGAACAAACAAAGATTTGCAACAAAAGTAAAAGATAATAAAAGAAGTTTCTTCCAACATATAAATAACAAGAAAAAATCAAGGAAACAGTCGGTCCACTAAAGAGAGAAGATGCCAAGGAAGTAACAGGCAACAGAGAGAAAGCAGAACTCTTAATTCATTCTTTGCATCTGTCTTCACACAAAAAGAAACTATAGCTCAACCCACCAAAAACATAACTGTAAGACAGACCAGAAATAAAACTTAAAATAAGAAAAAAGAAAAAGAAAAAAAGTAAGAAAACACCTGTCTGACCTTGATGAAAACAAATCACAGGGGCCTGATGGATTACAACCCAGAGTTTTAAAGGAGCTGGTAGAGGTCATCTCAGAACCACTGCACCATATCTTTCAACAATCCTGGAGCTCCGAGGAACTATCAGAGGACTGGGAAAGAGCTGATGTGGTTCCAATCTTCAAAAAAGGAAAAAAAATAAAATAACAGACCCAGGAAACAATAGACCAATCAGTCTAACATCAATACCCGGGAAGATACTGGAAAAGATAATAAAAAAACAGATCTGCCAACATCTAGAAACAAGTAAAGTAATAACTAGCAGTCAGCATCGGTTTGTTAAAAAACAGATCATGCCAAACCAATCTTATTTCATTCTTCAACACAGTGACTAAATTAGTAGACCAGCAAAATACTGTGGACATAATATATTTAGATTTCAGCAAGGCATTCGACAAAGTAGACCACAACCTACTTCTTAGTAAGCTAGAAAAAGGTGGAATAGATAGCACCACTACTAGATGGACTCGCAACTGGCTAGCAAACCGTACTCAATGAGTAGTCCTTAATGGGTCTAACTCTACATGAAGGGGTGTCAGTGGGGTGTCACAAGGTTCCGTCTTAGGCCCAGTACTCTTCAATATCTTCATTAACAACTTAGATGAGGGAATAGAAGGGGAACTTACCAAATTTGCAGATGATACTAAGCTGGCAGGAACAGCTAACACCCAAGAAGATAGGCTCAAGATCCAGATGGATCTTGACAGACTAGAACACTGGGCCATATCTAACAAAATGAAAGTCAGTGTAGAGAAAAGTAAAGTCCTACACTTAGGCAAGAAAAACCAAAAGTACACATATAGACTGGGTAAAACCAGGCTCAATACCAGTAATTGTGAGAGGGATCTTGGATTCTTGGTGGACAACCAGCTAAATATGAGCCAGCAGTGTGCAGCAGCAGCAATAAATGATAATGCAATCCTAATTTGTATTAATAGAGGGATACAATCAAGATCAAGGGAAGTACTAATACCGCTCTATAAAGCCTTAGTAAGACCACACCTAGAGTACTGCACCCAATTTTGGTCACCACATTATAAAAAAGATGTTGAGACTCTAGAAAAAGTACAGAGAAGAAGAACCAGGATGATTAGAGGACTGGAGGCTAAAACATATGAAGAATGGTTACAGGAACTGGGCCTGGCTAGTCTAGTGAAGAAAAGAACCAGGGGAGACAGGATAGCAGTCTTCCAATATTTGAGGGGCTGCCACAGGGAGGAAGGGATCAAGCTATTTTCTAAAGCACCTGTAGGCCAGACAAGGATTAATGAATGGAAACTGAACAAGGAGAGATTTAACCTGGAAATAAGGAGAAACTTTCTGACAGTGAGAACAATCAACCAATGGAACAGAAGTTGCCCACGGAAGTTGTGAGAGTGCTATCACTTGAGACTTTCAAGAAGAGTTTGGACTGCCATTTGTCAGAAATGGTGTAGGGTCTCCCGCTTGGGCGGGGGGGGGGTTGGATTAGATGACCTACAAGGTCCCTTCCAACTCTGATTATCTGTTATCTACCTCAGTTTAGGAGATTTCTACGTGGACAACACAATTGAGGAGTTGGATGTTATTTATTTATTTGTTTGTTAAATTTATTTACCATCCATCTCACCATGGAACTACTTTGGGAAGCTTACAACAATAAATAGCAATAGCACTTAGACTTATATACCTCTTCACAGTGCCCTCTCTAAGCAGTTTACAGAATCATCTTTTCCCCAACAATCTGACTCCTTATTTTACCCACCTCAGAAGGATTGAAGGCTGAGTCAACCTTGAGCCTGGTGAGATTTGAATTGCCAGATTGCAGGCATCCAGCAATCTGCATAAGTTGTCTGCAGTACTGCACTCTAACCACTGCACCACTGTGGCTCATAAAAGAAGTGAAAAAAATAATACAAAATGTAAGAAACAAATAAACAAACAAACAAACAAATAAATAAGCAAACAATAAACGTAAGGAATAAAACAGCAACAATAAATTGTGCAAGTAGAATAATGTAAAATTACATAATGGTCAATTGTACATTGAAGTTTTTATGCTGCACAAAGTATTATCTGAGATTGCAGAGATAAAAGGCTGAGCATACAGCATATGCTTTGATCAAACCTGGATTCTCTAGCAACTGATTTGTGGCTGGTTCTTGCTATAACCTGTTTTATAACCAGTGGAACAGAAGACAATATTTTCCCTGCTTCTATATGTGCTTGTATTTTCATGCATGAGCCAGTTGTAATCGTAACTAAGCTCTACTCTCTGGAGAACGGAGCTACTGGAAATCCCGCCAGCCAATTCAGGGAAGAATCTGATGCAAACATTTGTACAAGTGAAAAGAATCTGCATCATTTGCAAAGAAGGCTGTAGATATATGGGAAAGAATGACATATCACATCAGAAGAGAAAGTAAAAGAACAGACAATGAGGGCCCCTCAGGAACAACGCAAATCAATCTTGTTCGCTTCGAGAAATAAGCAGGATCCAAATCAACCTCAGAAATGCTGTTATATTATAGCTAAGCAGCATAAATATAACATGGGATGTCTGATGTCAAATTAATAAATAGCGGTATTTAACTGGGTGGTGAATGAAATGACAAGGTAAAAGAAATGCTCAGAATATGTTTACGTTAAATATTACAGCTAGCGGTGTGTGGATGAACATATTTGTGCAAAAGATGAATCCAAAGAAAATTACTGACTTTGTCTCTGAAGGACAGTAGGTACAATGAAACATAAATTAATTTATATAATTGGAAAAATGTCCCACCATTATGCATTTTATTATTGTCAATCTTAAACATTACTAGCTCTTTCGAGATGTAACTTTCAGAGGTATACCTCTGATTTACCGATCCGAATGGATTTTTAACCAAAAAACTATGATTGATTTAGGCCTACCATTTGTGTTGTGGCTTGACAGAGTTTGCAAATCTGCTCTGCTAGAAGTCCTGTGATACATTTCTTCTGAAATGCATGAATGAAGACTTGGTGGAAAAAAGCTTTTTCAGGAATCTATAAACACTTTTTGCTAACTTGCTGAGATGTTCCTTTAATCTTGCCAAACCATCTCCACATTTACCGAGAGCCTCTGAGCCTTTCAACATTTTGGTGTTGTTTAAATTTTAAGGGATATTTAAATGTGTTTCTGAAACGGGTGAGATTCAGTTGGTTCGGGCCGGTTTGGATGAATCAGATGTTAAATTTTAAACTGGTTCACAGAACCAGTAGTTGAACTGACCAGCTGGCCCTGACCACCCCTCCCCTCTCCTCCCAGGAGTCTCTATGTGGCCCATTTTGGATGCAGGTAAGTGCAGGGTCCGCGTGGAGGAAATGGTCCTGTTTCGAGCTTCCAGAGGGCCTCCAGAGCCTGGGGAGGCCATTTTCACCCTCCCAGAGGCCCAAGGGAAGGACTGGCCTGGGTAGAAAACAAACTTGATGTCCCTGCAAGCCAGAGAATGGACCTCATGAAATACTGTCACGATTCCAAAAAAGCGGGACACTTTGGGTTTGTAAAAACCATGCACCTCATCAAAAGACAATTTTGGTGGCTGTCCCTCAAAAAGGACATTGAAAACTATGTTGCGAGCTGCCCCACCTGTGTTGCTGCAAAGAGAAGACAAGGAAAATCTCCTGGACTTTTACAAACAGTAGCAGACCCTTCTGCACCCTGGAAAGAGATTTCTATAGACTTTATAGTGGAACTTCCCAAAAGTGCTGGAAATACTGTCATTTGGGTGATAACTGATCTTTTTTCCAAACAGGTTCACTTTATTCCAAGCCAAAAGATTCCAACTGCCAAGGCATTGGCAAAGATGTTCCTAATACACATTTATTGCCTTCATGGAGCTCCCCAACGGATTATCTCAGATAGGGATGTTCAGTTCACATCCAAATTTTGGCCGGCATTTTTAAACCTATTAGGCTCCACCCAGGGGTTATCGTCATCAAATCACCCCCAGACAAATGGATGTTCTGAACATTCAAATAGTGTATTAGAACAATATTTAAGATGTTTTATTATTAATTACCAGCAGAACAATTGGACTGACCTTTCTTTTGCAGAAGTAGCATACAATAACTCAGTCCATAGCAGTACAGGCTTCATCCCATTCCAGGTAGCCACGGGCCAAGAATTCAACCCCACCGGAACTACCTACCAAAGAACCTGAAATCCCCTCCCTTAAGGTGTGGATAAATAACTTGCAAGTCACGTGGCCAGTGGTAAGATTAGCATTACAGGAAGCTAGAGCAGCTTTTAAAGTTCAAGCAGACAAAAAAGGCTACAATCCTAAACCTTTCAAGATTGGGAACCGTGTACATTTGTCCACAAAATTCTTAAAATCATTACAATCCTCTAAGAAACTAGGACCAAAATTCATTGCCCCATTCCCCATCTCCAAAATTATTAACCCTGTGATGGTAGAGCTTCGACTCCCCAAAACACTTAGGCAGATTCATCCAGTATTTCACTGTAGCTTGCTCAAACCAGAGATCACTTCAAACCTCAGATCCCCCCCTTCCCACACCTCCAACCCCTATCATGGTACATGGGGAACAACATTTTGAAATCAAAGATATCCTTGATTCACGCACTCACCGTGGATCCACACAATATATAGTAGCTTGGAAACACCTTCCTTCCTCAGAAAATGAGTGGGTAGCCAAATGACATGTAAAAGCACCCACATTACTATGAAAGTTCCACCTAAAATACCCTCATAAACCATCCTAAATTACAAATGTAACGCATGATTTTGTTTTTTCCAGGTAAACATCTGATTTTTAAGGAGGGCAGGATGTCAAATCCGTGTATCTGTCATTTCTTCAATGGAGGAAGAAAGTGGGGGGGGGGTAGACTGATAAAGATATCCTTCTTGATGTAACCTGAATATATTTAATCTTATATCGAATTTGTATAACCTACACATGATACAATGGAGAGATGAAACCCAGGTGGCCAGAACCTATCACCTCTGAGAGAGACAGCCAGGAGATGAAGAGATCATAAAAATTCCACAGTGAGATGCATCCTGGGAAACTGAAAAAGATCGTTCTAAAAAGGAGGTAGGGAGAATTAACATGTTGGCTCTTTGTTTTACTAAATACACATCAGGATAAGGGGAGGGGTTTTAAACTCCCTTATCTATTTCTGCATGCCTGAGAGACCTTAGACACTGCTTTTGACCCCTACATGAATTGTCTCATCTCAATAAAGGATTACTTTTGATACGTTTTCAGAAGTTCATTCTAGTTGATTGAATGGGAAAAGTTCTGTAGCCTGCCATAATGTTGCTTTATGTCAGACTACAGAACTTTTCCCATTCAATCAACTAGAATGAAATTCTGAAAACATATCAAAAGGAATCCTTTATTGAGATGAGACAATTCATGTAGGGGTTAGAAGCAGCGTCTAAGGCAGTGGTTCCCAAACTTTTTCAGTCCACCATCCCCTTGGTGCTACAAACTCATCCTCAGTGCCTCCCACCCAGGGTTGGGATTCAAATTTCTGTGGGCGTGGCCTAATTTGAGGGTATGGCTTGCTGGTCATGTGACTGGGTGGGTGTGGCTTGCTGGTCACATTACCGGGTAGGTGTGGTTTGGTGGTCATGTGACTGGGTGGGTGTGGCCAGGTGACTGGCAAACCAAATACAAGTGGTCCTCACTTAATGGCCGGTTGTTTAGCAAGTGTTCTAATTTATGACTGGCCTCCCCAGAGCTACTTGACCTGTTTGTGTGTGTATGTGTGTATGCACACACATACACACACACACACCCTTCTAACTCTGCTGGAGCAGGTCATTGGACTAGAATCGGCAAAGCATCTCCAATTAGATTCTAGTAGTGAATAGAATCTAATCAGAGATGCTTTGCCGATTCTTATTGATTTTTATTTGTATTTCTTTATTTTATGTTGCTGAATTGCATTGACATGTGTCTTGTGCACAACCCAGAAGCTTTTGTGATTCTTTGCAACAAAAATTACAGACCTCTGGCTTTGCTCTACTTTTCAAATGTGCTGCCACTGCCACGTTCTAGGTGCCAGCCCTATAGGTCCACCCCACTGAGCCTGCTCCATCGGAGGGACCTGCCAAAGCAAGTCTGAGCAGAGCAGTGCACCAAGTCAATGGGATGAGCCTGAGAAAGGGAAAAAGAGACAGAGAAAAGAAAGAGAGAGAGAAAGAGAGAAGGAAGAAGAGAAAGAGAAAAGGGAAAGAAAGAAAAAGGGACAAAGAAAGAGGGGGGGATGGAAGGAAGGGACAGAAAGAAAAAGAAATAAAGAGGGAGAGAGGGAGGAGAAAGATAATGAGATAGCTATTCTAGTCCAATCACCTGCTCCAGCAGGGTTAGAAGGGGGGGGGGTGTGTGTGTGTATTCTCCTTGAAATTTACCAGTACATTTTGGTTTTGCCTTCTGGAGAATTAGCACTGTAATACATTGGAGAAAAGTAATTTTTAGGGTGGAGATCTGGTCCAATGGATCCTGTTTAAAGCTTCAGCAATATGTGGGAGCTTCCTGATAGTCTTGACCATGTTTCGTCCACAAAACCTTTAATAGAGCCAAAGATGTTTCAATGTGGAAAAGTGCCTCAGTCTAAACTAGGTCTCATTTCAATCTGATGCATCAGGTCTGTCTGTCTGTCTGTCTCTCTCTCTCCCTCCCTCCCTCCCAGACTGGTTTTGCTGTATTTTCCCGATGTGCCTGCGGGGCTGGCGCTTCAAACATGGATGGATGGATGGATGGATAGATAGAGACAGGTAGATAGGTAGGTAGTTAGGTAGATATAGATAGATTGGATATATAGATAGGTAGGTAGGTAGATAAATAGGTAGGTAGGTAGGGAGAGAGAGATTGGTAGGTAGGTAGGTAGGCAGGCAGGCAGGCAAGCAGGCAGGAAGACAGACAGACCTTTTGGATGGATGGATGGATAGGTAAGTAGGTAGACAGAAAGACAGGCAGGCAGGTAGGTAGGTAGGTATTTATTTATTTATTTATTTATTTATTACATTTATATACCGCCCTTCTCCCGAGGGACTCAGGGCGGTGAACAGCTCATCTAAAAACCCCACAAATATAAAAGTTAAAAAATAATTAAATATTAGAATTAGCTGCAATTAGAAAAACCCCCCCCCACCCTTAAAACCCAATTTAAATTAAAATGAGGATCAAAATTTAAAATCATTCTTTCAGCCCAGGCCGGCCTGCTCAAAGAGCCAGGTCTTTAACGCGCGCCTGAAGGCCCTCAGGTCCGTGCCGGTACGAAGTTCCGGTGGCAGAGTATTCCAGAGGGCGGGGGCACCCACAGAGAAGGCCCTACCCCTTGGCGCCGCCAGACGACACATAGCGGCCGACGGCACCCGGAGCAGTCCCTCCCTGTGGGAACGCACCGGCCTGTTGGAGAACGTTGGTAGAATGCAATCCTGAAGGTAACCTGGTCCCATGCCATGGGTCGCCTTAAAGGTCAAAACTAGAACCTTAAAGCGAACCCGGAGAGCCATCGGCAACCAATGCAGCTCGCGCAGGAGAGGCGTCACATGGGCGCTACGCGACGCCCCCATAATCACCCTCGCGGCTGCATTTTGCACCAACTGGAGTCTCCGGATGCTCCCCGCAGGGAGCCCCATGTAGAGGGCATTACAATAGTCCAGGCGAGAGGTGACAAGGGCCTGAGTGACCGTGCGCAGGGCGTCCCGATCCAGGGAAAGGCAGGAAAGCAGACAGATGGACAGACCTTTTGGATAGATGGATGGATGGACGGACAGACAGACAGAATGTGACAGTGACGGCACTTTGGGAAAGTTTTTCCCAACGTGCTTCCGTATTTGAGGCGCCGGCTCCAGTGTGGTACAACAGTCAATGGGCCTGCAGGGCTGGTGTCTCAAACGCCCCCCTGCTGCCTCTTAGCACCCCTCTGCCGGGCCTCTTGGGGACACTAAGAGGTGGCAGGAGGGCATTCGAGGCACAGACCCCCACAGGCTCACCCATTGACTGTTGCACCACTCTGGAGCCAGTGCCTCGAATACTCCCTGCCACGTCTTAGTGTCCCCAAGGGGGCCAGCAGAAGGTTGCTAAGAGGTGGCAGGGGGGCATTTAAGGAGCAGGCTGTTGCACTGCTCCAGAGCCGACGCCTCGAATGTGGCAGTGGTGGCATGTTATGTGCTGCTGCATTTGGCGCACCGCCCCCCTGCTGCCTCTTAGCGCTCCTCTGCCGGGCCCCCTTGGGGACGCTAAGAGGCGACAGGAAGGCATTCAAGGCGCCAGCTCTGCAGGCTCACCCATTGACTGTTGCACCGCTCTGGAGCCGGTGACTCGAACGCCCTCTGCCGCCTCTTAGCGCCCTTCCGCTGGCCCCCTTGGGGACACTAAGAGGCGGCAGGGGGGCATTCGAGGCACTGGCTCTGGAGCGGTGCAACACTCAATGGGGTGAGCCTGCAGGGCCGGCACCTCGAATGTCCCCCTGCCGCCTCTTAGTGTCCCCAAGGGGGCTGGCAGAGGTGGTAGGGCAGTGTTTGAGGCACTGGCTCCGAAGTGGTTCAAGAGTCAATAGGTGAGCCTGCGGGGCTGGTATCTCGAACACCCCCCTGCCACCTCTTAGCACCCCTGCCAGCCCCCTTGCCTCTTAGCGCCCCCCTAAGACATCCTACTAACCCCCAGGGGGCAGTACCGCCCACTTTGGGAACCACTGGTCTAAGGTCCCTCAGCCATGCAGAGATAGATAAGGGAGTTTAAAACCCATCCCCTTATCCTGATGTGTATTTAGTAAAACAAAGAGCCAATATGTTAACTCCCCCCACCCCCTTTTTAGAACGATCTTTTCCAGAGTTTCCCAGGACACATCTCACTGTGGAATTTTTATGGTCTCTTCATCTCCTGGCTGTCTCTCTCAAAGATGATAGGTTCCGGCCATCTGGGTTTCATCTCTCCATTGTATCATGTGTAGGTTATACAAATTCGATATAAGATTAAATATATTCAGGTTACATCAAGAAGGATATCTTTATCAGTCTCTCACCCACCCACCCTGCTTTTCTTCTTCCATTGAAGAAATGACAGATACACGGATCTGACATCTCCAGACACTGGGGAAGGCAAAAAGACCCTCACCATTCCTGCAAGTTCCAGTAGGCCACACCCACCATGGCCATGCCCACACAGCAACCAGGCACAGAACCGGTTGTTGGGATTTCTGAATCCCACACCTGTTCTAAAGTTATCAATATTTTGTGCTGAAAAGTTTTTTTTTAAAGGCTACCAGAGTAACCGCAGCTGATGCTTTTAAGAGGAGCTATTGGACAAGGGAGCTAAAAGTCTCCTGAGCTTTGAAAAAAGCTTTTCAAATTTAAGCAAGATTGATACAATGCATGAAATTAACACCGTAGCCTCAATTCTAGGTGGATTCAGCTTCGAAGTATTTTCTTTTTCTTGAGCCTGATTGCAAATGAGATGAACTCAGAGGCCCTTGTTGGTTGTGTGATCCTTCTCAGAGAATTGCTTAATTCCTCAGATGAACTTTCTTTAAAAACCACACAGATAAGAATATATATATATATATATGGAGGAGGAAAGCTTCTGCAGACTGTTTGATGTCAGTTAGTGGCATCATTTGGGATGCAACCTGAGTGAAGAGGCTTTGGAAAACTTACAAAAATTGCTCACATTACTGTCACTCCCTCAAGTGTTTCTAGGAGTTCACCTCAAGAAAATCTTATTTCTCTCTCTCTCTCCCTCCACCCCGCCCCCCTCTCTTGAATTCTTTCTCTGTAAAGCAGTGTTTCTTAACCCTTTTTACTTTGCTGTGCTGGTTAGGGAATTTTGGGAGTTGAAGTCTACACATCTTAAAGCTGCCAAGGTTGAGAAACACTGCTGGGAAGCATTGCTGCCCTAATTTTAATGATTTATTTGCCTAGGCAAGTGCCCTAGTGGAACGCTAAATACTACAGACTGATATCATTGGTATTCACGCAGATAGGTAAAATTTATTGATCCATTTTTTAGCACTGATGTTCAAGAGACACATCAACAACTATTCCCCTGCTTGGACAAGGTGATTTAATTGAATCCTTTTAAAATTAAATCTCCCTGCATGGTCTTAAGAGTCAAGAGAATTGCCACAAAATATGAAAGTGGTCATTTCACACATGAGATATAAATAAAATCCAACTGTAAATAGAAGTAAAAGAGATCCCAATTGGGTAAATACTGGATAAAGATTAGGAATCAATTACATTAATATAATATAATATATAATATAAGGGGCGTGCATAAGCGCACAGTCGTGCCTACAGTCCATGTCCTATTGTCCCCAATTATTAGCCCCTATTTCTTATACTTAAACTTATATTTATTCTTATTTCTATTGTATTGTAAACTTTTGACAAAATAAATAAATAAATTAATTAATTAATTAAATAAATAAATAAAGTAAAATATTACTACATTGCAAGTGTTCATAAACAACACCTTATGAAAGCAGATTTGGCAGCCAATGATGACTCTGACCTTGTCATGGTCTTAGTCCCATACACAGCCAAAATCTCCCAAGATAAGGCTTTGTCTTTTTAGAGGCAGTAGATAAGCAAGATGTTGTGTGCTGGGGCGGAGAGAAGGAGAAAGCTGAGGTTAGATTGCTTAGATTAAAGTTTAGAACTTTCCAAATAACAAAAAGAGAAATCCACACACAAAAATGAATCTGAAGGAACACTGGATTCTAGGGTATGTCATTTCAACAGAAATAACTCTAAGAATAATTTATTAAATCTATGAACTGCCCATCTCCCAGCTAAATTTAATCTCTATTCTATGAATGCTACAGTTATATTTAAACCTTAGCATAATCTAAGGATATTCCATTACATCTGAACCAAATCTTCAGGGAATTTCTGTTACAAGCGCCAAGATAGCCTATGGAAACTTCTCAAGAGACATGGTGATTTTTCCTTCCTCAAGGAAGGAAGGAAGGAAGGAAATATATTGATAGGAGAGCTTTTACAATTTCGAAGCCAGCCATATTTTCTTTGGTCTGTAATTTTAATCTCTATGTGATGGTTATAATTGAATTTAAGATTCTAGGCAGTTCATAACATTGCAACGTGCTCTACAGAAAGTTCCAGTTGGTACAAAATGCAGTGCCCCACAGACCCTGGTGTGCACATGAATCACCTCTCCTGCAGGAGCTGCACTGGCTGTTGATTTGCTTCCAGGTATAATTAAAAGTGCTGGTTGTCACCTTTAAAGCCCTTCATGGCTTGGGACCAGGTTATCTGCGGGAACATCTCTTGCTGGTCACATCTACCTGACCCATTAGAGTGGGGAGGAAGGGAATGTTGCAGTTCGCATCCCTGAGGGAGATACACCTGGTGGGACCCAGAAGAAGGGCCTTCTCCACGATGGCTCCCTCTCTCTGGAATATTATCCCCCCAGAGATTAGAATGGCCCCCACTCTAGCACTCTTCCGGATGGGGCTGAAGACCTGGTTCTGCCAGTGGGCTTTGGGAGCTCAGAGCGCGGTGGAGCCCATTAAATGGCTAGTGTGATCTGTTGTCACCAGGGTGGGAGGTGGGGTGTGTGTGATTTTATTATATTAATTTATTATATTATATGACTCTTCTTTTATTAGTTTTATTGTTTTTATATGAGGTTTTATATGCTGTAAGCTGTCTCGAGTCACCATGTGAGAATAAGCGGCAATATAAAGAAAATAAATAAATAAATAACACATAATAATGAAATAAATAAACTGGAGACTCAGCTTAACGCTATGGGAAAGCCGCTGGGCAAGAGGAGGAGATGGTGAGTTTTAGGCTTGACTTAGGCAAGAAAGCCAGCTGTGTAAGTTTGGGCAGGGCCTCCATTTCACCTTGACCCACCTCACAGCAGAGGTGGTATTCAGCAGGTTCTGACCCGTTCTGGAGAACCGGTAGCAGAAATTTTGAGTAATTCGGGGAACCGACAAATTCCATCTCTGACTGGAGATTTTATAGTATCCTTCCCCTGCCACACCCACCAAGCCGTGCCCACAGAATCGGATAGTAAAAATATTTGAATCCCACCACTGCCTCACAGGATGGTTGTGGTGTGGTGTGGAAAAAAAAGGAGGCAGAGGACTAAACATATTTGCTGCCTTCAGTTGACCACATTAAACAAAAAAAGAGGGCAGGATAAAATATAATAACAATGACAACAACAACAACAACAACAATAATAATAATGGTGCTTGGAAAGATGAAGCTCTGATGAAGATCAGATTCATAATGGGATGTCTGAAGATGAGATTAAAAAGTTGAATTATGAGAGTTCCAATATTCTCAAACCAACAGAGTTATGAATATTTATCAATAGCCATGGAGATAAAATGAAAATTTAGTTGCTTCACCATGGACACATTTTGTTAATAAGACTCATCTTCCCTCATGGGTTTCTATTAAAATACAGCGATGAAGCTTAGTGAAGAAATAAATAAGGGACTTCTAAATCTAATCCATTAAACTGCTTATAAAACCACACAGGAGAAGCTATCTTGCAAGAATGAACAGACCTATTTCCTCCCAGATTTGCATTGTTTGTGTCTGCAACATGAGGCTTAATTACTGTATCTAAAAGGACAATGGGGATCCAGACTGGTAGACATTACAAATGTCTGCTCGATGACCCGAATACAATTGGAAGTGGGACCAGATCAAAGTGAGTGCAATTCTACTGTGTATCCCTTGATGGACAGCAACCTTTGTGTATATGTGGGTCAGGAAAAAGGTCACACAATTAAATCAGGGCTGCTCCCGAAGGTTTGCATGGAAGCCCCACAATGGCAAGATGGTTCCACCATCAGCCTCCAAGAGCTTCTGATACTTTCAATCAAATGCTCATATCATGTTTACAAGTTATAGCAAGGAAAACATAATAATTGTTTACTGCTGGTTTTTATCAATAGTTTATCAATTATTTCAATATATTGCCTACTAACCCTTGATGCTCAGGATGGAGAGAGAAAGAAAAGGACCAGGAGAAAGAGAAAGAAAGAAAGAAAGAAAGAAAGAAAGAAAGAAAGAAAGAAAGAAAGAAAGAAAGAAAGAAAGAAAGAAAGAAAGAAAGAAAGAAAGAAAGAAAGAAAGAAAGAAAGAAAGAAAGAGAGAGAGAGAGAGAGAGAGAAAGAATCATAATTTATAGAATGGAAAGTGGCAGAGGGCTGAATGTTGATCAAGTATGGAAGAGTAGGGAACTTGGTGGTATTCTTCAGTGTCACATTTTAAGCTAAACTTGTGTACTAGATACTAGATCCGTGTGCTTCATAGCATTCAAGAGATTGACTTTCAGAAATCATTAGATTTCCAGAGAACAGAAGAATCTGGGAGAATCTCCTGGCCCAGATTATTTATCCTTCCCTTTTTCAGCCAGACATGTTTCACTGGTTGGAGATGAAACCAAGATCCAGTGCAAAGCCTGGATGAGCCCCCCACAGCTGTCATTTCAAATGCAATCAAACACCTAGAAGCAAATGCAAATGTTTGGGTGTTTTTCAGAACCAAGACCTTGCTTGTCTATCCATAAACCTAGCCATGATTGAGCAATGCCAATTTATCTGATGCCCAGGGCAAATGGAGAGCTGTAATTGTTATTGCTACAAACAGTACCATGTTTCTGTGGGTTCAGATCAACCAACTTTTCTCAATTACTTCAAACGCATCCTTCCCAAGCTCCAAGATGGGGCTGTGTAATCTAAACTAAAATGTAAAACATAACATAATCTAAACTAAAATCTAAGATGAATGGGCAGGATCCAGAGAAGGGAGGTCATCAGGGGACCACATTCTGGTGGTCCACCATCTTGCATAAAAATATAGTCATTAAAAAATATCCCTCTTCATGGACTTTCTAAATTTTAAACATGCCTTTGATTCAATTTCCAGGACTGCCCTTTGGAAACATTTTTTAAAAATTGACAGAGGCATGCTTTCTGAAACAGAAATTATAGTCCAACATCAGCTGGCACAATAAGGGTTCAGAAAGGAGTTAGAATGCAGTGTATTCCTGTTCCGCTCATTTTTCAACTTGTACATCAATTCAGTGATGGACCTTCTTCATGCTCAAGAGTTTTATGACCTAAACTAGAAGGATGCAATTGCTATGTTGCTTTACGCTTATGATGCCATTGCGTTGCCTCCAGAAGTTGAAGGTCCTCCAACATTGGAAATTTTCAAGAAGAGACTGGACCTAGGGTCTCCTGCTTGACTGTCGTGGCCCCATCAGAACCCAATTGGGAGGAGGAGGAGGTATTGGAACTAGGACCGTCTGACAAGGAAGGCACATCAGGGGCTGAGGATGAGGCTCCTCAGACATTGGAGGAGGTGGTCAACTAGATGAAAAGCTGCCTGCCTGTACAGACACAGGGGAGGATGGACTGCTGACCAGCTTTGTGCTGATAGACAACTGATCTCTGATGAGGAACAGCTCCCTACTTCACTCAATCCAAGGGCAAGAAGAGTGGAGCATAGGCAAGCCTAGAGAAAGGCTGCAAGGGTTTTCCGGGAGGAGGTCACTACAACCCTCCCTCATAAGGAACACCTGGAGGGGAGTAACTTAAGGAGAAGCTTTGAGGAGTTAGTCTTTTCCAGGAACAATTGTTTGCTTTGGCTTACACTCCCCTGGCTTTGACTAGTGCCTGTTTCCATTTGCCTTGCCTGGCTTGGAAGATCTCTCTTCGCCTTTTGTTTGGATCTAGCCCTTGTCTTGTGGCCTGTGTTTGGCCTTTGCTTTGCTGTGCCTTTGGAACTGCTTCTCGTCTGGGTACCTGTTGCTTGTCCTGAGGATTCCTCTTGTGCCTGAACTCTGCCTGTTGGATTGGACTTGGAACCCTGGACCTTGCCCTGTGAGCATGCTCTTACACTGTGGGTTTTATTTGTACTACCGGGACTGTGTTTGGGAGACTGAGGGTGACTGCCTTCATAGAAGCGTGGGGATGGAGCCTTATTGGTTGTTGGAGGGCCGTTGGCTGGAACATGTGTTAAGAGAAATAAAGAAATCTCTAGAGGCCTGCCTTGCCTTGACCACTAAGGTCATAACATTGAGCAGGGGGGTGGACTAGAACAGGGGTCCCCAGGTTCTGGTCCTTGGATTGGCACCAGATTATGGCATACCAGAAACCGGGCTGTGCAAACAAGTGAAGTCCCACCCATGGGATTCCACACCCCCTCCAGTCCCTGGAAAAACCTTTCTCCATGGAACCTTTTCTGTATTCTCTACAGAGGTAGATAAACTCAACAAAACATGGTTCATCAGGTATCTTCATGACTCACATTTGTGACAAAATTCTTCTTTATGTCCAATTCCTTTGCATATCTGATTTGTAGGTAAAAGGTGGTTATCTCCTAATCCATCTCATAGCAATAGAAAGCAGCTGCCATGAGTTCATGAATTCAGGCAAAAGAGAGGAAAACCTCCTCCAACCCATCGAGGGTCAATTTAGTGACCAATCAGGATTACAGATGTGGTCAAATGACATGGACTACATTTCCCAGGATACCTTTACTACATTTACCATGATGCATTCCCTTAAGGGGACAGCTCACAACTGCTACCTAACTATCCAATTCCCATATACTGGCTGGACAGCACAGAACCCATCCCTGGTGCCCCAAAAGGTTGGGGGCCACTAGACTAGAAGACTTTCCAAGGTCCCTTCCAACTCTGTTGTTCTGTTATTCATTTCACAATCCTGTAGGAAATAGTAGCAATATTTTGGTACAGCAGACTAAATCCCTTGGATCTTACTTTTGGTAAATCTGTCTTTGCTAAGAGCCACCCAACAATCCTGGAGAGCACAAGGTTTGTTTATTTTTTTAAAGAAGTATTTTAATTACACAAAATAAATAAATGCAAACAGAGAGAGAGAAAGAGAAGGGTAGAAGTTAATCACTGCATTTAAATACTATGGAGTGGTTTTCCACTGTATAAAGGTACCAGGAAAGTGCATCAGAATCAGGTAGTGCAGCTAGATGATAGGTCTTAAGTGCTCTTAAGCTCTTTTATACAAGCAGAGCACAATTATCCGTGCAGCATTAAAACCTTTTGAGGTCAATCCACTTTCCCACTTCATTGATGGGGCATAATTAGGAATTTATGTGAAGAAGGATGCATGGGCACAGTGCAAACACTATTTTTGAGAGCAGTCCTTGCTGGACCCAATGCCAAATGCCCAGTTAAAGCTTTAGATAGGAATGCCTGCAATCCAGCTAAGGGCTTAGAAGATGAGAATAAACTACTGGTTCAAAATCAAATTCTTCCCAGGTTGACTAACCTCTTTAGCTTTAATAGACAGTTTTCCTTCTCCTCGGAAACAGGCCATAGAGCAGAAGTTGGCTGATATGGGTTTTCTGGTATATGGGTGTTCTGTACCAATCCTAATTTTATTAGGATATGACCAGTGGTGGGATTATTTATATCAATTATTTTTACTACTGGTTCTGTGGGTGTGGCTTGGTGGGCGTAGTGTGGTGTAGTAAGCGTGGCTTGGTGGACGTGGCAGGGGAAGGATACTGTAAAATCTTTATTCCCTTCCCACTCCTGGGGGAAGGTTACTGCAAAATCCCATTCCCTCCCCACCCCACTAACCTGCTTTCCAGCTCCGTTCTCCTGAGCAGGGCAACAAAAGAAGACCCAGCCAATCATCTGGGACTCAGAAGGCAGAGAAGAAATGGGGGCGGGGCCAGTCAGAGGCGGTATTTGCCAGTTCTCCAAACTACTCAACATTTCCACTATCGGTTCTCCAGAACTGGTCAGAACCTGCTGAATACCACCTCTGGTGTGTGTGTAAATTATATATATAATCTTCATAGTCTATAATATTTTAGATTTACATTTGCACAGGTAATGAACCTAGCATTATAGCATTGTGTGCTGCATTTGAATGTGTTCTTTTATCTTTATTTGCACAGTCTTTTGTCTCACCTATTTTATTTTTCTTTGGTGTTGCATTTTTTTTTTTTAATTATCCTGGTCATAGACTGAATAAACCATTACAATATCCTCCTGTCCTCTGAGCTGTCTCAACCATTTTATCCATTCAGGCTTAATTGATTCTGTATCCTATTAACTCTGTTTCTCTCCAACGCTCAGTGTAGCCATTTGTCTTCTAATCCTGATGCTTTGGATGCCAAATGTGGTCTTTCAAGCCAGCTGCTCTCAGCAATCCAACTGGCTTTGTTGCGCTGTTCCAAATGCTGCAGCTGGACCTTTGGGACAATAGGATCTGCGCTTGGCAAAGTCCAAACGAGCTTTTGATTGAAACAAATTAGTGCTCTCAGCAGAACAGCCAAGGACAGAATGGACAACGAGGTAATCGTAGAATAGTGGTTGAAGGAAGGAAGACTGTTGGCCAATTGTTCGAGCAAGCTGGTGCAGAGATTCTGTCATCCAGATGAAAGTCAGGGTTTGACTACAAGAGGAAGAGAGAGCAAGAGAAATCAAAATACTAGTACTGAATTAGAACAAGGGTTTTATTTACATCCCTTTGGTACAGCCAAATGCCACCAAATTTACACAAATACATTCCTCAAAACAAACAAAAGAAGAAGAAACCTAAATATCTGAAAGCACCTGGATCAGCTTGTAGGCTTCACTGGATGATCCTAGCAGTGATGGGATTCAAATATTTTTTTACTATCGGTTCTGTGGGCATGGCTTGGTGGGCATGGCAGGGGAAGGATACTGCAAAATTTTTAGAATTTAGAATTTATTTGATTTGTCAATCGCTTAGAAGATAATAGGTATAAGTATATACATAGTTATGAATACATGAAATGGGTACATATAAGAAAAATAAAAGAAACAATAGGACAGGGATGGTACGCACATTGATGCACTTATGCACGCCCCCTACAGACCTCTTAGGAAAGGGGTGAGGTCAATAGTAGACAGTCTAAGGTTAAAGTTTTTGGGGTTTGGGGAAGAAACCACAATCAGGTAGAGTATTCCAGACATTGACCACTCTATTGCTGAAGTCATATTTCCTGCAATCAAGTTTGGTGCGGTTAACCTAGAGTTTATATCTATTGTGTGCTCTTGTGTTGTTATGGTTGAAGCTGAAGTATTCATTGACAGGTAAGTCATTGCAATGTATGACTTTATATACCATACTTAGATCAGACCGAAGACGGCAGGGATGAAATTCAAATAAAGTTGCCACCGGTTCAGTGGGTGTGGCTTGGTGGACACGCTTTGCGCGCGTGCATGTACTTTGCATGCACACGCGCACCAAACATGCACTTTGAGCAGGCGCAGAGGCATTTGCGCAGGGGCAGAGTTGTTCTACCTCTTCCTGCAAGCCTGCACAATGCTGGTTGCTGCAGCAGCTGCCGCATGGCACTATTCTGCGCCACACAAAGCAGCTGTACTTCGAATTCTGGCCATAGAAGTGAGTATAGGAAACCGGGCGAGTGGGTGGGCCAAACACAGAGCAGCGGAGAGAACCGGTTCTCTCTGTGCTGCTCATGACCGCTACTGGCTCTTCAGAACTGGGCAGAACCGGTCGCATTTCACCACTGGAAGACGGCATAATTCAAGGTTTTCTAGGTCTAGAATTTCAAGTCTGGTGGCATAAGGTATTCTACAACGAGTAGAGGAGTGAGAACTCTTCTAGTGAAATATTTCTGGATTTTCTCAACTGTGCTAATATCAGATACATAATGTGGGTTCCAGACTGATGAGCTGTATTCGAGTATTGGTCTAGCAAATGTTTTATATGCGCTAGTTAGTAGTGTGATATTACCAGAAAAAAAGCTATGTAGGATTAAGTAAACAACTCTTAATGCCTTTTTGGCTGTGTAGTTACAGGGGGCTCTAGCACTTAGATCATTAAAGATCAGTATTCCAAGGTCCTTTACAGAGCTTGGATAATCAACAAGGTCTTGACTATTCAGCTTGTATTTTATTTTCTGATTTTTTTTTTGCCAATATGTAAGACAGAGCATTTATTTGTTGAGATTTTAACTTGCCATTCTGATACATAGTCAAGATCTTTTTGTAGGGTAGCAGTATTGTCTGTGGTATTGAACAGCTTTACATCATCAGTGAAGAGAACGCAGTTGCTCTTAATATGATAATAGAGGTCATTTATGTAGAGTATGAAGAGGATTGGTCCTAGTACACTGCCTTGGGGGACACCACTATTGACAGGTACAGAATTTGATAGGACACTCCAATTTTGACCATTTGTTGTCTGTTTGACAGGAATGCTTCTATCCAGTTATGAAGTTGTCCAGAGATACCATAAGATTTTAGTTTTAGGAGTAGTTTGTTGTGTACCACTGAATCAAAGGCTTTATAGAAGTTTATGTAGATTATATCTATTGTTTTGCCTTGGTTGAGTTGTGTAGTCCATATGTTTTTGCAGTGTAAGAGTTGCAGATTACAGGATAGTTTTTTCCTGAAACCAAATTGTTTATTAGAGAGTAGGTTGTTTGTCTCTGAGTGGAGGATAATGGATTGGTTAATAATTGATTCCATGACTTTACAGGTGATGCAGCATAAGGAGATTGATCTGTAATTTTCAATTACATTTTAAATCCATTCCCTCCCCCTCCCCCCCCACTAACCTACTTTCCAGCTCTGTTCTCCTGTGCAGGGCAACAAAAGAAGACCCAGCCAATCAGCTGGGACTCAATGGGAGGCAGAGAATAGATGGGGGTGGGGCCAGTCAGAGGTGGTTTTTGCCAGTTCTCTGAACTACTCAAAATTTCCACTACCAGTTCTCCAGAACTAGTTAGATCCTGTTGAATCCCACCTCTGGATCCTAGGTTGTTTGCAAGTGAAAAAGTAAAAGCCCAAACTTCTCTTTTTTTCCTAAACTTTGCATACTCTTATCCACTTCTCTCATATTTCATCTCATTTTCCTTTGCACTAAATTTTAGGATATTCATTTAAAAAATCTGATTTGTTGTTCAGTCACTGTTTATATCCAACTCTTCACAACCCCATGAACCACCACATGCCAGGGCCCCTCTGTCTTCTATTATGTCCTGGAGTTTGCCCAAATTCATGTTCGTTGTGTCAATGACACTATCTAATCGTCTCATTCTCTGCCATCCCCTTCTCCTTTGGCCTTCAACATAGCCAACTATTTTCTACCAATGAAACTAAGTGCGAGATTGGCTGAACACAGTTCTATAGTTATCAGAGAGGGCTACTTAAGGATGTCTTCACTGCTGTTGGATCCATATCTCATTGGCTCTCATGTCTCATAGACAGTATCCATTTTTTTTTTAAACTCTCTGTGATATTCAGCTAAATTGACCCAGTTGGATGCTTTGGGACTGCAGGCCTGTGAAATATTCATTGAGATATTAATGAATTCTTCCCAGGTTTTTATAAGAAATGTCTGTGGAAAGGTGTGTTATCTCTTGCTTGTCTGGAATAGGTGATTGCATGTACGTACGCAAGGAGAAAGTATTACTGCAGGGATACCATTCCTGCAATGGTATCAACTTTTTAATAAAAGTTATTTTAGTGTTTAGCAAAAGATGTGTTGTGTGTTTTTTTTTTAAAGAAAAGACTTAATTTTCCCTACCTGTTGAACTAAACTATCTTGCACTTGTGTAATTAATTACTGAGCAGCTGAATGATGAGTTGCTGTTGATTTCTTACTGTGTAATGAGATGGCATTAGAAATGACTTGTACATTAAAAAAAAAAACAAATTCACTTTTGCAAAATTAATTATCTTCATTAACAGTATTTACTGAGTAACGATCTTTACGAGGCATTTGTTAAATGCCATGTTTATTTTTTCCCCACTATTAATCATTGAGGCAGCTGTATCCTTTTGAATAACTGGATGTTACCTTGTTTGAAGATTAAAAATGAAAAGAGAGCTTTTATGTCTGTTCTGCTAAATTCTTCTCCTTTGAATGTTTATGTCATGTCTGTCTATTTAAATTCATTTCTGTTGCAAATAATGTACATTTAATACCCTTCCAGGGATATTCTGTGGTCTCCCATTTAACTGTCTAGGCAGCTTGTATACTCCCAATCATACCATGCTCCAGAAATATACAATTTTTAATTTCCTACGACATGCTTTTCCTCAAACACAAAAAAGTCACTATTAGAAAAGCAACGAACTATATATAAACTCTATTAAGCCAAAGCCTGCCCAACTGGTGATCCATTAAGTCGAACAAAGCTAATCACACTTAAGAGCTGCGTCTTCAAAAATGCTTTGGAAAAACTGCTTTCTACCCTGTGTAAGAACAGCTTCCCTCTGCAAGAGCAATATGTATAAAAAAGTATTTTTGCTGTCGTGAAGGTTGAGACTCACTATCTGAAGCTCAGATGCAGTACTCATGGTTCAACTAAAACATATTCTTTTTCATGGGAATGATAAGAAACAAAAATGCCTGCTGTTGTTGTGGTTTGCCGGCAGCAGGTGCAGATGACTGAGGTCTCGGAGAGTGAGGACACAGATGAGGGGCCTTTTTGTGATGCAGGGATGGGGCCAGGACCATCAAGGAGTGGAATGCTGCCTTCAGAGATTGTGGAGGCTGGTAGCAGTGATGAAGAGGTCCCCGAGGAGCCTGTGCCCAATACATGTGCACGCAGGGCTGTTTGAAGGAAAGAGCAGGTGCAGCAGCACGGGTGACTCAGGAGTAAGGCTGCAAGGTAATGGCCCTTCCCTCAAGAGACAAAAGCCAGCTGAGAAACCAGAGTTCTTTGCAGGAAGCAAAGAAGTTTTTGCACTCAAGCCTTGTGGACATTTGGAATACATTGATTGGTGTTTGGAGACTCTTTGTGTTTGAAATATTTCTTAGTAAATTTACCTGGTGTTCTTGGCAGCTTTGCACAACCTTGGCAAGGCTCATTCTTATCAGAGACAATTAGTTTGAAACAGCCTTTTAACCATGAAGGAACGGAATTTGTAAAGAATCATTAAAAAGTTTTGCTGTTACCTCTGTTTCGTGTTTGTTTCCTTGGAACAAGGTTTGGGTCAGAACAGCTGTTGATTTAAGATAGGATTGTATAATTACTCAGTTCCTTAAAGTAGGGAAACCATTTTCTCAAAATCCTTTAAAAAAAACAGATGTACTTTAATAAGAGGTGAGAAGCGCTGAGCACCAACTCGCTTCTTCCAAGACAATTTTGAAGACTCCACAGCCCTATCAGCTGCACACTGTCTTTGACAATCCACTTCCTGGTTTTCTAATCACAAATTGTACTCTGTTGAGATGGATTTTGTTTTAAAATGCCTGAATTATATCTAGTCAGTGGAGGGAGGAAAGAGGTTGCAGCCTCTAACTGGTCTTTCCATAGCTAGGGCAAAGAGAAGGGATTAATTTGGAAAGAGGAAATGTAGCCAAACAGCAGTCAGAAAAATGCAGGTTCTAATGTAAAATAGTCTGCAGGAGGGGAAAGCTTTCTCAAATGCCATCACTTGACCTCTCCTATGTTGCATTATTGCTACTTCAAGAAATCAAACTTCAGTGTTTAAGGGTGAAATTATTCAATGGTTAAGCTCCGAATAAAATGGGGAAATTTTCCAACTCCAGAGCTGGTGAACTAAATCTCAACTTTTTCATCCCATCTCTGATACCAGTTTCCTCTCAAATGAGAAGATCTGCTACAAGATAAGTGACATTTTGAGAGCAGTTGGGTGGTCCTTTGCTGGACGATTCAGAAACAGGCCCCAGTATATTGAGGTCATCAGGACATAAAGCAAAATTTATCCCAAATGGAGAATGTTTGCTTAGCAGCTGGTCATTGCAGTCGGAGACTTTTATTAACCTAAGCTTTTCCTGTATATAAGTTTTATATAAATGGTAACATTACTTACAACAGCAACATGCTCTTTCATTATCTGAAATATCTAAATTGTGCTAAGAAGGAGATATTAGATAGATAGATAGATAGATAGATAGATAGATAGATAGATAGATAGATAGATAGATAGATAGATAGAAAGATAGATGATTGATAGATGGTGGATGGATGGATAGACAGACAAAAAGATAGATAAATAGATAGATAAATAGATAGATAGGAAAAGTAGATGATAGATAATAGAAATGATGATAGATAGATGATAGAAATGATAAGAGATAGATAAATAGATGATAGATAGATAGATAGATAGATAGATAGATAGATAGATAGATAGATAGATAGATAGATAGATAGATAGATAGATAGACAGACAGACAGACAGACAGACAGACAGACAGACAGACAGACAGACAGACAGACAGGCCAGATTCAGTTCTTTGACAAATGTTCAGTTGACACTTTTGAATCTTCTATAGTCCCTAAAATCTAAAAATAACCTGTTCCATTGTACTTATGGGGAAAAAAAGAAATCCGTCAGAATAAATGAGATGATTAATTTATTTTCTTCTTTTCAGATTTTAGCTGAAGGGCAGCTTCACACAGAACTGCCAGCTGTAGAGTTCAACTATGTGCCTCTTCCTGTTGGGATCACAGTGAAACATCATTAATCTATATAGCAAATAAACGACCACCATTTACATAATCACATTTACTCTCAACTTATAACATATTCATTTGCACACAAGGGAAGGAGTCGGATGTTACCTTCGCATATGTAAATGATAAAAAAAACCTATTCAACAGTTGAGGCAAATCACTCTTATTCAGAGATAATAACCTCATCTAGCACAGAACCCAAGATGTGGGTTTGATTAGATACTGAAAAGAATTTTCTTTTTTATCAAAATAGAGTATGAAATAGCAAAACTTTGGAAGCTACTACAGAAGAAGGAAGCTCTTGTTTATAGAACCCTCCTAATCTCTAGAAGAGAGAAATGTATAATTTCTATATACAGTATAAGCTGCTCAGAGTTGTTGGATATGAGATGGGGAGTAAATAAATAAATAGATAGATGATAGATAGATAGATAGATAGATAGATAGATAGATAGATAGATAGATAGATAGATAGATAGATAGATAGATAGATGAATGGGTGTGGGTGGATGGGTAGGTGAATGGGTGGTTGGACAGACAGATGGACGGACACCTAATCCAACAAGAGACTGTTGTTTCCTAATCAATATAAATTACTTTAATCAGATTTTATCTCAAGTATTTTTGGTGTGGCTACAATCAAACCCTTTTATTTTGTGGAAAATATAGGAAAATACAAAGTATTGGATTTAGGTTTATTACCTGATGAAATCTGAAATGGATTGTTCATGTAATCTTCTTCAGTTCTTACATTGCTTTTGGTTGGATGGAGAATTGGTTGGAGAATTGTAAGAAGAAGAATAGATACTCTGGCATTGTCCACCCACAGATGTTACCAAGTGGCTGTTACAGTCCTTACACCTCATGTTATGAATGACTCCATTTTGAGTCTGGGGCTGGTGGGTCTTCTGATTTATTTAGGATGTTTTGCCACTATGTAGAACAAACAGGAAGAAGACTAGCAGATCATATCCATGAACACTAACTAGTCAGTGTTTTTTACTACTGGTTCTGTGGGCATGCCTTGGTGGGTGTGATGTGGCTTGGTCGGCGTGGAAGGGAAAGGATACTGCAAAATCCCCATTTTCAGCCCACTGCAAGGAAAGATATACTACAAAATCTCCATTCCTTCCCCACCACTAACTTGCTTTCCAGCTCCATTCTCCTGTGCAGGGAAACAAAAGAAGACCCAGCCGATCAGCTGGGACTCGATGGGAGGCAGAGAATAGATGGGGGCAGGGCCAGTCAGAGGTGGTATTTACTGGTTCTCCGAATTACTCAAAATTTCTGCTACCAGTTCTCCAGAACCTGTCACAACTGGCTGAATACCACCTCTGTAACTAGTAGTCAGAAAACATGACAAAAACTCTTAATTTCACAACAGGCTTAATCCACAGTTTCAGTTGAGAAACTCAGCATCCTAAAACAACCCAAGTCAAAAAATGCTAGAGAATCCCTGGAAGGCTCACACTTTGACAATTAACAGGCACATAGACTTAAAAAACATCTACAGGGCAATTGTGAATTTAGGTAAGACTGAATTTGGCTCTCAAATAAAATAACCTGAGATGGCCATGTTGAAGGTTTTTTTTTAAAAAAACTACAGTTTTCTGTCATAGTTATTCAATAATATATGCTCAGGAATAACGTGTAGAAAAAGAGATGGGAGAAGACATTAAAAAATAAAGCTTTTTTTAACAAAAAAAGGAAAAGGAAACAGGAAAGTAAGAAGAAAAATTCTATTTTCACCCTATGTTAATGATTGATAAATCTACCCCCATGGGAAATAAGAAAGAATCAGGATCCAGTCTGGGTTAGGGTTAGGGTTTTAGTCTTCCAAATTTTCGGAGTCATGCTGGAGCCCATCTTCAGGGAACTTCTGCTAGAAGCAAGCATACGCTCTGTAGAGATAATTCCCAGAAGATGGGATCTAGCATGAGTCCAAACGTTTGAAAGCCTAAACTTCTGTTCCTACAACAGTATCCTTCCTGGGACACGTATATTTGCCTTCATTCATGAAAGAAGTTTCACCTACAATATCACTGCAAGATCTTCTCTCTCTCTCCCTCTCTCTCCCTCTCTCCCTCCCTCCCTCTCCCTTCCTCTCTCTCTCTCTCTTTCTCTCTCTCCAACAACATTCGTTCAAATTAAAACCTCTGAAAATCTTCCTTCTTTGATTTATAGCACTCTGCAATTTTTTTTCTTAAAAATAGCCAATGACCAAACAATTTCTCTAACCAAACTTGGATGGAGTTTCTCCTTCTTTCCTTTCCCACTTCCCTGAATTGAAGACAGCAAAGTCTAAGGAGAAATCTTCTCCTCATGCAAGATTCAGCAGCATCTCACCTCCTAAAGACATCAAACATGAAATTTACTCTCTGTGCTCATGAAATTCTCAAGGAGAAACAGGGACATAGAGGCAGGGTTCCCATTCTGAAGTTAAACCTCTGCTAGACATAGAAATGTCCACTTTGGTAAGAGGGCTTGTGGTTGAATATTTCTCCACCCTAAAATCATAAGAATCTTTCACAGAGAAGGGATAAAAGTATGCACTAGGCTAGAATTTCTGGAATCTCAAGCAGGTACACCGAAATGAAGTTTACACAATTCAGAAGATCTGGGAGGATTTTCTGGACCTTCCCAGATCTGTCTAGCTAAATGGAGTCCAGGCATCCAATCCTTTGGCCGAAGAACTGCTTGGTTGTCAATCGCTAGTGCAAGGAATGCTGGATTGGTTTAAAAATTTTTAGCAATGGGTTCTCTGCCCAGTTGCTGGGTGGGGGTGGGCGTGGTCTAGTCAGCCTTCTGCACCACAGGGGAGGGGCGTTTTTGCCCTCCACGGGCTCCGAAGGCTTTCCTCAAACCTCCAGGAGGGCAAAAACAGCCTCCCCTGGCTTCAGAAGCTCTCTGGAAGCTGGAAACGGGCCCATTTCTGGTCTTCCCAAACTTCCAGTAGGCCCACTTTTTTGCCCTCCTCAAGCCTCTGCATGCACCCGGCACTTACCTGCATCCAAAACGGGCCACATGGGGACTCCTGGGAGGGATGTGGTGGGGTGGGTGGGATCAGCCAGGAGTGGGATTTGGGGGTTCTCTGAACTGCACAGAATTTTAGCTAGGGACTCTCCTGAACCCCTGCAAACGCCCAGCAGCCCACCCCTGGTTGTTTGGAGAAATGAACGGGAGGGAACTCAAAAGTAAAATGCTCAAGATCTATAGAAGCTTCTAATGCAATTCATTTGGGATGGAATTCCAATACAGAGCAACAAATCCAAAGGTTTGCAGAAATAAAACAAATTCATTTCCAGCTACGTTTTTATTTTATTTAAAGACCTCTGGAAAGATTTCCCATCTGCCAATATCTGAAATTCAAATATGCAGAGAGAATTACAGCTTTTTAAAATAAAAAATAAAGCACAGTCAAACAGAGGTAATCCTTTTATAACCCTCACTGAACTACTGCGGGAAGCAGGAAGATAGGCATCTCTTAAAGCCGTATGCAACCCAGGCAGTGGCTTTCAAAGTTTTCTCCCTCTGAATTTGCTCCTAAAGCATTTTGCTATTCTAGTTCTTTCCCTCTTTGAACAAGAACTTTTCATCCCAGATTGCCACCCCTGAGGCTGTTCCTATTCAGACATTTCAGCTGATGGTAGGATTGGCAGGTGAGCAGTGGGACAGTTGCCTTTGAAGTAGAATCTCTGAAATGTTCTCACCAATATCATTAAATTCAGGCAATACCTTTCTGCTCACAACAAACAAACCAGCTCCAGTTTGGTTGTTATTCTACAACACAGGTCTCCAAACTTGGCAACTTTAAGACTTGTGGACTAATTGAAGTCCACAAGTCTTAAAGTTGCCAAGTTTGGGAACTTCTACAATACTGTCAAGCAGGTGTTGCCCGTAATTTACAGTAGCTGGGCCTACAAATGGGAATGCAATGCACCTCGTTGTTCCCACTTTGGAAAACAAATAATCACATCACTACTTAGGGGCTTCTGCATTATAGAACTTCTAGCTTTAATTGTTTTAATATGCTGATTAACCAGCCCTAGATTTTAGCTGATTAATTGCAGAAACACCTTCTTAAGCTGCAAATATAAATCTTAATCAGTCAGGCCAGGAAGATACAAGGACTTTCAATTGGATGGTATGAAGACTTCCTTCACTTAGATTAACCTGCATAAGGGACTTCTGCCCTAACCCAGGTCATGCAACTCAATAGGATAGATAAACCAATATAAGCATGGGGCTGTCAAGGCAGACCTTGCTGACTGTATGCATGGATGTTTGTTATTATCAGACAGAAAAAGAAAAATGGAGAAAGAGAAGGGAAAATGCAAAGAAAAACAAAAAGAGGAAGAAATAAAAAGGGGGGTATAATTATTTGTTTGTAGTGGTGGATTGCACGCAAAAGAACCTAAAATTTTCCACTTGTGTGCAATTACCACTGTCATCACACCCAGTCCCCAAAGACAGTAGTCATAGATAATAGAAGTTATACAACGGAAAGACAGATGGGACAGTCCATGCTCTACTACATTCTCCTATTTTTAGGGAAATGTAATAATGCTTCCAACTCTTTGCACTGGCAGATGCACCATGCTGTATCCATCTTGGGCTGCATTTCAGAAAATGAGATGCAAAAAAGAGAGTGCAGCTGTTGATTATTAGACATTAAATTATTTGCTTTTATCCGAGTTCTTTCTTGCTTGAGACCGGCTTACAACCACAAAACTGCCAATCTATCTGTGGCACTGTCAAATGTGAGCATACTGTTCTTGACACACTCTAATTGGTTTTGACGATCTATCTGTTTGTACCAAAGATTGCGAGATCAGGGTGTTAATCAAGGATGATGCTGTGGTTGGCATAAACTAATCACATGTCAGAGCCAACTGCCAAATTTTCCTTACAGGAGTTAAGCAGCTACTAAATGAGCAAATTAATATTAAATTTAATATCACACTTACTTTCAGTTCTCATTATCTAATACACAACTTTGTCCTGCTTTGTCCATCATCACTACGTTTCCAGCTTCCAATTGTTTCTGAGCCCAAATTTGAAATGACATTTCATTGTAATTAATGTATACATTAAAAAAAAAAAAGGTTAGCTGATAAGGAGGCTGGTAATTATCAGGAATGCAGTGGATTAGCAAGAGATCTTAATCCTTGTTGTGTGTTAGCTTGACAAAGATCCGTTTTCTCAAGGTGTTATTAGTACTGAGAGATGAGGATAGCTTTGCTGAATCAGGCCAAACATTTTCGTGTGCCATCAGTGATAAATCACATTTTACACATATCTGAGCAGATTATCCTTCTCCTGTTCTTCAGAAAATAGTTCAGGTTACCATAGTTCTTGCATCTTGAAATTAATACCTTACCATTACAACTAGAAATCTTGATAAGCTTTTTCTTCTTTGTGTTTGTCCAGTTTCCACTGAAAATAATTATGGTTTATCACTTTGCCTTGTGGAATTCCATAGAAAGCTTTGGGATTTGTGCACAATATTCTGTATCTCTCCTGCCCAAACTGTTTAAACATGTATTTAGTTGAGAAAACACAAAAGGAAAATATCTATTTTGTTTACAAAAATATGCATTAAAGACAGTGAAAATACTGTAATTATTTAATTACATAATTATTATAGAATAATTATATGATATGATATAATTATATAATTATAATTACATGATTATAATTATGTAATTATTTAAGTAATTATGCCTGCAGTATGGGAATTTGTAATAAATATTTACTGTATTTTACCCAATAATTTTTATTTTAAAAGATAGTTTGCGGTAGATTTCATAGTATGGACTAATATTGGAATAGAGGCTCTACTGATTTTCAACTGTATATCCATGGAGGTGCAGTGGTTAGAATGCTGTGTACTGCAAGCTACTTCTGTTGACTGCCGGCTGCCAGCAGTTTGGCAGTTCGATTCTCACCATCCTTCCATCCTTCTGAGGTTGGTAAAATGAAGATCCAGACTGTTGGGAGCAGTATGCTGATTCTGTAAACCACTTAAGAGGGGACTGTAGAACACTGTGAGGCGGTATATAAGTAGGCTTACATTAATAGGAAGTTGAATATACTGTACCTATGAAAGCTTATTCACTTCTAATTTCCTTTTCCCTTTAGGTATTGCATGAGGCAACACTTCCATGTTGCTTGTGATGTTCCAATAAATTTCACATGGAATGAATTTAATTCATTGCTTCTGCACATGCAGAGAATCAGCCAAGCATGTGAGTTTTGTGGATTTAGCGTCATCTTTGGAAATCTCGATGTCATCGGTGTTGCTTTAGCCTTAGTTTCTGTCCCTCACTAGCAATTTGTCTTTGAAAATGGGCAGCAATAAATAGATGAATCAATTGGAGTAAATGGGTACCTCTGAATAGGGTAATTCTTCAGGGTCCCGTTAAGCTGTCCATCAAAATCTTGCTGTTACTTTTGAAATGATTACTTAGGATACAATCTTAGCCAATAATTCTTCCCTTCCTCTTCATTTCTCCCCATTTTATATCTAAATGCTTGCTTCCACTTACCCTCCATTATATTTCTCCAATGTATTTAAATCACTTTTCTCCAAATGCACCAAAGTGTAAAAAAAACCCCAAGAAATGGCAACATAAAATGAAATTATGCATTAGCAATGACAACTCTCTGACTCAGTCATTCTCACAGGATTACACTGAAGATACAGAGAATTTATGCCATTTGATTTGACAATTAATTCAGCAGAAGGAAAATTTATGACATGAAGGTACTGTAGAAGTATCTTTCTAGGACAGCTGAAAGAACCTTTGAAAGAACCTTTCAGCTGTGGGATGATGGAGAAAAATATAAAGAGCAGCAGCTTTGTCTGTCATTCTTTTTCTCTACCCAAGATACTCAAGAGTCTTGATGCTCACTGAAAGAATGAGAAATTCCCTTTGCTAGTATATAGAGGAATCTATTGTTTTAAACTGAAAATTGTTCATTTATAATAGTTCTTATAACCCTGTCCTGCATGTCTCAATAAATCTTGCTAAAGAAGACTGTGAGATCATGCTTGGAAAAGAATAACATATAGTTTAGATAGCTGTCAAAGAATCTGACATAATGTTCCTAAGAGCTGTTTCCCATTATTTGAATTGTCACTGAGTTTTATCTAAAATTTAGGGCTGTGAAAGATGGACAGGTCCTGATAAAGAGCTGTGCACTGCAGTGATGATGGGGTTCTTTCAGTCAAGGTGAAAAGCTGAAAAGATTTTCTTGGAAGTCGTGACTCCTACCTCAATCAACACTTACAACTCTTAAAGATCCATCTCATCCTGGGCAGCCTTTTTTTGAACTATTATCATTTGGCAGACAGTACAGGATAATAAAAACAAGGACAAATAGGCTGAAAAACAGCTTCTATCCCAGGGCAGTAACTCTATTGAATTCTACTGTATAGTGAAACATTAATGCAATATTGGGTTTTCAATTCAATTGGATAGAATGAGAAGGATGTGTGTTTGTGTTTTGTTTTTGTAGTTATAATGTACAATGAAGATAGCATTTAATTTCATTGTACGAGGGGCAATGACAATAAAGTAAGGTAAACTAAATAGCCAGAAGTCAAGAGGTCACTTAAAGAAGTGCTCCATTCATTTTGGTGAGAGAAAACCCCCTTCAAAATCTCCCAGCCCTATTCAAACTAGTTAGACCTTGAATGGTCTTTCACAGATGTATTTCATGGAAGATCGAAAAGAAGCTTGCAGTTGCTGAGTACGCTTTTCCTAGAAGTTGGGAGAAATGAGTTTCTCTCCTTAAGCAAAGGGACAGGTCAAGGAAGGTTTTACTTCTACATGTTTCTTTTCAGGAGACTAAAATAAATAGTTAAGTTTAGTAAGGAGGACAAGATTTTAAAATGTTCCATTACGTATACTATTCTTGGAAAGCCAACTCTGAAACAAAATTTAATGCACACGTATCAATATTTTTTTAAAAAACCAAATATGATGTGATTCACAACAGCTTGTGAATGAAAATGGAGTTTATGATCATTATTATTTCACAAATCTCATTGGCAATTGGGACAAGGAGACTGTCAGCCTTCAAGATTTTCTTCCTTTGCTTTGCATCTCTAGGCTGTCATAAGTAACGGGGGGAGGAGGGGGGACATGGTTATGGGAAGCGAGCTGGAGGTGTTACAAAACAGAACTGTATACATGGTGGCGGGGGGAGATTCTTGCTTAGGCTTCTATCCTATGCTATGCGTAGCCACAACTCTTTATCAAAATATGTCAAGGTCAACGGACAGAGGCCTCATCACCACCTGAAGATGCCCACATGATGCTATACACAACTTTTAATTGGATGAGCCAATTGAACTATTGGGGGTGGGAACATTGCCATCACTTTGTATATGTGATTTACACACTCATTTTCTCAGATTCAGAATTCTTTTGTTGCTACCACTTGATTTTCAGTAAAAGATATCTTTTCTTTAAATAATGGAGTCTAAGTATTTCTTTCTTGGATTTTCAATGGAGCACCAGCTGACAGAGACACAGAATATTCAGCAATGGGAAGCTATGCATATTTGAAGACCTTGAAGCTTCAAAAAAGTGTGACAGAAGACTTAGTAACCAGATATAATTGATGATATAAACAGATGTAGGAGAAGAACTTGCAGAGCCAGGGGGAGGAGTTAAAAGAGGTATCAGCCTAGAATCCTTTAGTAGCCACAAGTGAACTAAATCCAATGCCTCTTGAGTGCCATTGACCCTTATGTAACTCTAACAAAGTTTTGGCCATTAGTTGAGAAGATTCCCATATATAAGCAAATAAACAGTCTGTTATTCACATATAGACCTGGAGAAATGGGTCACAAAGATTTGAAGAACTAATTGATCAAACATCTACATTTATTTAAAAGTTAGTACAATGGCAGTCTATTTTCTGTTTCTCTATGTATACATGCAGCTATCTTTAAATGGTTTAAAAACTACTTGATGAAGAAGCCCTTCAGTCCTGAATAGTTGTTCTACAACTTAGGAGCCACTAGAGAAAATGGTCTGTAATGTGTCCATGTAAGAATAAAAATAAGGGATGTGGTACAAGCTTCAGAGAGCTTAAAACAAGCGACAGATATTTTAGTTAGAGACATGTTGTAAGATCTTGCCTCAGCAGTCCCCTCCAGAAAGCAGAACTCTTGAAATAGGCAGCATTTCAAAAGGAATTTTTATTGGGAGACAGTGATAGCAAAGAGAATGGGCAGGTTCGGATTCCAGCACTAAAACATTAGGTTCAAAGTTACTCAGCCAACTCGTTCCCCACTGCTCAGTCCGATGCGAGCCAATCACCAGGTGTGGAGTTGCTGTGAGAATTTTAGGCTGGGAAGGTGATGAGAAGTTGTTCCCAGGTGCTGCGCTCTCATTTTCTTTGGAGCCGTCCCTCCTTCCTCCCTATCCCAGGAAGATTCATCAAAGTAAAGAAAGACCAAAGCAGGTGACAAATCATAAAATACCAAGGCTCCCTCCTTCTGCCAGAATGGCAGCATCCTAATAGGGATCTATTGGGGACCTGACACGTGTTATCATCTTCTGTGTGAATGAGGATTCTTTGGTCTTCCAATTCAACTGCTCCGAGATGAACTGGGAGATGTTGCTGGGTGAGAAGAAAAACAGAAGTGCCAACTCAGAAAGCTCAAACTTCCCAAGGAGCTACTGACACAGTTCTACAAAGGAATTACTGAGTCTGTCATCTGTACCTCTATAATTGTCTGGTTTGGATCTGCAACCCAACAAGACAGACAGAGACTTTGGAGAGTAATTAGGACTGCAGAAAGAACAATTACTACCAACCTGCCTTCCATCAAGGACCTGTATACTGCACGATCAAAAAGAGGGCTGTGAAAATATCTACAGACCCCTCACATCCTGGACATAAACTGTTTCAACTCCTATCCTCAAAACGACGCTATAGAGCACTGTACACCAGAACAATTAGAAACAAAGACAGTTTTTTCCCCAAACACCATCACTCTGCTAAACAAATAATTCCCTCAACACTATTTACTAACTCTGCATTACTATTACTATTAATCCTCTCATCCTTCCTATCACCCATCTCCTCCCACTTATGACTGTATGACTTTAACCTTGTCCCTTGTATCCTTACGATTTATATGGACTGTTTCCTAGTATGATTTGATTGTTGATTGTACCCTATAACTATCATTAAGTGTTGGACCTTATGATTCTTGATGAATGTATCTTTTCTTTTATGTACACTGACAGCATATGCACCGAGACAAATTCCTTGTGTGTCCTATCATACTTGGCCAATAAAGAATTCTATTCTATTCCATCTTAGTTACAACATAGATGGACAGCATTTGAGAAGTTGGAGATTATGGTAGGGCCTGAAGATGTGAAAGGAAGATGATTGTGGTCCCATTTGGTGGCTATAAATGCAACTGACAATGAGACAGTTCTGAGAAGCAGATCCTTTTATTCTCCCCACTTATGAACACTTTTCAGCATTCCAAACTCTATGCTATTGATATTCAATCAGAAAGGTCTGAATTTTGGTCATATGATTTTAGTCCCCTGCCCTCATATTTTGGGGTGTTAACTGTGGAAATAATAGTACTTTGTTCTAGAAGCCTCCCACCCCTATATCAGCAATAAGCGCACCAACGCGCCTACAAGCTCACCAATGTGCCTACCGTCCCTGTCCTATTGTTTCTTCTATTTTTTTTATTTCTCATATGTATCCATGTATTCATAACTATGTTTTTACATATATCTATTATCTTGTAAGCAATTGACAAACCAAATAAATAAATAAAAATAAATAAAATAAGGTTGTAGGAAGTTGAAAGTGGTTGACAGACTACAAATAGAAATTCTCCTTCTGTGCATAGAAGCATCAACTGAGCTGGATGGAGGATACTTCTTATTTGTTTTTATTTCCAAAACTGTCTCTTTCCTGGACAGCCTTTGATGTACATTCATTATAAACAAAAACTCAAGCAGCTTGTCCTACAGTGCCTCTTGATAATCAGTGCTTCTCTGTGGCTTGCTCTGTTTGCTTCCTGTCATCTACCTGGCTAAAGAAGAAGGCAGCATATTGTGAAAAATAAAGGGGGAAAATGTAAGAAAAATTCTAACCATGTTTATGCTACTAAATATTACATCTGTCAAATGCAAGGATGCTATTTAGCACTCTTTATTTGCAGTTAGCATGCATAGCCTAATGATTAACCCTCAAATAAATTTTTGCTTAGCACAGATTTCATTGGATCAAGATTTGAGCCTTCCAGGTTTTATACAGTGTAAGGCTGTAATACTGCAGAGTGAAGAATGCACAATTGAACATAATAAAATAAGACAATATTTGTATAATAAAACAACTTCATGGTGCCACATCATTTAAGGGAAGTAGACATCCAATTTTTCACCTGCCATATAATTTTGCAAAGAAAATTTATCTTTTCCTGCTAATGGTCCAGTAATGATGCAAATATCTGAATGATTTGTTCCTTTTGGTTGGATCAGCTATACCAGTGGTAGTTAATCTTTTTGGGCTCCTGTGCCAAAAATGGTGTGCACGCTGGCACGCTTGTGCTCACGTGCCAACACCCAGAAGGCAATGTGCACCCCCCCACGCCCCCTACAGATGTGCACATAATCCCCACCCACCCACCTAACTTTCCTCTTACCTGCACTGTGCCTCACAGCTGATTTTCGGCTGGTTTGAGGCCTTTTTTGTCCTCCCAAAGGCTTGAGGAAGGCTTCTGCAGGCTTTGCAGGCCGAAAACTAGCTCTGTTTAGTCACTTCCGGTATTTTTGGAAAAACAGGAAATGGGGCTAGTTTTCGGTCTGCAAAGCATGCAGAAGCCTTCCTCAAGCCTTTGGGAGGCCGAAAAAGGCCTCAAACCGGCCAAAAATCAGCTGTGCGGCACGCACGTGCCCAGTGAGGTAAGGTTTTTTTTTTAATTTACATTTATATGCCGCTCTTCTCCAGAGACTCAGGGCGGCTTACAGTCTTTAGAGCACCATGCTAAGTGCTCGGCAATAGCCTTTTCCATTGTATATGCCTGCTTATTACTAGGGCTTTTGCCTCCCCCCTCCCCCAGTGGCATTTTTACAAAGTCAGCTTATTGCCCCCAACAATCTTGGGTCCTCCATTTCCCTATTGTTCTGTATTGGATGTTTTGTATTTAAAATACTCACCGTTCATTGGTCGTTGAGTCGGCGGGAGATCCTTCTCCTGTCATTGGCTGGTGAGGCGCGGGAAGCCTTTAAAAGAGAGGCTGCCGCGACTCTCCAGCGTGTCCGTTCTGAAATAAACAAGAGAAGAGCTGAAATCACTAAAGAGTGCGTGCCTCGTTATTTCCGCTGCCAAAACACTGGCGACGAGGATGGGATCGAGACAGCACTTTTAAGCGAGTGCGATAGTGGCGGAGATCGAGCGGCACCATACCTGGAAACAATACCCCGCCTGAACAATTCAACCCGGCAAAGGAAGAATGGCAGTCGTATGTAGACCGTTTCCTCATATTCCTGGAGAGCAGCGATCTGAGCGGCGTATCGGAACATCAGAAGAGAGCGGTTTTCCTGACCCATTGCGGCCAGGCTGTATTCCGCATGGCAAAAGCGCTAGCATCCCCGATCGATGTTAAGACATTAACCTGGCCCGAGCTGGAAAAGATCCTGCGAGCACACTATGCTCCTACAGTTTCCTGCCTAATTAAGCGCCACGAGTTTTATCTCCGAAATCAGAAAGAAGATGAATCTATCGCTGATTTCGTGGCACTCCTAAGAGACATTGGGGGTGAGTGCGAATTCTCGGATTTCGACGAAGCCCTAAGAGACCGAATCGTGCTAGGGCTAAAAGATCCAGTACTACAGAGCCGATTGTTAAATCGGCCCAAAATAACAGTGAAGGAAGCTATAGAAGAAGCCACCGCAGCTGAAGCCACCCAGAAATCAGCGGCAAAAATGAAAAAGATTAACAAAGCTGCAAACTACAACACCAGAGAATCACCCAAACCAGAGGGGGATCGAGAGAAGACCATAACACACCATGAAGATCTGGAAACTGAGACCAGTAGCGAGGAAGACGATGTATGCCACCTGAAGACAGGTAGAGGGAAAAAAGAGTGGGCAAACAGAAGGTTCGATTTTGAATGTAACCGCTGTGGAGGAAATCACCCCAGGTCAGAGTGCCGTTTCATCGACGCGATATGCAGAAAATGCGAGAAGAAAGGGCACATCGCAAAGGTATGCAGATCCAGATCAAGCTATAGCCCGAGGCGAAAAGGAAGCCCTCCCCCAAGAAAAAGAGAGAGAGAGAAAGAGAGAAAGACAAGCAGCCGTTGGAGCCAAGAGGGAAGAGAAAGGAGATACAAAGAATCAAGGTACAGGAAAGAAGAAACACACCAAACAGTTATAATTGGACACTCAAATACAAAAAATGTAAGGAAGGTCCACATCCAAGTAAGGATTGAGGAACAAGACTGTGAAATGGAAGTGGACTCGGGATCATTTCTCTCTATGGTCTCGTGGGACACTATCAAAAACTTGATTCCAGACATCCAACGAAGCGAACTTGAAATACAAAACTTGACACTAAAAGACTACCAAGGTAACAAAATTCCTGTCGTGGGCGTTGGGCACTTCCAGGTCACCTTCAAAAATCACACCGAAATTCTACCACTAACAATTGTTGACCGGAACAGACCAAGCCTTTTAGGATTGGAATGGTTCGAACCGCTTGGAATTGGGATGACCGGCATCAACCACATCTCAGATGCAGACTGGGAAGCAGACCTTATTCAAGAATTCCAGGACCTGTTCAGCGGCGAATTAGGCAAGTACCGGGGTAACCCGATATCTTTTAACCTAGACCCTAAGGTAGCCCCAATTAGACTAAAGGCAAGGCGTGTTCCTTTCGCTTTAAAACCAAAAATAGAGGAACAACTAGATAAATTAATTAAGCAAGGAGTCCTCGAACCAGTTGACCACGCTAAATGGGAGACCCCCATAGTCATCCCTATTAAAGCGGATGGGTCGATTCGTATCTGTGGGGACTACAAGGCAACCCTTAACCATGCGTTACAACAGAGTGCATACCCCGTTCCGGTCGTCCAACACTTGTTACATTCTATCAAAGGTGGAAAAATCTTCGCTAAACTCGATTTGGCCCAGGCATACCAACAACTGCCTGTAGACGCAAAAACAGCAGAAGCCCAAACAATTGTCACACACCGGGGCGCTTTTAAATGTAACCGCCTCCAATTCGGCGTTAGTGTGGCACCAGGCATTTTCCAATGCTTAATGGAACGCCTCCTCCAGGGAATACCGGGAGTCATCCCATACTTTGACGATGTCCTAATCGCAGCTAAAGACAAAGTGCAACTGCGAGACCGTCTAAGAAAAGTTCTCACCAAATTCGCTGAAACAGGCCTCAAAGTTAAAAAAGACAAATGCACATTAATCACAGAGAAAATCGAATTCCTGGGATACCTAATTGATGGCGATGGCATTCACCCGACAGAAGGAAAAATCCGCGCAATCAAAGACGCCCCCACTCCGACTAACAAGGGAGAACTACAAGCCTTTCTAGGGTTAATAAACTTTTATCATGTTTTTCTACTGCAGAGAGCCACGGTTGCGGAACCTTTACATAGACTCCTGGACAAAGACACGGTTTGGAAGTGGGACAGTCGGGAGGAAACAGCTTTTAACAAAATAAAAGACCTCATTACTTCAACAAAGGTACTAATACAATATAACGAGACTTTACCATTGCTATTGACTTGCGATGCATCGCCTTTTGGGGTCGGAGCTGTTCTAAGCCACCTTTTACCTGATGGCAGAGAGGCTCCGATTGCATTTTATTCAAAAACATTGTCTAAAAGCCAACGAAATTACAGTCAACTAGACAAGGAAGCACTAGCCATCATATCAGGTATTAAACGTTTCCATGAATACCTCTATGGCCGCCTGTTTTCTGTAATTACCGATCATAAACCATTATTAGGAATTCTGGCTGGAAACAAAGCGACGCCTAACATATTATCACCCAGAATGACGAGATGGTCAGAATTCCTCGCTGCATACAACTATACCTTGTCTTACCGCCCCGGTCCGTCTATCATACACGCAGATGCATTAAGTCGTTGCCCATTGCCGGACAGTGATCCTGACCCGAACCCCACCACATCTGCGCTGCTGATTGAAGCCCTAACCGACCTTCCAATGACGGCAGCAGACATCGCTCACGAAACCGCTAATGACCACCTACTGCACAAAGTGAGTGGGTGGATTACCAAGGGATGGCCAGATGCTAACTTGCAGGACTTCTATAAACCCTTTAAACAGAGACAAACGGAACTTTCCGTACTTAAAGGTTGTGTACTTTGGGGGGATCGAGTGGTTATTCCACCAAGACTGCGGGATCCGATTTTGAGCCTTTTGCATGAAGGACACCCCGGGGTTGTTAAAATGAAAGGTTTGGCCAGAAGCTATGTCTGGTGGCCTGGGCTGGACAAGGACGTTGTTGATTGTGTTGCGGGTTGCCAGCCATGCCAGACATCCCGTCCCTCACCCCCGAAAGCACCAGTCGCTGAGTGGGATCTGCCCAGGGGCCCATGGTCAAGGGTTCACATAGATTTCGCGGGTCCAACTAAGGGTTATACGTTTTTAATTCTGGTAGACGCTTACTCGAACTGGCTAGAAGTAAGCCTCATGCAATCAACCTCCTCCGAAGCTGTCATTCGGCAGCTCAGAAAATGGTTTGCCACACATGGGTTACCAGACGTCCTAGTCTCAGACAACGGCCCTCAATTCACAGCTACAAAATTTGAGGGCTATTTAGCCAGCTTGGGCATACGGCATGCCCTAACTGCGCCGGCACACCCGGCAGCGAATGGACGAGCCGAACGCATGGTTCGGTTCACCAAAGAGACACTCTACAAGTTAGGCCAGGGCCCTATACAAGCACGCATCGATAAACTATTATTTATACAACATACCACACCCAGCAGCACTACGAACAAAACCCCAGCCGAACTACTCATGGGGAGAAAATTACGCTCCCCTTTGGATAGACTTCACCCCACATACTCCAAAGACAAACCACTAGACTCTTCCAGCAAACTCCGAACATTCCAAATTGGAGACTTAGTTTACGCAAAAAATTTGGTGGGACATCCCCTATGGGTGCCAGCCACCATCACCCAACTCACAGGCCCACGATCATACCGACTTACCACTTCTGACAACAGAAGCTGGAAGCGGCACATCGACCAACTTAGATCCCGCACCCTTACCAGACCTTACGACCTCCCTGGGGGGGAAGGGGATCAACCACCAAACAACCAAGAAACAGCATACCCGCACCCAACCAACAATCAAAGAACAACAGACCCACAAACGAACAACGACAACCTAACCTCCACACATACACCCTCAACACTAGCTCCAGTCGAGTTTCGCAGCTACGCACCTGAGCCAGGGGAACTTCCAGATGAAACACCAGACACGGCCGACGATAATCCAAGCCAGGAAGGGAGCGGCCTAGCCATCTCAACTAGTCGAGCTAGGCCCGCTAGGAGTGACTCGGCCGGCTCGACCTTCCAGAAGTTTCCCAGGCCAGGGACAGGAGGACCAACAGGTCCACCTGCACCGACCATCAGCGATGAAGTGAATGAGCCGCGCAGGTCCAGTCGGACCCACAGGAGCCCCGCCTATCTATGTGATTACGTAACATAGGCGGAGCTCCTGATTGGTCGGACTGGACCAAGAAGGGAGGGGTGTTCTGTATTGGATGTTTTGTATTTAAAATACTCACCGTTCATTGGTCGTTGAGTCGGCGGGAGATCCTTCTCCTGTCATTGGCTGGTGAGGCGCGGGGAACCTTTAAAAGAGAGGCTGCCGCGACTCTCCAGCGTGCCCGTTCTGAAATAAACAAGAGAAGAGCTGAAATCACTAAAGAGTGCGTGCCTCGTTATTTCCACCATCAAAACACCTACCCCGAGAGGATGGAAGGCTGAGTCAACCTTGAGCCTGTTGGGATTCGAACCTGCACTAATTGCAGGCAATTGAGCTAAGTGCTAGATGATTAACAGCCTGCACCACCAAGGCCCAAGTTTGCCTGCAGCTCATGTGCCAGCACAAATGGCTCTGCATGCCACCTGTGGCATGTGTGCCATAGGTTCGCCATCATGGAGCTGTAGTGTAAGAGTGGCTTAACCTTTTAAAAAATAATGGATGGATTACGTGTCAGTGAAATCAGTGCTGACTCTTTGTGAACACAGTTGTTTTCACCAGGACAAGAGGTTCCTCGCTTTGTCTTTTAGTTCTTCCAACGATGCACTCATCACATCATCAGTCCTTCCACCTTGCTGCTGGACAAGATGTTGGTTTGACTTTCTGGGGAGGGTGGGATAATGCTCCCCTCCATAGTATTGCTCCGCAGAAGTAATTGTCCCACCCAATGAATTGATTCCTGCGGTATGCATGTGTGTTTGTTTTGAAATAAGGAATCACCCTGATTTTGCCAACATAGAATTTATATTCTGAATCATGACTGAAGGAAATCCAAAACTATATCATCATTACCATATCACCACCAAGGAAGTCTCAAAAGTGCTCCTCCAAAAGGCAATTGGACTTTTTTGGTTTTTTCCCTTGAAAACATTTTGCTTTTCATCCAAGAAGCTTCTGCAGTTCTGAAAAAGCTTCTTGGATGAGAAGTGAAATGTTTTCAAGGAGAAAAAGTCAAGAAAGACCAGTTGCCTTTTGGAAAAGCACCTTTGGGACAATCATGATCTAGATGATTGAGAGTCTCCATAGACACTACCAAAGAACATTCTCACCAATTAATTGGTTTGGAGAATATCTCTCCACCCAGCTATCCCCATAGCTAGAGTTCTGTTTTCCAACATACATTATTTGGCAGAGCCCTATATAAGGCTTATCTATAGCTGTAAAACTAATCTTGTGGAAAAAGAACAAGGTTCTGCATGATTCTCTAATTTGACTACTTGTCATGCATTGCTTCTGGGAATTTAAGTGAGACAGAATTTTACAGGAGACATCACAGGTTAGTCTCAGCTGCTACGGAGTGGTTTTTTTGTTCTGCATTACTGTGCCACCTGATTTCAGCAGGATTTCCAAGGAGGACTTGAAGGAATAGGAGAAGAGATAAACATAATGATTTAATAAAATCATTTATTAAATATTATTTAATAAAAATAATGATTCTTTAAATAAAGAAAAGCCTTCTCTCATTTGGGATTTTTGTGTGTTGGAAACAGCATTCATGGAATATAGTCCAGGGATTGCTTAACCTAAAGAGATCCATGGTAATCCCTCAGATTTTCACCATGTTTGGATTATCACCATTTCTACTACTGCCCCTCAAAAAGAATGTGAGAATGATTTTTCAATCATGACTTCTGCTGGCTCGGCAATGTTGGGAACAAGGAAGTAACAAGCCAGTTTTAGAACAGAGATTAAAAATGCCATGCACTAGATTGGACAACTGAACTGAAGCAAATGAGAAACTGTTTTCTTAGCAGCTCTCTTAGCAACAGACAGCCTGGAGTTCTGAAAGAAGAAAGATGTTTTTCCATCTGGCATGGATGCAATCATGTGAAAGGCAAGATTATTTTTCATCTCCAATTAATGTGTTGAAGGACCTGAAAGAGATACTCTAACCCAACCAAAGAAAAATAGTGTGTGAATCTCTTCTTCATTGAAAGGTTAATGGGTGCAATTAGTGCCTTCATGCCTAGGACTTTGAGACATGAGAAGGTTGAATGAAATCAATCCTTATACATTTTGATAACTTAACCTACATCTTCGCTGCTTTTGACTGTTCAGTACAATGAAACTAAGAAATTTCCTTTAAGAATGCATTATTTAAGAGGTTATAGAAAACATAAAAATGTAGACAATGGTACTGGCAAAGAAATGTGTACTTTTATTTATTTATATATTTATTAAATATTGAATGCATGTACAAATGACACAGAAAGGAAGCATGAATGAATATATGAAAAAGTGGAATAGCCTGGAGGTTTATCCATTATTATTTCTGTTTGTTCACTGTATAAATAAGCAGGGTCAACAAGCAGGAAGTCAGGAGGAGAGCTGAATACTAGGGTTTAGGAAATCACAACAAAGTTTTCACTCTCAATCTACGGTTGACAAGGTGACTGCGCAAAAAGTCCATTTGTGATGACCAAGGAAGAAAAGTGAAGATTAACCGACAGGATTCTGCAGTTGTGCTTAAAGACAACCTGATGTTTAGTTGGAGCATGTTCATAGCAGTCTTTGAAGGAAATGTCAAAAACCAGGAACAATGCATGACCACATTTCAGCTGATGAGAACAGATGAAGATTTCAGAATAGAGTAGCGCTGGAAGGGAATTTGGAGGTCTAGTCTAGTCCCCTACTCTAGCAGAAGACCCTGGCTTGCCCTATACGATTTCAGACAAATGTCTGTCCAGTCTCTTCTTAAAAACTTCCAGTGATGAAGCATCCATAACTTCTGAAGTCAACTTCTGTTCCACTGGTTAATTGTCCTCACTGTTAGGAAGTTTTAATCCAGGTTGCTTTTCTCCTTGATTACTTTCCATCCATTTTTTCTTGTCCTGCCTTCTGATGCTCTGGAAAATAAATTGACTCCCTCCTCTTTTGGGCAGCCCCTCAAATACTGGAATGCTGCTATCATGTCCCCCCTAGTCTTCATTTCTCTAGACTAGCCAAACCCAAATCCTGCAGCCGCTCTCTTTATGTTTTGGTCTCCAGATCTTTACTCATCTTAGTTGCTCTTCTTTTCATTTTTTCCAAAGTCTCAACATCTTTTTTGTAATATAGTGACCAAAACTGGATTCAATATTCCAGGTGTGGCCTTACTGAGGTTTTTTAAAGCAGTAGTAATACTTCATGTGATTTCAATTTTATGCCTCTGTTTATACAACCAAGGATTATATTAGCTTTTTTGGCTCCCACCGCACACAGCTAACACAGTGGGGTTCAAATATTTTTACCACCGGTTTGGTGGGTGCGCTTTGGGCACGTTCACACACTTCGGGCCTGGGCAGGCAGGTGAGCCCAATAGCAGAGCAGCAGAGAGAACCGGTTCGGTCTCTGCTGCTCATCGCTCGTACCGGTTCTCTAGAACTGGGCAAAACCGATCAAATACCACCGCTGAGCTGATTTATGTTTAAGTATCATCCACTCTCACATTTACTGTTTTTGAGCAAGGTTTAACCTAATCTATACTTGTACCTTTGGTTTTTCCTGCCCTGGCGTAAAACCTCGATTTTATCCACATTAAATTTCATTTTGTTGTATAGAACCCATTGTTCAAGTCTGTCAATATCTTTTTGGATCCTAAACTTGTTTTCTGGGGTGTTAGCTATTCTTGCCAGCTTAGTGTCATGTGCACATCTGATGAATTCCCCTTTTATTCTCTCATCTAAGTCATTTATGAAGATACTGAAGAGTACTGGACCTAAGACAGAACCTTGTGGTACCTCCCACTAAGTGGTACTTACTTTCCTCCATGTAGATGTAGTACCATTAAAGTCTACTCAATGAGTACAGTTTGTCAGCCAGTTACAAATTGATCTGGTGGTGATGCTGTCTATCCCACATTTGTCTCGGTCTTCAGGACACCCTGACATGGGAGTGGAGGTTTTTTTGGGTAAAGAACACAGTCAGAGAACCAGCCTAGAGGATGACCCTTATAAAGAGAAGGGAGAGATCATAAAAAATATTGCAAATCAGAGACATTTTCAAGTCCTGGTAGATGAAAGAGGACCTGAGCTTTCAGGGGAATGAAAAAGCATAGAGGATTTCTTTGTGTGTCCCAGAAGAGGACGAGGAGATCCTGGTGGTTGGAGATTCACCATAAGGAAGTGAAACAAAATATGTTAACCAGATTCATCAGCACATAAAGTATAATGAAGAAATTAGTAAACCAACCCAATGACTTCTAAGACTCATCAAGTCTACTGACTATTCCCTCCAGCTAAACATTTCTTTAAAAACCCAAATTATAACCACATTTCAACAGACTTTGAAAAGCTTTAGAGGAAGCCCGAGACCTTCAAAGTGCAGGTTGCATTGAGGTCCATCCTTTCAGACTGTGAAAAGGAACCAGAAAGGGAAAGAAGGGAAAAATATAAAGAAAACATGTGGATAATCAGTCAGCACCACAATAAATAAATTTGGCTATGAGTTAGCCATGTTTCTGTCCACTTATTATCACTTCTAAAAGGTAAAGGATACCCTCGCAAATGCGTGCTAGTCGTTTCTGGCTCTAGGAGGTGGTGCTCATCTCCATTACAAACAGTGGTGGAATTCAATTTTTTTTACTACCGGTTCTGTAAGTGTGGCTTGGTGGGTGTGGCATGGCAGAGGAAGGATACTGAAAAATCCCATTCCCTCCCCACCCTGCTAACCTGCTTTCCAACTCCTTTCTCCTGTGCAGGGCAACACAAGAAGAGCCAGCCAATCAGCTGGGATTCAGGAGGCAGAGAATAGATGGGGGCAGGTCCAGTCAGAGGTGGTATTTGTTGGTTCTCTGAACTACTCAAAATTTCTGATACCAGTTTTCCAGAACTGGTCAAAACCTGCTGAATACCACCTCTGGTTATAAAGCCGAAGAACCAGAGCTGTCTGAAGACATCTCCAAGGTCATGTGGCCAGCATGACTAAACGTCGAAGGCGCACAGAACACTGTTCCCTTCCCACCAAAGTGGTCCCTATTTTTCTACTTGCATTTTTACATGCTTTCAAACTGCTAGATTGGCAGAAGCTGGGACAAGTAACGGGAGCTCATTCCGTTACGTGGTGCTAAAGATTCAAACCACCGAACTGCTGGCCTTTTTGATTGACAAGCTCAACAGTCCCTGCATCGCTTCTAGAGGGTGAAAATTAAACTCACCGAGACTGAGCTTCCAATTTAGGTCAAATCTAAACCCACTTTGAGTTAGTTGATTGGGCCAAAGGTTGTCCTTTAACCACAACAACACTTAGCTTTTCCTTGACCCAGGAAAACATACTCAGGCTATGACCATTCAAAGTTACAACAAGCCTGAAAGAAGTGACTTACCACTTGCCCTCGAACTTAGAACCATCACAGCATCCCCACAATGATTAAAATTCAGGCCCTTCACACAACCGGCATGTACTTATGACATTTGCAGCATCTTGGGGGTCACCATTTGCAATCTTCCCAGCAGGCTTTTTGACAAGTAAAATCAATGGGAAAAGCCAGATTTTGCATCATGACCAAGGGATTCGCATAACAATGGTGGCGGGTGATTATGGGGGCGTCGCGAAGCTCCCAAGTGATGCCTCTCCTGCGCGAGCTGCATTGGTTGCCGGTGGCTTTCCGGGTTCGCTTTAAGGTTCTAGTTTTGACCTTTAAAGCGATCCATGGCATTGGGCCAGGCTACCTGCAGGACCGCATTCTGCCGGTGATCTCCAGCAAACCAGTGCGTTCCCACAGGGAGGGCCTTCTCCGGGTGCCGTCGGCCTCTATGTGTCATCTGGCGGCCCGCAGGAATAGGGCCTTCTCTGTGGGGGCCCCTGCCCTCTGGAATAGTCTGCCACCAGAGATACGTACCAGCACGGACCTGAGAGCCTTCAGGCATGCGTTAAAAACCTGGCTCTTCGAGCAGGCTGGCCTGGGCTGATATGAGATTTTAACCGTCTCCCGTTTTAATTTGGTTTTAATTTGGATTTTAATTTGGGGTTTTTAAATACTTATGGGGAGGGTTGACTTTTAATTTAACAGCCCAAATTATTTAATTCATTTTAATTTTTGTATTCATGTGTTGGGGTAGAATTGGCTGTGCACCGCCCTGAGTCCTTCGGGAGAAGGGCGGTATATAAATGTTTGATAAATAAATAAAATAAATAAAAAAGATAATAAAATCTGACATGACTCACACAACCAATGACTTTGCTTAGCAACAGAAATTCTGGCTCCAGTTGTGGTTGCAAGATGGGGACCGCCTGTACTGAAATCCTCTACATGCTTCATCTCTCAGTTATGTAGTTTAAGTACTTTGCATCCACATTAATAACTGATTGCCCCCTCTTCCTTCCAAAGCCTCTTGATTTCTAACCTACAGGAATATGAATTGCCATTTCATTAGACTCGTTGGAAAGGGGATATGGGGAATTTACAATAGCAATTTATAATTATACTTTAACATGAATCAGAGACAGAAGCAAGAAGAGAAAACACTGAAAATTTGCTCCCCTCCTAATTAGCATTAATGGCAACTTAGAGGTGGGGAAACCCAATCTATCACCAATAACTTCCCACAAGGGTCCCGAATAAACTTTGCCATTTGACAAAATTAATTTAAAGCTTTCTTGATTGCACAATATATGCAGATGTAATGTTTCCATTTTGTATTGCCTTTTTCATAGCAAATGATTTTACCAAGAAAAGAAATATATGATTAGTATATGCCATTTTATAGTGTTTACCAGTGGTCAGGTCCAAGTTTCAAAATATCTGTAAATCTGCAAGTATAATAATAGAATTTGAGCTTATATTTTACATCAGCCTCAACTAACATGGTGAATGTTTTCTAAATTCCTGAAGCTGGATGCATCCCTTCATTGTAACCATCACCAATGATGAGCATTATGGCAGAAAAGATGAAAGGGAAAGTTGATCTGGCATCCTCATTGTGAATGAGAGTGTTTAAGAGAAGAGAGACAAGAAGAAAATACTGTAGATGCTGGAGCTCCTGAAGGATGTGAAGATAGGCGATTTCTGTTTAAGATTTTCTTCCATCTCTAATTGATTTTCATTCAGCCCAATGCAACAATGACTTTCATTCTCCTGCTGGCTGGGAAATTCTGGGAGTTAAAGTCAACATATCTTATAGTTGCAAAGCTTGAGAAATGCTGCATTGAAGTCTATTCACACTTGTAGCCCATACAGTATTGCCTGTTGGCTGATGTGGACCAAGTGTTATATTTATGACATCACTTTCATACTGAGTATTGAGAGCCCAGTGTAGTGTTTCTCAGTGATAAATCTCTGTCCTACAAAGATACATCAAGAAATACCCATCTTTGCATGAGATTGTCTTGTCCAGCAATGGAATATGAAAAATTGTCTCCACTGAATAAAATCAAATTTATGTAGTAATAAAACAGGACAGTTTCCTTGTGAGACTCATATACACTGAAGAGAAATAACTCTTTATATTTTTTAATATAAATTTTATTTGGGTTTTCACAAAAACATAATACAAATAAAACATCTCTTTTTGAGAATAGCATAATCCCAAGATCACTTCTCCATACAGACACAAACTCAATTTCATATTCATCTTTGTGTTCTATTCCATATCTTATTACTATTTTAACATTTTCTCCATAATTTTTCCCCTCCCTTGGTTTTCTCAACTTCTCAATTGTTATTTTTTATAGTTCAAATTCCAGTGTACCTTATGTTGTTGCTTTTTCAGTTCAACCTGGTCAACCAAAACTTTCTCTTCTTATCTTCCTCCTGCACATTCTTTTCCAGTTGAGTTCTTCTTTGAGGTGGCCATTTCTGACCACCGCTGCAACCGCCTTTGGAAAAGGGAATAATGGCCAGCTGAGGAGGAGAGATGAGGCTCTCCTCGACCCTGCTGGCAGTCTCCCATTCTTCACCACCTCTATAGGATGGCTTAGCCCCAAAATCAGCCGGTTCGGGGTGCTCTGGTGGCAAGCACGGATCGAAACCGCGCACGATCGTGCATTTTGGTCTGTCGCTGAAGAAGCTCAACCCGGAAGTCCTGAGGTAACTCTTTATATTTAAGCCATTCAAATTATTAAATACTTTATATTTAAGCCATTAACTAATTTGAATGGCTTAAAATGCTATTCTGCATTTTATTCTGTTCTGCGTTTTATTCTATTCTATTCTGCATTTATTTTATTCTGCATTTTATTCTATTCTATTCTGCATTCTATTCTGTTCTGCATTCTATTCCATTCCGTTCTGTTCTGTTCTGTTTTCTATTCTCTATTTATTTTCTATTTTATTCCATTCCATTCCTTTTAAACAAATGTGCAGCTTCTGGTTGTCATTAAATATTTGACTCAAAAGCAGGAAAACCCTGACCATTAGCCTTGACCTTAGTTAGAAAAGATCAGCTGTCACTTGGTGTGTGTGTGAGTTTCCCTCCCACTAAACAGGAGTTCCTTGAAATTCAACATACCGGACTACAATAGGCTCTATATAGTCCTCACACAAAAGAACATTTTAAAAATGTTGCTTCTACAAAAAATTCTGTTTCAGCTATTGACAATGGCCTGTGGGGAAATAACACTGCATTTTACTCTTAGAAGATTATTATTTGCATGGGAAAAAGAGGGAAACAACATTGGATACAAGGCCTTCTGTGGCTGCTTGGTATGGGATGTTAGATAATCATTAATATTAGTGATTTATAGATTTAAAAAAAGCTATTATGTCATCCAATTCATGGGATATTTCATTTACCAATACAGCTAAATTTATTTAAAATAAAAGGGCTAAAGACGTAAGATCATGCCATTTAGAACTTTGAAGAACTCCAAAGTATCAAGACTTGGTTTAATTAATTGACACAGAGTTTAAGAATGGTTTAATGGTCTCTGCCTTTTAAAACCTTTAGAACCTTTTTACCTTCTGTAATGCTTAACTTTTAACTATTCTGTTTTTCTCTATGCCACTTTTCATGCGAGCCACCCAGACTCACTTGGGCGAGATGGGTGATGTAGAAATTTGATGAATTAATCAATAAACTTCCTCTCCATTAACTCTGGCTTAACTTGTGTGGACAACACATGTACAAAATTTACCTCTTGACATTCTCCAAATCTTTACAGGGTGTTACCAGAAATCAACAGAAACATGCAAAACTTAAGCCTCAGAGTCAATCAGAATAGGGACCTTGGAGGGCTTCCAGTCCAGCCCCCTGCTCAAGCAGGAGGTTCTATACCATTTCAGACAAATGGCTACCTAGTCTCTTCTTAAAAACCTCCGGTGATGGAGCACCTACAACTTCTGAAGGCAACCCATTGTTTCTTGTCCTGCCCGCTGGTGCTTTGGAAAATAAGTTGACCTCCCCCGCTCTTATTTGTGGCATCTGCTCAAATACTGGAACACTGATATCATATCACCCCTAGTTCTTCATTTATCTAGACTAGCCATACCCAAATCCTGCAACCATTCTTCATATGATTTAGTCTCCACTGACTTTTAATCATTTTAGTTGCTCTTTTCTGGACTTTTTCCAAAGTCTGACTTCCTATCTCTTGACTCTTCTCACTAAATCTAACCAACACTTTGAGTGATTCTCACACCTTTAATATCTGCAATGAATACTATTTACAGAAAAGAGCACTGCTGCCCACACAAAAAGTGATGAAGAGGGCAATTTAATACAGATGTATATTTTTAAATAAGGAAGTAAATGTTAATTTCAGACTAACAAAGCCAGGTAGACCTCAAACAACAAAATTTTAATAATTTAATAGTCAATATTTTACTTAGCCATTGCAAAACAAAGCCAATAGAAAATGTTTAATAAAATTAGATCTCTAATCTGTGCAGACTGAAAAAAATGGACTCATACATAACTGATTCATGAATATTCATTAATTTCACAAAGACATAATGGAAACAATAATTCATAAAAGCAGACTGTGATAATCTAAGAAATATTAACGAGGAATATTTATGAGAAGAGAACAATAATTAAAATAGTCCTAACATGTTAGTAAAGATTATTATTCTAATCTGATATTACACTGTAGGTCGCACAGCAACGAGGAACATGAGCCGAATAGGGAAAAGCTAGGACATCAGCCTGGAAACCAAATGTAGGTTAATTCGATCTATCATGTTCCCTGTAGTTACCATGGTTGTGAAAGCTTAAAAAATCAAGACAAGAAAATCTACTCATTTGAGCTGTGGTACTGGTGTAGACTCCTGAGTATTCCATGGAGAGCAAAGGTGACTAATAAGCAAGTACTAGAATGCATAAACACCAGACTTTCACTAGAAAGAAAGATTACAAAACTACATCTTACTTATTTTGATCATGTCCTGTGGGGGAATTCACTGGAAAAAGCAATGATGTTTGGAAAGTAAAACAAAACCAGGCCACCAAAGAACATGGTAGTTGGACACCATCAAAGCTGACACCAACCAGAGCATAGTATGTCTATGGAAATTCTCAGTCATCCAGGTCTTGGTTGTCCCAAAGGTGCTTTTTCAAGAGGCAGCTGTGTTTTCTGCAATGGTGGGATTCAAAATTTTTTACTACCAGTTCTGTGGGTGTGGCTAGATGGATGTGGCTAGGTGGGCATGGCCATGTGATTGGGTGAATATGCCTTTTTTTTGTAGCACCACCCCCACCCACCCCATTTTTTGGACCTTCCTGGCCTCAGGGGAGCCTGTGGTGGGGGGGCGTTTTTGCTTCCAGAAGGCTCCCCTGGAGCTCAGGAAGAAAAAAAAAAGGAGCATAAGAGGGGCATGCAGCACCACTCCATGGTCTATTTTGGGGCCTTCCTCAGGGAAGCCTCCTGGGCGAAGCAGTAAGAAGTGAGGGGAATCCCAGCACAGCTGTTTGTAGGAACAGCTGATTGTCGGGAGGTTAAAATAAAAGAAGTATCTTAAGGAGCGACTGGGCAGGCGAGCATTGGGAGGTCAGGTGAGTGAGCATCGGGCATCAGGTGGGTGGGGCAAGCGAGCGAGTGGTGACCGAGCAACCAGGTTGGGAGCATGGCCAGCCAAAAGTTACTACCGGTTCAGCAACTCACACCAAATCCTTGCTACCAGTTCATACAAACCAGTGCGAACTGGCTGAATACCACCACTGGTTTTCTGGTTTTTTTTTTTTCTTTGAAGACATTTCAGCTGAAGAAAAAGCTTCTTGGATGAGAAGCATAATGTCTTCAAAGAAAAAAATCCAGTTGCCTCTTGAAAAAGCACCTTTGGGACGGAGCATAAGAACAACCCCAAAGAAGCAGTACAAGATTGGAAGATGTGGAGAGACCTGGCCCATAAAATTGCCAAGAGTCAGACACAACTGAATGGATAACACACACCATCAACATCATCAGTAAGACTTGGCAGAAGTCAATTTAAGAAGATACTCAAGAAAATCTTTAATCAGATATGAACTTGAACTTTGCAGGAAAATGAACAGGTCACTTGGGCAGTAGCAAAAGTTAGCAGAGTTTCTCTTCTTCGAGCAAGTAAGCATCACCACAAGATTACAATGGACAATGCTTGCTTTTCAGAAAGGCATCCAAGCCACAGAAGTCAATCAAGAGATCATTGCAAGAAGCCTGGGGCTAGGCAGTCTTCTCCAGCGATTCTGCTTCACCATACAGTCTGACTACCTAGCTGCTCTCCCTGAAGCATCACTCATCAGCCCCAGGCTAGACTAGAGTTGTAAGGCATCCATCAGAATTCATAATGGAGAGTTCCTCCTGATTCTTGAAGGGCAGGAAATGGTGTCAATATGATTACTACCCTTCAAAACTCGGGAGGAACCTGGCAGTTTCCTCCTAAAAATGCATTAACATGTTAACAGTGACTGAAAGACCATCAGATCCCTTACTATCATCCTGGAGAATAGGAATGCCAATAACCGTGCGGGTGATCGTGGGCGCCCCTCGGAGCACCCACCTAACACCACTTCTCCGCAGGCTGCACTGGCTCCCTTGGCCTTCCGGATTCAATTCAAGGTGGTACTGATGGTATTTAAAGTGCTCCATGGCTCAGGACCTGGGTACTTACGGGACCACCTGCTGCCACCAACAACCTCCCGCCGCCTGGTACGCTCCCACAGGGTCGCCCTACTTGGGGTACCGCTGCCTGATCGCTGTCGGTTGGTGGCCCCGAGGGTGCGGGCTTTCTCTGTGGGAGCCCCCTCCCTGTGGAATGATCTCCCCCCGGAGATACGAGCCATGACAGACATCCTGACCTTCCGGCGCGCAGTTAAGACCCTATTTTTTAAACAGGCCGGCCTGGCCCAGTAAGGGTCTGTGGGGTTTTAAATTTAATGAGGGTTTTTAAATTTTAATCTGATTTTTAAATTTTTATTTATCCCGGTTCTTAAATGTTTAATTGTAGTTGGACGGGATGCAGCCAGATATGTATTTAATCTAGTTTTAAATTCTATTTAACTTGTATTTATTTTATGTGTTTGTTAGGCTGTGCACCGCCCCAAGTCCCTTTTTGGGAGAGGGAGCGGTATAGAAATATGAAAAATAAATAAATAAATAAATAAATAAATAAATAAATAAATAAATAAATAAATAAATAAATAAACATACAAATATGGAGGGGAAGTAAGGAGGCAGCTGATGTAGCACCACTTACTCTGTTTTAGTGAGGCAATCTACTACTCCCCAGTTCAGCAATGGAAATAAAAATTGTCCCTCCCTCATTGGAAATCGTATGAAATTATCTAATAATTCAGCAGCAATAAGAGGCTTCCAAAATCTCCCACCTCAGCCTAGCCCTGCTCCTAATCATATTTAGGTGTTTCAGATTCTTTCTATCTAAAACAGCCTTTGTATAATGAGCCAAACTTACACCCTATTATAACCTGCCAAGCAGAAATGGATTAATCTATTAAGTCTTGCTCTGTCTGTTTCAACATCATGGTAGCCTCTCAGATGACTTGTAAAAATCAGATCTTTTCCAACGTGGCAATCTCCTCTCCATCAAGCAGCCAGTTCCCTTCTCCCCCAGAAAACTCTCCACAATTGGGTTAATGGTTTTTTAATCTCTGTTTAATTACTCATTAATATCCAGTTCCTCATGCATCCTTTTTTCTCAAATATGTATGCATGAGTGCCCGAAGAGGCACAATCCAGCTGATGCAGACTATGAAATCAATGTTTATTTTACTTTCCTGGAATTCCTTAGATGTATTATTTACCCTAAAACATTTAAACTCATTTCATATTCTTTTGGGAAAAGGTTAGCCATAATATCAAATTGTGGAGAATCTCTGCCAGTATTCTCAAAAATCTGATCAATATTTATTTCTTTCCCTTATTTTTTTCTGGTGATAGATCCCAGAAGTTGAATTTGAGTTGAAATAGATAGTAATTTTAAACAATTACCATCATCTATGAGTTTTTTATTCCCCCCCCCCCCATGATGTATAGGACATTCTTCTATGTAATCCTTAAAAATCAAGATTGTTCTGCTTTTGCATTTTATTTCAAATCAAATCAGTTTATTATGACAAGATAATAAAGGGGCAAGATATAATAAAATACTTAATAGTAAAACTGTTACACAAACACACACGTGTATATGAAGAACAGTTAAGTATAATAAGACCTAAAATAATTAAGGATATATACATTAAACTGTAATAGAATAAATATAATATTATAAGAAATGATGCGTAAATGAATATCATTATATAGGAGCAGCATAATAGGGAGTAGCATCTGTTAAAGTTCCAATTGAACCATCACCCCATGGACATAACCAAAGATAGATAGGAGAACCTTTAAAATATTCAAAAAAGACTGTTGAGGGCAATGCAGCCGACCTGGCTGAAATCAAGTGTTTTATTTCTATCAAATTTCTTTTAATACTCATCCCCATAATGAATATATCTCCCAGGCATGCTTGCTAGGCATCTTTACTTTCAAAAACCCACTAAATACTTACAGCTGGATATGCAGGTGAGTGAGTTGGATGGGGGGAAGCATATATAAATGAGAGAGAGAGAGAAAGAGGGAGGGAGGGAGGGAGGGAGAGGAGGAGGAGGAGGAGGAGGAAGAAGGAGGAGGAGGAGGAGAAGGAGAAGAAGAAGAAGAAGAAGAAGAAGAAGAAGAAGAAGAAGAAGAAGAAGAAGAAGAAGAAGAAGAAGAAGAAGAAGAAGAAGAAGAAGAAGAAGAAGAAAAGATAGATAGATAGATAGATAGATAGATAGATAGATAGATAGATAGATAGATAGATAGATAGATAGATAGATAGATAGATAGATAGATAAGGGAGGGAGAAAGATATACAGACAGACCGATAGGTAGGTAGTGGAAGGAAGGAAGGAAGGAAGGAAGGAAGGAAGGAAGGAAGGAAGGAAGGAAGGAAGGAAGGAAGGAAGGAAGGAAGGAGGGAGGGAGGGAGGGAAGGAAGGAAGGAAGGAAGGAATTTTAACTTAACCCAATCAAAGAACAAAGATCATTCATCTCAAATGACATTTCCTTCTCCAAATAAAGAACTTGGGATTTTTGCTGCTAATTTTTCAAGCAAAACCAAGAAGATAACAGAAAAAATAAACTTCAATTCTATAAAAGAGTGTCATTGATCTTAGCCATTACGGTTTTACAAGAAGTATTCAGAATTCCATTTCAGTTTCCTTGGAAACCCTTCAGACACGTTATTGTTTCCTTGAGTGTTAAAAATAATTTCATTGAGTTTTAAAAATTCCTTTAAAACAACTTCAATGACAGTCCCCATTAATATATAGCACCATATGTCAAATGTGGAACTATATTACTATTGCAATAAACCAGTCCATGCTGTCATATGATTTGTACACCTCTGAGAATCTGGCAAGGACATTAAATGGGTTTTTCTGGTCTCTAGTGAATCACAAAGGTCTGGGATACATTTATGAAGAACCAATGAGGCAAAAAAAGGACATTTCCAGTATTTTATATCAAGATACAGGAATGCATGACATGTTTTGATTAATAAATAAAACGATTAACACAAAAACACATGCATTAGACTTTAATATTGATGGCCAAAATGACGAGAATTGTTGTCTCTTATGCTGCATGCATTATTTTTATTTTCAATCAAGTCAGTCCTTTTGGGGAAACCTACTTAGCGCTCTCTCTCTCTCTCTCTCTCTATGTATGTATGTATGTATGTATGTATGTATGTATGTATGTATGTATATGTATGGGGATCTTTGGTAATTTGGGTTTTCTCCCGCGTAAAATTGGAAGTATCTAGGCGACGTTTCGATGAAGTCTCATTCATCATCTTCAGGATTTGATCCTCCAGCAACTAAGACTAACCTGAGCACAACTAAGCCCTCACTTGAACAGAACACACCCCCAGCCAATCAGAACACAGCCAACCCCCCAACCAATCAAAACACAGCCAAGCCCCCACCCAATCAAGTCACCCCCACTGACAGTTAAAAGGAAGAAACAGCTGCAAGCTCACATCCGAGAAGCACAAAGCCGAAGACACAAGCCTGAAGATGATGAATGAGACTTCATCAAAACGTCGCCTAGATACTTCCAATTTTACACGGGAGAAAACCCGAATTACCAAAGATCCACATACAAATACCCACGAAAACCTCAGAAAACATATGTATGTATATACAGGTGAGTATATATACAGATGAAACTCGAAAAATTAGAATATCGTGCAAAAGTTCATTTATTTCAGTAATGCAACTTAAAAGTTGAAACTAATATATGAAATAGATTCATTACATGCAAAGCAAGATAGTTCAAGCTGTGATTTGTCACAATTGTGATGATTATGGCTTACAGCTCATGAAAACCCCAAATCTACAATCTCAGAAAATTAGAATATTACATGCGATCAATAAAACAAGGATTGTACATAGAATAATATCTGACCTCTGAAAAGTATAAGCATGCATATGTATTCAGTACTTGGATTGGGCCTCTTTTGCAGCAATTACTGCCTCAATGCAGCATGGCGTAGAAGCTATCAGCCTGTGGCACTGCTGAGGTGTTATGGAAGAGCAGGATGCTTCAATAGTGGCCTTCAGCTCTTCTACATTGTTTGGTCTCATGTCTCTCATCTTTTTCTTGGCAATGCCCCATAGATTCTCTATGGGGTTCAGGTCAGGTGAGTTTGCTGGCCAATCAAGGACAGTAATTCCACAGTCATTGAACCAGGTTTTGGTGCTTTGGGCAGTGTGGGCAGGTGCCAAGTCCTGCTGGAAAATGAAGTCAGCCTCCCCATAAAGCTCATCTGCAGAAGGAAGCATGAAGTGCTCCAAAATCTCCTGGTAGATATCTGCATTGACCCTGGACATAGTGAAGCACAGTGGACCAACACCAGCAGATGACATGGCTCCCCAAATCAACACAGACTGTGGAAACTTCACACTGGACTTCAAGCATCTTGCAGTGTGTGCCTCTCCATTCTTCCTTCAGACTCTGGGTCCTTGGTTTCCAAATGAGATGCAAAAGTTGCTCTCATCAAAAAAGAAGACTTTGGATCACTGAGCAACAGACCCGTTCTGTTTTTCTTTAGCCCAGGTAAGATGCTTCTGACATTGTTTGTTGTTCAGGTGCGGCTTGACAAGAGATTTGACAAGACATTTGAAGCTCATGTCCAGGATCCGTCTGTGTGTGGTGGCTCTTGATGCACTGACTCCAGCCTCAGTCCACTCCTTGTGAAAGTCCCCAACACTTTTGAATGGCCTTTTCCTGACAATCCTCTCCAGGCTGCGGTCATCCCTGCTGCTTGTGCACCTTTTTCTTCCACACTTTTCCCTTCCACATAACTTTCTATTAATGTGCTTTGATACAGCACTTTGGGAACATCCAACTTCGTTTGCAATTACCTTTTGAGGCTTTCCCTCCTTATGGAGGGAATGGTTTTCTTTATGGAGGGAATGGTTGTCAATGATGGTTTTCTGCACAACTGTCAAGTCAGGAGTCTGTCCCATGATTGTGATTCCTATTGAACCAGACCGAGAGACCATTTAAAGGCTCAGGAACCCTTTTCAGGGTATACCACTCATGGCTTAATCAGCTGATTACAATGGGACACTTTGAGCCTAGAATATTGAATCTTTTCACAATATTCTAATTTTCTGAGATTGTGGATTTGGGGTTTTCATGAGCTGTAAGTCATAATCATCACAATTATGACAAATCACAGCTTGAACTATCTTGCTTTGCATGTAATGAGTCTATCTCATATATTTGTTTCACCTTTTAAGTTGCATTACTGAAATAAATGAACTTTTACACGATATTCTAATTTTTTGAGTTTCACCTACAGTATATATGTATAAAAGCAAAATACCACTCACGCATTATCACAAAATATCCAGAACTGTAAAGCCTACAAACTTGAAATTTGGCACATACGCTCCTCTTGGCTTCTAGCTGCTCACTAAGAAAGGATATTTCAAAATGACCATCAGAGTATTAGTATTTCCTATATTGTTATTATTAACATGCTCTGATGCTAAGGAGTTCTACTCTCCCACCCTACCTGAAAAGAAATCTCTTCCAAATGCAAAACATAAGCAGAGGAGAGCAGTTTCAGTTTTAGTTTCACAGCGCCCAGCAGCTTTAGTACAGCACGGTTGAGCTAAGCCATGCCCAGGCTCCCTGCTGTCTCCTTTTTGCTCACACAGCAAATACTGTTTCACTTTCCAAACAGCCATCAACTCTCTCACACACTGACAGGATGCTAGTCAGATGAATACTGATGGATGCTGGTAGGCAGAGGCAGATTTTTTCCCCTTATTTTCCTCCCCAAAACTAAGCCTGGCCATATAGTTTTGTAGCGAGGTATCAAGTTAATAAGATATACCAAGCAAGTAGCTTAAGCTTAACAATAAGGAAGTGTAGAGAACTGATTGATTATTTTTCTGCATTCATGTGCGAAATTTTAGAATTCCTAATGGATTGCTGGGAGCAAACTTAGGAAGACACAAAGCTCAGTGTGCATCCAGCCACTGTTTCAGTGGCAGAGAGTTGCAGGAAGCTGTCACAGCCAAAAACAGAGCTTGGGAGCCTGAGGCCACCACCTTGTGAACCCCCAGACCCTGTGGTCATAGGGGGCCAAAACCATTATGAGGTGCAGCGAATCCTTGATTCGAGGTGGCACAAGAGACAACAATATTTAATCAAGAAGAAGGGCTACACCTTATCAGAGGCATCTTACGTAAAGAGTAGGAAGGTCTAAGCTGATCGCCTTGTGACCAGGTTCCATGCAGAAAACCCAACCAAACCTGGGGGGTAACAGATAACAGATAATCAGAGTTGGAAGGGACCTTGAAGGTCATCTAGTCCAACCCCCTGCCCAAGTGGGAGACCCACTTTCTGACAAATGGCAGTCCAATCTCTTCTTGAAAGTCTCAAGTGATGGCGCTCCCACAACTTCCGAGGGCAAGCTGTTCCATTGGTTGATTGTTCTCACTGTCAGAAAGTTTCTCCTTATTTCCAGGTTAAATCTCTCCTTGTTCAGTTTCCATCCATTATTCCTTGTCTGGCCTACAGGTGCTTTATAAAATAGCTTGACCCTTCCTCCTCTCTGTGGCAGCCTCTCAAATATTGGAAAACTGCTATCATGTCTCCCCTGGTCCTTCTCTTTACTAGACTAGCCAAGCCCAGTTCCTGTAACTGTTCTTAGGGTTTTTCACAATCCTAAGTTCTATACCCGTAATAAATTTGTTTTCTTTTTCTGTTATACAGTCACCTTCAAGAAGTGAGGGGGGCTGAATGTCAACTAAAAAGATACTCCTTTGATCTTTTTAGCTGCCAGAAAAAGGGAAAAACAGTGCTTAAGTTTTAGCTGGCAGGGTACTCGGGCTTCCACAGGTGCCCCTGATATGTTGAGCTGGCCAGGCCCGCCCTGGCCGTGCCCACCCTGGCCCCCCAAGGTCAAACACAACCCTGAAGTGGCCCTCAATAAAATCGAGTTTGACACCCTTGCTTTAGAACTATTTCAATATTTTCATCAGGATGGAAAGATAAGGAAAACTAAGTCTGGGCATTTTCACTTCATGCAAAAAGCTACTACATCACTACAGGAAGCTCTGTACCTTGGATACATTGAACTTAGAAGAAGGAAGGGTACCCTTTTGAGGTAAAAGGAGACAGAATATTTTTTTTTCAGATAAAAATGACACTGTATTTACTATCCATATATTTATCCCCATGATATCCATCCTATCTTCCACATTAATCATAACCATCCTTCCTAAGTGGCTCCCCTTAACTATAATAATTGAAAAGAAAATAAGCAAGTATCACTTGAAAACAAATTGCCAGTATCTTTCCCACAGTTGGTAGTAATAGCATTAAAAGGAGGCAAAAGTTCATTTGAACTTCTGTTTTCATGTAGGGTGAAGGAAAGGAGAAGTCCAGTTTCCCCATCACCTATGGCTCTTTAGTAATTCATAGTAAGATAAAGGTTCCCCTCGCACATAAGTGCTAGTCATTTCCAGCTGTAGGGGGCAGTGCTCATCTCCGTTACAAAGCTGAAGAGCCAGCGCTGTCCGGAGATGTCTCCATGGTCATGTGGCAGTCATGTGTAAACACCGAAGGCACATGGAACACAGCTACCTTCCCACCAAAGGGGTCCCTATTTTTTTACTTGCATTTTTACCTGCATTCGAACTGCTAGGTTGGCAGAAGCTGGGACAAGGAATGGGAGCTCACTCCATTACGTGACGCTAGGGATTCAAACCGCCAAACTGACGACTTTTCTGATCGACAAGCTCAGCGTCTTAGCCACTGAGCCAGCTACTATTAATCCATAGTAGGAAAGCCCGCCCCCACAAAATCTAGTTGTCTTCAGCTGAATGTCACCCATATTAAAGATATGCACAAAATAGAGTTTTGCTTCAACCATAGAACCACACAATTTTATTTGAAAATGACAAGAAAATCCTGAACCCAAGTCTTAGAAAGTATATATTTTCTTATATTGAATTTATGTTTTACCGACAAACAACTAAAGGGAGACTGGTATAGATCAAGCTATTTAGCTCTCATCAGCTAGCCATACCCTTCTAGGATTCGAACCTGGACTATTTCCATATTAAGTAGATGTTTAACCTCTAAGCCGAAAGTGGAGCAGTTTGCTCCATCCCATAATTGGGTAGACCAGATTGCCCTGGTAAAAAACAACAACACTTAATCTTTCCCCTGGTATAGCCAACAAAGTGAGGAGAGCCCATGGCTTAGAGGTTAATACATCTACCTAATATGCAAGTAACCTGGGTTTGAATCCCAGAAGGGTATGGCTAGCTGATGAGAGCTAAATAGCTTGAAATAGATCTATACTAGTCTCCCTTTATTTCTTTGTTGGTAAAACATAAATTCAATACAAAAATAGCGCAAAAGTTATGGCCTGTGAAGGCTCCTGGATTGGGGCTGAGTGGAGCAGTATGCTCCATTCCCATAATTGAGTAGACCAGGTTGCCCTGATAAAAAAAAACACATACTTTCTTTTAAGTTTGCATTGTTCAAGGAACTTTTGTAACCTATGGATTTTTCAGAGGGGCTCCAGAAGCTTCTTCTGGTGCTTCATCTCCTAGAGATCATTTGAGCCTAAGGCTTTCCAGCATGTGTATGAAGGGCTGTAGAGGTACAATCCTATTTAACAACATAGCCAGGGGTCAGATTCTACTGGTTTGTACTGGTTCAGGTATACCCCTTGCTCTAAAGATCAGCTGGCAGTGAACCAGTTCGCTGTGATGAGCATTTGGCCCCAACCGCCTGTCCCTCCTCTTTCCTGTGTTTATTTCCTTTGTTTAGAGCACAGCTGATTCGCACAGCAGAGCAGTTTGCCGCACCTCAGCTGTTTTATTCACAGGGACTGTTATAGAAAGTATTTGTTCTGACCCAAACCTTGTTCCAAGGAAACAAACACCAAACAGAGACGTAACAGCAAAACTTTTTAATTATTCTTTATGAATTCCCTTCCTTCACGGTTACAAGGCTACTAAAACAAATTGTCTCTGATAAGAACGAGCCTTGCCAAGATTGTGCAAGGCTGCCAAGAATACTAGATAAAGTTGTCAAGAAATAGTTCAAACACAAAGAGTCTCCAAGCACCAACCAAAATAATCCAAACTTCCACAAGGCTTGAATGCAAAAATTTCTTTGCTTCCTGCTAAGAACGCCAGTTTCTCAGCTGGCTTTTATTTCTTAAGGGAGGGGCCATTACTTTGCAGCCTTACTTCTGAGTCGCCTGTGCTGCTGCAGTTGCTCTTTACTTCAAGCAGCCCTGCGTGCACATGCACTGGGCACAGGCTCCTTGGGGACCTCTTCATCACTGCTACCAGCCTCCACAATCTCTGAAGGCAGCATTCCACTCCCTGATAGTCCTGGCCCCGTCCCTGCATCACAGGCAGGCCCCTCATCTGAGTCCTCGCTCTCTGAGACCTCAGCCATCTGCACCTGCTGCCAGCGAACCACAACAGTATTAAGGCTTTTCTAAATGTGTGTGCACACGAAGCGCACAATCATTGATCTGGTTGTTATACTGGTGGGATCCCACCCCTGAGCACAGCCACTTCTTCATTCCAAGGAGCAATTAAGTTTTTGAATATATATCAATAGAAGCTGCATCAGAGCCCCAGGAAGAGCTCAAAATTCCTTCTAAAATCTATCAGGCACCCAGAGTGAATCAACAGATCCAGTCTAATGTCCTGCTGCCACCATTCTAAGACAAAGCAAGATCTAACATGTGACATCTGTCCGTGACAGCCATGGTGTCCATGAATTCTTGAATTGCTTCTGATTCCATGCCCAAAGTAGGAAAGTGGAACATTTCCAAGATCTCAAGATACTTTACTGCTGACTTGGCGACAGCTTCATGGAAGGGGTGGGAAGCCACTTTTTTTTTTACAAAGGAGGCTGGGGTAGTAGCAGCAGAATAACAGGGGTGAAAGGGATTGTTCTGACCAAGGTTTCCTGAGACAGTAACAATCACATGCTGTTCCCAAAAAACTTGTTTTTATTTCAACGGCTGTGAATTATATGCATTCACAGCCTGTAATGAGTCCCAAACAGTTTGTGAATAGTCCAAGAGAAGTCTCCCACAGTCTTTCGGGATAAGGCTGATGAGCACCCACCTTTATCTCCCTTGAAATGCTGCCAACGACTAAATTGCCAATTAGCTATACAAGGCCAAATGGAGCACAAACTCAACATGGAACTTCAGAGTTTAAACTGACCAGATTGAACAAAGTTGCTTTCTGCGAAGGCTCTTGTCCCTTTGTTTCTCCTTTATGTCATATGGGAGGGGCCAATCATCTCCAAGCCTTACTCTCAAGTCGCCCCTTTGTCTTAACTGTTCTTGCCTTCTGGCAGTTCTGTGCATACATCCCCTGTTCCTCTGCTTCGCTTATATCAGATTCTGGAGGCTCTGGAGTCAGCACATAGCTCTCAGATGGCCCTGGTCCCATCTCTGTGTTGGATGCAGATCCCTTGTCTGAGCCCTTCCCAGACTCCAGGACTAGCCCATGTTCCTCCCCACTGTCCGACTCTGCTGCCAGTTCCACAGGCCATTGGTGGACCACAACAGGGATCCTGGAGGTCTTCTAGTCCAACTTCCTGCTTAAGCAGGAAACCTTATACCATTTCAGACAAATGGTTGTCCAATCTCCTCTTTAAAAAACTCCAGTGATGGAGCAACCACAAAGTCTGAAGGCAAGTCATTCCACTGATTAATTGTTCTCACTGTCAGGAAATTTCCCCTTAATTCTAGGTTGGATCTCTTCTTGATTCGTTTCCATGCATGGCTTCTTGTCATGCCTTCAAGTGTTTTGGAGAATAGTTTGTCCCCACTCTTCTGATCCTTTAATGATCCCAAAATTCCACAAACTGGGTCTCATACCAATTAACTACAAGATGGTATCTTTAATCTCTTGGATGATCATAGCCACGCCCCGACCCCTGGCTTGGGATTTCAGCTGATGTCACACCCCAAAACTGGGGTAGGGCATATCTCAAGACCATCTCCCCTCCCATCTCCATTCCCAGCCAGATCATCTTGATACACAGCAGGTCAGCTCTTCAACCATCTTGGAGGACACTTGTATAGAACACGCTATCATTCAATTTCAGCTCTATAATTTTAGTGAGAGCCAGTTTTTCATAGTGATTAAAGGTACTGGCTTAGAAGCTGGGCAAGGTTGGTTGCAGTCCTGCCTTAAGCAAGAAAAGCAACTGGGGGTGACCCTGAGTCAGCATTCTCTCCCTGCCTTGGGAAGGAGTCATTGCAAATAACTTCTGGAAATGTTTCCTCAGAGACTGGATAGACATTTCCACATAATTGTTAGCAGTCGTTACAGCCTTGAGAGGGGTAAAAAAAAAATCCAGGAATACATGACTCTTTTATTCTTTACACAGATCAACTTTATTTAGATTAAAGGGAAAACATTTTCTGCTTTTGGGTATATTAATCTCGCTCTATGCACACATGGCTGTCATTTCTTTCCTGACAGATGTATTCCATCTTTCCACACTGTTCCTTCTGTAGTTAATAGATTTTTCCCCCTGTATCCACCACATTCCTTATAATTAATTGTGATTAAAGTTAAACAATATGCAACCTGATCCTATAGGGACTAATTAATTAGCACTTGATTTATGAAGTTGATAGAGGATTAAGCTGCTGCAGCAGAAAGTGGCTTACACACTTGACAAACTTTTTAAAGTGTTTATGACCACTTCTAATGCCTTTATAAGATGGTAAGTGATTGAAGCTTACAATTATAAACAACGTATTATATATTATGGACCTCCTTCCCTTCCCCCTCCTCTTTTTCCCCAGTTTAAAGTTGTTCTTTGTTACTCAAGTTTAGGAAGATTTTTCAGTCAGCTAGCTTTTAATACAGTATTATAATTTACATACTTGATCCAAAACAGCTATTCATTTCTAGGATAAGTAAAGTAATATCAGTCTTGCCAATAAAATGATGCCCATCTTAATCAAGATATTCAGGGAGAGAAAAATAAAATCTGGAAAGGTCAAAATTATGTGCACTGGGGTGTTAATTAAGTTCGGTAAGAAAAGGCTGAATGTCTAGGAAATATGTTTGCTCTTTTTAAAATTCTTGAAATAGAGGTCACAAGATGGTCCTAAAAATATGTCCTTCTTAGCTGGGAAGGGCACAAATAGTGATCATGTGAGTACATATTGGTTGCCAAGCACCTGAATTTTTATTATGTGAGAAAAAGGAAGCTGTGGGCATAAGTCAAAAGCAAAAGGCTTCCAGTCTTGAAGCTAGTTATGAGTTTGTGCTGTTATGAGTTCATAAGAAAAAAGTTTTTAAGTTGTAGATATGCTCTTTAGGTCATTAAAAAAATCAATATCCATTAACTGGAAATAATTTCTAGGCTAGCAAAGAGCCTAAAGTCAGATTAAATGCATCATGTTGGCATGACCTACAGAAGAACACATATATCTGATTTTCTGATGAGATTGAAGACTTATTTGTCTTAAAATTCTCAGGGAGGGCAAGACAGGCAGAAGGATACCAAGCCTGCGGTGTGAGTGTGTGTTGTTGTTGTGTATCTTGCTTTGTGTAATTTTGTTACATAAATGATATCCCTGCCTGTGAGCTGCATGCTCTTTGTTGTGTGTGATTTTTATATTCAGGGATGGGAAATCTCAGCCCAGTAATAAGAATAACAACTTGAAGAACAAAAACATTATTTAATTTTCCAATATCGAATTTCAGAAGCCAACTCGATGATATTGACCTAAAGGTATTTTTTTCAATAGGCAACTGGACTTTCTGGTTTTTCTTCGAAGATGTTTTGCTTCTCATCCAAGAAGCTTCTTCAGTTCTGAATGGATGGTGGGGAATGAAAGGATTTGTGCTCTTTGCAGACAGCTGGTGCACTTCTAATATTATTGAGATTCTGATTGACAGAACATCTATTCCCAGTTCCTCACTTTGAGTTCCACTAAGATTTAATCAGGGCCTGGCTTACAGTGAGTAAATCTGGTATTGATAGACCATAATCAGTCAAGTTTTCATTCATTGCCTTTTATGGTTTGTTCCCTCAATTCAGAAGGGCCAAGGAAGAGAATGACTGCCCTGAAAGGTGGATTACCTTTTCTCAGGGATGGGTCTCAAATTTTGTAACAACTGGTTCTGTGGGCATGGCTAGGTGGGCATGGCCATGTGACTGGATAGGCGTGGCTTCTTCTTCTTTTGCAGGACCCTCCTGCTCTCCATTTTGGGGCCTTCCTGGGCCTCAGGGAAGCCTTCTGGGCAAAGCAGTAAGTGAGGGGAATCCCTGCAAAGCTGATCATAGGAACAGCTGATCATCAGGAGAGGAAAAAAGGAAATGCCTTAAGGAGTGACTGGGCAGGGGAGAACGCAGTCAGCGATGTTGGACAATAAGGATGGGTGGGGAAGGGAGGGTAGGCAGAGAAGGGTGGAACCACCAGGGGCACAATTTGCCGATTCTCCAAACTGCACAGAATCATAACAACTGGTTTTATAGAACCAGTCAGAACCAGTAGAATGCCACCCCTGCAGCTTTTGTGCTGAAATCAGGAAATTGTCTATAGATATTTATATATCTATAAAACAGGTACAGGTAGTCCTCGATTTACGATCACAACTGAGTCCAGTTTCTGTTGTTAAGTGTGACATTTGTCAAGTGTGTTTTGTCCCATTTTATAACCTTTCTTGCCTCAGTTGTTAAGGGAATAGCTGCAGTTGATAAGTTAGTAACCTGGTCGTTAAGTGAATCTGAGTTCCCCAGTGACTTTGCTTGTCAGAAGGTCGCAAAAGGGTATGATGTGATCCCGGGACACTGCAATGATCATAAATATGAGTGTCTGGATTTTGATCAAAAGGTCATAAGTCACTTTTTTTAATGCTATTGTAACTTTGAACGGACCCTAAATGAACTGTTGTAAGTCGAGGATTATCTGTTCGTTGTATGAAGAGACACATTGTCTCAGTGTGTTGTTTAAAATCAAAGGTGGAACATTGAATTAGTGAACTTGGGATAGCTAAAGGAGAATGTGAGATCTGATAAATGTTCTTATTTCTCCTCATGCCAGTTGAGCACACAGGTATCTTGCGCTGCGTGATTTTAATCAGTAGATTAAAGTGCTTTGAGGAAAGGATTTTGTTGTCAAATACAGCATGCAAATGCTAGAAACAGTCTTCCTCATTTAGTCTTTCATGTCTATCATTGAGGAATATTATCTATATATAGAGTAACTCAAATTACATTTTGATAGGACAGGGTAATCACATTTTCCCCAAGCTTTCAAACCCCTCTGGACTATCGCTGCAAAATTAATGTCATAATTTTCAAAGAAAAATATAGCACCACTGGCTGCATTTGTAAACTGATAAGGTACATGCACAATTACACTTCATTCATAACAAACAAGTGATGTACAATTAATTGGATCCATATTTACAGATAAGCAGAGTGTAAAAGTGATGAGATTGACTTCCCTAGAGAAAATAAAATATGAATACTGGATAGCATGCATCATTTTAGTGATGGGATCCATCCTATAGAAACTCAGTAGAAATGCACCCAGTTGTGAGAAACATGGAGGTGCTTTTTTTCCCTCTTTTAATGGCAGCTGTAATTTCACATTGTTGTGTACATAATGATAATGACACCCTTCAAACAACTTCTGTTTATACCTGGTCCTCAGGAAAGACTCAACAGATGGACAAAAATGCCAAATCTAGTTTAAACATCTGGCTGGCTGTGTGACCAAACACGGCAATAATATTTTTCAACTCATAATCTTCAGTCTTAATCACAAGCTTTTATGTTCTAGGAAAAAAAGTTTTTGTTCTTTGGATCGGATCCACCTTTGCAGTCAGGACTTGGCTGTGTACCTTCTGATCTTTTCTGTGAAACAAATTTTGTCCCTAGTTTTCTTTCCCAGGGTTTAATCCTAATTAACTGGGTCTTGCTGAGAAGTGTTGAAATGTTCCTTTCAGTGAATCAGCAAGGGCAGGTATGCCTCACAATAATATATTCACTCTTCTCTTCTCCAGTACAGCTAATTATTTCCATTTCTTAAATTCTGCATAAATTCTATGAAACTCTATTGTATGACTGACATGTCTGTAGGGGTATTTTTTCCATAGGAAGAGAATAGGAAGAAAGACAAAATGCTACTGTGATCCCAGCCTCCACTATATGACCCTTAGTTCCCCCACAAAACATCATGTCCTCTGATACCAATAGATGGGTATTCGCCTCACTGCTTTAGAAGAGTGAGGAAAATCCTCAGGGATGTGTTCTGAGCAAGCCTTCCTGAGACTGTAATTAAGCACATGCTTAGTCCAAATATCTCTTGTTTTATTTCAATGCGGGGAATTATGTTCATTCCCAGCCCGTAATGAGTCAGTCTCATTAAACAGTCTCTTGAGATAAGCACCCACCTTTCTCTCCTTTGAATTGCTGCCAATAACTAAAATGCCAAATTAACTGTAAAAAACCCAACCGAAGTACAAAGTCCACACAGAGCCTCAAGGCTTAATCCAAACAGAGTGAATGACTTTGCTTCCTGCAAAGGTTTCTTCACCTTTGCCTGTCCTTTATCCCTTATGGGAGGGGCAATCACCTCCAAGCCTTACTTCCAAGTTGCCCTTTTTGTTTTAGCTGCTCTTGTCTTCTGGCAGCTCTGCGCAGATGCAAACTGGGAACAGGCTCCCTTTGTTCTTCTGCCTCGCTGCTGCCAGACTCTGAGGCTCTGGAGTCAGCACATAACTCCCAGATGGTCCTGGCCCCAACTCTGTATCAGATGCAGGACCTTCATCTGAGTCCTCCTCCAACTCCTGGATTGGTCCCTGTTCTTCCCCACTGTCCGATTCTGCTGCCGTCTGCACAGGCTGCTGGCGAACCACAAAGTATGACTCATACCTTGGTCAACACTTCTTTATTTTCCTACCATCGGGAAGGAGATAGAAAGGCATGGGCAGCCATACAAACTGGCTGAAGAACCATTTTTATCCATGGGCTATCAGACTTCCGAATGGAACTTTGCAACATAGTACAGTTGACATGCGGGACCGGCACAACGTGCAAGAAGTCCACATGGTGTAATAGGACTGTGTGTTTGTTAGTAGGATTCACTAGATTAGGGATTTTCTGTCTTCTCTGTGAGTTGTATTGTGTTGGGGGGGGGTGCACGAAGGGAGGCTCAGCTAATCTCATTGTATACACATAGACAATAAAGGTTTGAATCTTGAATGGTGGTTTGTGATATCAATCCTCATCATCTACAGCAGCTACTTTTACGTACCAAATACATTTTCTTTCCTATTATTTTAAATCAGCATATAACTTGAATTGATCTTCAACATCTTAGGACTCCTGAAAATCACTGTTGCTTCTTATCCCTGTGTGATAGAGCCTTCTTCCTGACATAAAATACTTGGCCTCCAGAATGCAAATTCAGTCATCTTCCTTCTCTCCCTTCTTTAAATCAAACTGATTATCCCCCCCTCCCCCCATCCCCAGCCAGGGTTCCTGCCTTAAAATGTACTAACTCCAACAATTTTATCAGCCAGGAAACACTTTCCCATAAATAAGAGTAAAAGAAGAGGGGGTCATCTAACAAAGCCAAATAAACTTTTTATTCCTTGCTAAGGAGTCCTCAAGGGTACCAACATCTGCCATAGGAAGATCTATGCCTTTTGAGATGTTTGATCATCATCTTAAGACCAAAGTTCCTGCTGAGATGCCTTCAGAGGATGGTGAGCAGGTCATATGCATAATTTTGCTTCAGGCCAAATTAGAAACAGAAGGTAATAATACTGGGCAGGGCATAATATTATTCTTCTGGTATGCTAATGTACTGCTGAGTAAGATTTGCAAAGTAACTTGGAAAGACAAAAGGTCAGCTGGAGAAGAAAACTCACCACTGTTGCTTGTGAAGAGCTGTTCATTAACAGAGGGTTATATGCTATGGAAGACAAACTCTTGTTGCAGCGTTTCCTCCATCCTAAATCTGCACAGCCTCAACTATTTCCAACACAGGGCTGGAAATATAGCTTTGCCCCATGCAATATTTTTCTCCCTCTGTAACAGAGTGTGTAAAACATTTGGAATTCAAAAATCTGTGCAGAGAAGAGCCAACAGGGTACACAGAGAAGTGAGTGGGGGCATAACACTCTGGATTCTCAGATCATATTTTACAAGGTAATTTTGCAGTCATTTCTGGCAACCTATACTCTTATTGATAGATTGCTAATTCTTCCACGCCACTATTAAGGTCATGGAGCTGTGCAAATATTCAGCTAATTAGAAACATTAATCTGTAATGAAATCCACAATCAATTGCTAAATACAAGGGTGCCAGCTATCAAATATGGTAAATCAAGTCAGAATGTAAAACAGCAGCATTGCTCAAGACTAAGCATTATTTTTCCACTTAGACACGAAGTATATTTAGCATCTAGACTTCTTACCATTAATGAAGGCTTCTCATACACTTGATTTTGTTATTGTGCCCTTCTTGGTTATAAGAAGATAATATTTCATGTCTAAATGGGATTATGGAATGTACAGCAATATAGAAATGGTGGCACTGGTCTTCCTGCCAATTGATTGTACCAGCCTATAGATCAGATTTTTCTTGGTGGTCACCCATCTCACAGATGTAAGTAGGTGGGTATATAGATAAGTAGGTAGGTAGGTAGGCAGGTAGGTAGGGTAAGTAGGTAAGTAGGTAGATATATAGATAGGTATATAAATAGATGATAGATAGATAGATAGATAGATAGATAGATAGATAGATAGATAGATAGATAGATAGATAGATAGGGTATATATAGATGATAGAGAGAGATGATAGAATGGATAGAGATAAAGAGATAGATGATAGAGAAGATATGGAGAAGACCAGTTGGGCTCCTGCAACATGCTCCAGCTCGTGCTGTCCTAGCAGTTTGAAAATGGGCAACCGTGAATAGAAAAATGGGTACCACTTCACTGGGCAACCATGGGGACATGAAAGGAGACCCTTTCCAACACAACTGTAGTACCGGTAGTAGTATATGGAGAAGATAAAGAGATAAAGGGATTGCCATATAATGGTTGGTTGGTTGGTTGGATGGATGGATGATAGATAGATAGATGAAAGAAAAGAAAAGAAATGAAAGAAAGAAAGAAAGAAAGAAAGAAAGAAAGAAAGAAAGAAAGAAAGAAAGAAAGAAAGAAAGAAAGAAAGAAAGAAAGAAAGAAAGAAAGAAAGAAAGAAAGAAAGAAAGAAAGAAAGAAAGAAAGAATAATTAAGACCAAGCAAGTTGTCAAGATACTGTCTGCTGCTATAGGCATAGTAGAGAACTATTGTATGTGTCCAAAGATTCATCTGGGTCAGGATTCTCTTCTTGCAGAGGCCAATTTGATCCTTGTGGGATTCCCAAAGACTTGGCATAATTGGTTGAAAGAGCTCACTGCTGTTTCTTAGCAACTAATATCATTGAGACATAATTTATTTAGGCTTATTTTAAGGAGAGTCCTAATGATGTTCTCTAGATTCCTTGTGGTGTTTCAATGCCAGGTTTTCAGTTTTCAGAATGGGCATCATTTTGCATGTAAAGGGTTGAGGGCTTTCAAATTTGTAGCTGTACAAATGCTTAGGAGGAAAAAGGGTAAAAATACTTTATTTGAGGTTTATATGCTGTTCCTGTCCAACAGGACTTGAATGGCTCTTACAGGGTGTTTTGGGGAAAATACAGTACTTCAACAATGCATGTGATTGTATGTATTTATCAACTCATCCCAGAGGTGCTGTTAAAAAGGACTGTGCAGCTTCTTAAAGTTTTTATATTAAAGCTCCTGTAATATAGCAGTTTGCAGGTTGAGCCAAGAAATCTCTGTCAAATCTCAAGACATCCAGAAGCTTAGTAAATGATCATAGGGATGCTATGACACACTACTTTATGTGACAGAAGTCACTGCCAGATTATCTCTTGCTAAGGACCACTGAACTAATGTGAGTTTAGCCTCATGAGCCTTCAGATATACCTTTGGAATGCTATACAACTCTTAGCCACAACCTTCATAGTTGGATCTGCTTCTGCAGCTTTCAACTAGCCACTCTCCTCTTGGGTGAATGAGTGGCTGAGCTCCTGCCAACTCTCACATACAGTAGAGCAATAGAAAACAGAATCCCACTATAGTGTCCAAACAATTTTGGATATATACCACATGGAGGTGAAAACTGCGAGAAGGATACACTAACAGGAGAGGATGCTGCTGCCAGGCGCAAAGGACCAAGTCACCTGAAGTTCCAGATAAACTGACTTATTGCTATTGCCATTCATGCATACGCACAAGAATCTTATCAACTAACAGCACTTCCTTGGAGTTAGATAAGGGTCCATGGAATTCAAGGGAGTTGGACTTAGTCCATTTGTGGCTATGTAGGGATTCTAGGCTGATCCCTTTTTTTGACTCCACCATCAAATTCTTCCACTCATTTTTTTTGTCAATTCCTGAGGTTCCCTGAAGCTGCTAGTTGTCCCTTGCCAGCAGACTGAAAACCAACTCCTTCCTCAATCTGCCCAGGGACATTGCATAATGGATTCTTACAAGTATCTATGAGTTGGATCAAAATTAGTGGTGGGCAGGAAGTACTGTTGACAGAGCCAGGAACACTTCACAGAGGTAATGTAACTGCAATGACAGCAAAGGTATTCATCACTTTCCCCCACCCCAATTAATTCCCTTGTTGTCTCAGCAACATCTTTAACCAACCAGCCACTCATCTAAGAACTTATGACTGAATTGGCCAGATTCAAGGTGCATTTAATCTGAGATACATCTACTTGATTCCTGAATCAATTTCTCTGCCTCTATGCTATTTAGCCTGCCCAAAACTATGAGAAACTCTAAGATTTTTAGGTATCCTCTCCAACAGGTTCAGATTTGATATGAGTCGGATGTCTAAACAACAAAGCTTTTGGAAAAGGAAAGTATTGTTTCTCTTTGAGATCATGACAGCCCCAGTAGAAATCAGAAAGTTTTCAGAAGTGCAGCCTGAGCTCAATAGGTTCAAATGCCAGTTTTTGACAAAATACCAGAAGTGACAAAGGCCTAAAAGAATAAGCAATAGCTCCATAATGCAAAATGATTTGGAGAAAAGTATGTATTTCATGCTCAAATCCTGGTGATTGAACTGTGATATTTATTTATTTATTTATTTTTAATTACATTTATATGCCGCGCTTCTCCGGAGACTCAGGGTGGCTTACAGTCTATGGAGCACCATGCTAGGTGCTCGGCAATAGCCTTCATTCCATTGTATATGCCTGCTTATTACTAGGGCTTTTTGGCCCCCCCAAGCGGCATTTTTACAAAGTCAGCTTATTGCCCCCAACAATCTTTGGGTCCTCAATTTACCTACCCCAAGAGGATGGAAGGCTGAGTCAACCTTGAGCCTGGTGGGATTCGAACCTGCTCTAATTGCAGGCAGCTTGCACTAAGTGCTAGATGATTAACAGCCTGCACCACCAAGGCCCTTTTCAATGCTTACCATGAATAGAATATCAGTGCATGCAATAAGCTAAATATAGCTGGGCAGTATAGACACATCTATCAACCCGTGATAATTTCCAGAAATGATGGCTACAGTCATAAGTTATATTAAAAGGCACCCAGCTGAATGCAAATATTGGTGGTATCAATAATCTCACATACAGCATGTGGGGATCCCCACAGGCAATCTTTCTCTGCAGCAGCCTGATAATACAGTATATACCTAGCACCACCAAAGGGAAACCTTACAACTAATTTTGAGTAACTCCTTTGGGTCAGGGTCATGCCTGATCTTTGCTGAGAACCTAAACTGTAGTAACAGTTGAACAGCTGAAGCTGAGAGGGAAGAAAAGAAGGAAGTGTAGGAGGTGCTTCCTTCATTGTGCTCAGACCATATCATTGTGGCACACTTTCACACATTCCATCATCCTGGATGTTACTCAAAGTATCAGGGTGCCAAATTTCTTCCAGTAAGATCCCATTATTCTAGAGTCTGGTGGAGCTACCAGATTGGGCTGTCAAAAATCCAGATTAGCAAGAGTTGGAATCAGGGAGATAGACACAAAACCCAGAATCTGCTTTTTTTAAGGTGATTTGGAAGCCCAGATCTGGTTATCAAAACTTGGTTGAGAAACAGCAGTCCAAGAGGATGAATTTGACTTGAGGTGTGTGTGAATCCCATGAGCTACTTTGTGAAGTAGAAATCTCTCTTCCAATAGTAGTCCTTATAGTTTGTTTGTTTATTTATTTATTTATTTATTTTATTTGTCAATTGCTTACAAGAATAGGTATAAGTAAAACACAGTTATGAATACATGGATACATATAAGAAAAATAAAATATAAAAGAAACAATAGGACAGGGACTGTAGGCACGTTGGTGCGCCTATGCACGCCCCCTACAGACAGGTGATCCCACCTGCCTGAAAGAGTTCTTCTGCCTTATGGAATATGTTCTTCTTGGAAGGTCCAGGAATTTATTTGAGAGAGTCAGTCAACCTTCCTATCTTGATTTCCCCTGGAATGTGCTATTTTTTCCCCTTAAGGCTGGTCCTCATGTCAATCAGAGAGAGATGCTAAGGGCAGAGAGTTATGGCAAAGTGGGTGTGTCCATTCTCCTCCATTCCATAATATTTATTTATTTATTTATTTATTTGTCAATTGCTTACAAGATAATAGGTATAAGTAAAACATAGTTATGAATACATGGATACATATAAGAAAAATAAAATATAAAAGAAACAATAGTACAGGGATGGTAGGCACGTTGGTGCGCTTATGCACACCCCCTACAGACCTCTTAGGAAAGGGGTGAGGTCAATAGTAGACAGTCTAAGGTTAAAGTTTTTGGGGTTTGGAGAAGAAACCACAGAGTCAGGTAGAGTATTCCAGACATTGACCACTCTGTTGCTGAAGTCGTATTTCCTGCAATCAAGTTTGGTGCAGTTAACCTTGAGTTTGTATCTATTGTTTGCTAAGTATCTATTGTGTTGTTATGGTTGAAGCTGAAGTATTCATTGACAGGTAAGACATTTAAATGTATGATTTTATACACTATACTTAGATCGGACCGAAGGCGGCGTAGTTCTAGGTTTTCAAGGTCTAGAATTTCGAGTCTGGTGGCATAAGGTATTCTGCAACGAGGAGAGGAGTGAAGAACTCTTCTTGTAAAATATTTCTGGACTTTCTCAACTGTGTTAATATCAGATACATAATGTGGGTTCCAGACTGATGAGCTGTATTTGAGTATTGGTCTAGCAAATGTTTTGTATACTCTAGTTATTAGTGTAATATTACTAGAGAAAAAGCTACGTAAGATATGTGTGATCAAATGGAAGATTCTGCTCTACGTATCACTATCAATATAATAAGATATATTTGCTAGCCTGGCCATTCCAGTAGGTGGAATTTTATCCTTCAGCTAATCAAATGTCTCAGAATAGACATGTTGAGAAACAGATCCAGAAAATGTAATGCTTGTACATTGAACATGCCCAAAATATGCTTTATTGAGCTTTGATTTAGGTGCGTGGAGCTAGTGAAATTGTTCTGCATTTACTTCTATCAATTCTCATTCAATTAAAGTGTGCTTCAGACTTCCTCATTCTCATCTAAAGAAATTCTCATTGATGGAGATTGATGTTCTTACTCTGACTTCATTACAAAGAGAACAAAAATATGTGGGAGAGAATGTCCTCTCTTTCACTGTATAATTATCTCTTCAGGGATCTATAACCTCCTTGGCTTCTCATACTTAAATTTAACCCCACAGTAGTAATCGTTCCCCCCCCCACCCGTACTGGTGGTATTTTTTACCAAGAGAGAATCCTGCCCTTGAGAAATAAATGTGCATTAAACAAGATACAGTAAGAGCATTAAAAAATGCAGTAAACCTCTGAAGAACCCAGCTGAAACTCAGCATGAATGTTGTCCTAACATTCTTTTGATTTTAACTAAATTCTACCAGAAACAAAACAGCTGCAAGGCATCTTGCTGTTTTTTAAATTATAAAACAATAGATGATTCTTTCTTTACAATAGACTCTCTAATCTCAAAATTACACAAATGAAATTGGTTTGCCCTCATGACTCAAAGCATAAATTCAAATCAAATCAGGACCTCTTCAAATTTGTATCTCCAAGTTGCCCCAAATAAGAGTTGATTCACACAGATCTGAAACAGTAGCCTAAATCACTAAATTTACTGTATGATGACTAAATGAATCAACCATGAGAACAATCAACCAATGGAACAGAAGTTACCTTCAGAAGTTATGGGAGATTCATCACTGGAGGCTTTCAAGAAGTGATTGGATTGCCATCTGTCAAAACTGGTATAGGGTATGCTTAGGCAGAGGGTTGGACTAGATGACCTACAACGTCCCTTCCAACTCTGTTAATCTGTACTAAATAAGAAATTTACCAGTCTGCTTTCAAAACATTCTGAATTGATGGTCATCTCTACAACTGATGATAACAATTCCACCATTTGAAGCTGAATTATGCAAAGCAGCTCTAATGTTTATGGATGTTAAATATGCAAAGTTCCTGTACAAATAAACATATAATGCTTCATTTTAAAAAATGAACATCTTATCTGTATTTATATCCTTTAAATTCCTTGAGGAATCAACCAGAAAACTACAAATATGCAACCTATTGTTACATGGAGTAACATTTACTTACAGTTTAGGAATATAGCAATAATTTAGTTATATCTTGGTTCTGCCTTAAAATCTTGCGGTGCTGTAACCTAAAATCATTCTCTTTTTACATGAAATTCTCTACCTGTTCTGATTAACCAAGGTTCTCCAGACTGGTCTAGGTACCAATAGTTCTAGAAAGTAAATATACTGTAATTGAGAACCTAAAACTACATGCTCTCTTTCTGGAATTTGTCTGCCTTCCTAGAACAAGAACTAGAATTATTCTTCTACTACTAAGTTTATTTTATTTATTTATTTTCCTAAGTAGATTGTTAATTGATCAGGAAGTAATAAGAGATTATGGATCTTGACAAACACTTCAGGAACTCTATTTTCAAAGGTTCTTACTTACAGAGTTGATCAAGTCTAGGGATTTGATTCACAAAGCCAACTCCTGACCTTCATAAGAACTTAGGTGTCAGGACTCCAACAAATCCGCCCCCATTCAAATCATAAGTCTCTAGCCGCATCTCAGAGAAGATAAAATTGATTTATTAGGAGTAGACATGTTGTTGTTGGCTGGATTCGTGTCCCCCTTGAGCCTAGTCTTTCCCCCACCCTCTGGATGTGACTTTTCCAATGGGACACATCCATCCCCAAGAGTCATCAATCATGCTCTCCAATAATTTTCTTGCACTCTGACAACTTTGGGCTGCCAGCGTGATTATCTAGGCATTTGAGGAATGCACTATTTTCCCCCACTCCCTTTGTCTGGCAACTAAAAAGACCAAAGGGGTATCTTTTTAGATGACATTAGGTCATTTATATATCCAAGCCAGAGGTAGTATTCAGCTGGTTCTGACCGGTTCTAGAGAACTGGTAGTGGAAATTTTGAGTAGTTCGGAGAACCGCCAAATCCCACCTCTTACTGGCCCCACCCCCATCTATTCTCCACCTCCCATTGAGTCCCAGCTGATTGGTTGGGTCTTCTTTGGTTGCCCTGCACAGGAGAATGGAGATTGAAAGCATGTTAGTGGGGTGGGAGAGAACAGGGATTTTGCAGTATCCTTTCGTTGCCATGCCCATCAAGCCATGCCCACAGAACTGGTAGTAAAAAAATTTGAATCCCAATCTAAGTAGTACAAGATCAAAAGATGTGAAGAGACCTGGCCCACAGGATCACCAAGAGTTGGACATGACTGAATGGATAATACCATCATCATCATCACCACCACCACCACCATCTCCAAACTGAATCCAAGAATGTGAAACACGGCTGGCAATGAACTGTCCTTCTGTCACTTATCTATGTTTGGAAGAAAAAGTCCAGGCAAGGGGTTAGAAACCTGTTTATGGACTTGGATAAAGTCATGAAGCCCCGTGTGCTTAAATTCCTTCCATTTATCCACATATCCCATGACAGGAGTGCAGCCGCCTGTCTGAGAAACTAGCAACATTTATTTATTATTTCTGTGTGTTTACCATATTTATGGGCCATTTCTTTCTTAAGAAATTGCCAAGCAGTTTGCCATAAAAACCAGCCATTAAAAAAAGATCATTTGCATTTATTCCAGGACATATGGAAGAGACCCATTATTTATTTTTAGTTTTATTTAATTATTAAATCTATATGCTGCCCATCTCACGTATAAAGTGACTCTGTGCAACATATAATACATGCACATCTAAAGCAGCTACTAGTACAGTGGTGTCTGCAGGCAAGACAGCAATTATGGCAATGCCATCCATACCTTAGCCAGTGGTGGGATTAAAACATTTTTACTACCGGTTCTGTGGTTATGACATGGCTTGGTGGGCATGGCTTGGTGGCATGGCAGGGGAAAGATACTGCAAAATCCCCATTCCCTCCCCACTCCACTAACCTGCTTTCCAGCTCCGTTCTCCTGTGCAGGGCAACAAAAGAAGACCCATTGCTTTAAAAGTTACAAGGTACTTGTGGGACTCAATGGGAGGCAGAGAAGAGATGTGGGTGGGGCCAGGCAGAGGTGGTATTTGCTGATTCACCAAACTACTCAAAATTTCTGCTACCAGTTCTCCAGAACTGGTCAGAACCTGCTGAATACCACCTCTGCACTGGACCAGTGTAACAAGTGCCTTGTAACTTTTAAAGCAATGTTATTGTGCTCTACATAAAACCATGCAGAATATTTCCACCTGTGAACATCACACATTTCACTGGGAGAAACTCTGTGTGCGATGCGCCAGTGCACATTGTTCAAAGCCCACGCTTCTAATTTACAGGACCACGGGAACGTCAGAAGCTGCCAAAGCAAAGGCTGTCCTATATGCTGTCTCCCAAGGTACCTATCGCAACTAGGTCTCTACTGTGCATCAGTGGCGCAGAGCGCCATTTAAGTCTGACATTATTATACCCCATTTGTAGCAGCTGCCGCTGCGAAATCTCCTGGGGTTTTAATTGCATTGTCAGAAGAATCAAATAACATTAATTAAATCAGGCCCTTCCTCTCTCCGTGTGATCTGTAGGTTGAAGGGGATGCACTCTGCAGGAACGGACACCTGCAGTAGCGGATAAATTGATTTTTTTTTCTGGATGTCAATCTGGCAAAACAAACAGAGAAGATTTGTGGAAAGAAAAAGAAGCAGCAGAGAATGGAGAAAGAGTGAACATCATCAAACCTTTAGAATGAGTCACTCTTTATTTAGGTTGCGGGTTCAACCCGAGAGAAGGAGATTGTGAACCTATTCGTTGCCTAAAATGCAGCAAGAGAATCCAAGCAAAGATTGTTTTGTTTAGCTACATGTACAAAGAAGAGAGATGTTCTCAGTCAAAACACAGACACCTTAGGCAGGATTTCATATGCAGTCACTGGGCAAGAAAATTTGATCTATGCAAATGGAGTGAATTTTAAACAAGCCTTACTTTACACTCCCTCCTCTCTCCTGTTAACTTGTAAAGACATTGAGCAGCAAGATTCTTGCAACTCGATAATGTTCATTTCACGATGGGGAAAATATTATGCATTTTATAAATGTTAGAGCCACCCACAAAGAGTGGATATGTGGCCTTTTTTCAATGCGGTGTTGAGAACTGCTCAAGGCCAGCTCTGCGTTTCTTTTCTCTAAAAGTATTTTCCTCCAATGTTTGAAGGTCCATCAGAAAAGCTTTCTGTCAGATCCCTAACAGTGATATTGCCATTCAGTTGGGAGAAGGGGTGGGGGCTTGGATTCAATTCATTAGTATTGCCTGTGACAACTGGTATTTTATAACATGTATCCTGGTGCTGGAGTGCCCTGAGATTTTCTCACCTCTTGGGGAATGTATAGGAGGGAGGGCCATGCGGATAGTTTCACTTTGAAAGCCAGTGGAAGATGGCCATGGGAATGTATGCTTATCTGTTTCTCAGAGTGGCCAGTACAATAACATCTTCACACCTGTGGACTGGCTGAATCCACATCTGGCTAAAGGGAGGGGTCACTATTGCTTTAATTCTACTTGTCTTGCCTAAGGATATTCAGATGTTGCATCTGCTTAATAAAATGTTCCTTTTGAAATACTTTGTTTCAAGAGTCTTCACTTTCTTAAGTTAGGAGGAGAGACAATCATTACACTTCCATAGCATTGAGCCAGAAGATCTGACAACCCAACTGAATCAAATTGCCATAAACTAAAGACTCTTTGGGACCAATGATTTGATATTCTGGGAATGGGCTGATACGTCATCAGCTCTGTCTCCCTGCAAAAGCAGGATCAGGTCAGCTTTGCAAGATCAAGGTCTTCCCCATCGTTTATATTTCAATTAGCCAATGAAGTCCCTTTGGAGAGGAGCCTGTGTTCTCCTTCTCCCCTTTCTTCTGCTGACAAGGAGGAATATGATAGCTGGACAGATTCACATCATCCATCTTTCCTTCCTTTGACAAGAACTGCATTGGAAATAATGGAGAGGAGAGAAACAAAACAGGATAATGTATGGAAGCTTCCTTTACCTTGCAGTTTCCTGCCCAGTTATCAACTTTCAAAAGTTTATTGAAGGGACACATTTAGCACATTGCCAATCTTGAATCCTCACCTTTAAATGCAAAAGACTTACCTGTCAGGAGGGGGGAGAATAGGTAGATTACTATGGATGAGGAACCACTATAAAGAATGAAATCAAATGCCAACAGCAGCTCTCTGGGCATGTCCTTCTTAATGGCTGATGCCTTGCAGAGGACATTTGGTATAAAAATGTGGAGTATAGCATATGTCTTTTTCTTTCCCAGAAAATGATGAGGGGGAAATTGCTTTGGTAAAGGATGCTCCTTTTTACCTGCTAAAGGAACAAAGAACCTATCGGCTTGTTTTCATTTTCTTCAATAACATTGTAAAGTGTCAGGCTATAGAACTTTTTCCCATTCAATTAACAAGAATGAACTTCTGAAAACCAAATGTATCAAAAGGAATCCTTTATTGAGATGAGACAATTCATGTAATGAGTTCAAAGCAGCGTCTAATGTCTTTCAGGCATACCGGGATAGATAAGGGAGTTTAGAACCTCTCCCCTTCGCTCGATGTGTATTTAGTGAAACAAAAACCAGTATGTTGATTTCCCCCCCACACACACACCTTCTGTAGAAATGATCTTTTTCATAGTTTCCCAAGCATACATCTCACTGTGGATTTTTTATTGTCTTCTCATCTCCTGGCTGTGCCTCTCAGAGGTGATAAGATTCCGGCCATCTGGGTTTCCTCTCTCCATTGTATCATGAATGAGTTATACAAATTCGATATAAGATTAAATGCATTCAGGTTATATCAAGAAAGGATTTATTTGTCAGTCTCTCCCCTTTTTCTTCTTCCACTGAAGAAATGACAGATACACAGATCTGACAGGCTGATTCACTCATTCTATGAGATCATTGTACTGAAAAGTCTGCAATCCTAAGTAAATTTGATCATGATCACTAGAGAGGGTGGCTTTCCCCAGATTATTTTTCCCCCTAGTGCATTTTAATCAAGGTTCAATAAAAAGTTTATCCACCATGACAGTGGGAAGAAAAGAGAGAAATGTGTTTTTCAGAGTTCTTATAAAGAATTCAAGTTTTATACCTGCTCTGCTGAATTGGGCCGCCAAGAAGGAGGAGAACAGCAAATGTTGACATATCTTGACCAGCATCAACAGAAAGCATCATGAGGCTGGTGGAGGCTGAGAATGCCTTTGCAAATGAGTGTGTAAACCCTTTGGACAACCCAAGCTCCATCAGCTTAAATTGTGTACATATATTCTTCAGGAGAAGGGAAGGTACAGAAGAGGTTTTGATCTCTGGACTGCTGTCATAAAAATAGCATGACTTGCAAAAATTGAAATGTTGCTTAGCTCTGCTGGAAAGGAAAAAAAATACAACTAGAAACAAAAGTACTTGGTTGATGTCTGAGTCAAGTCTTTGAAAAAAGAAAAGAGGGAAAGAGAGAATGGAAGGGGAATGGTGTGGATTTAATGCCTGTGCCTCTATTAAGGTGAATTCCACCCTCAATTGTATTAAATGAAGTGCAAAAATGGTAACTTGCCATAGAGATTTAGTACAAATGATCTAACAACCATCATAACATCCTGAGACAGATGTCACTGGCCGTGTTTGTTCTTCTGCAGACACCAATGAAAATAGATGCCATCAATCAGCTCTTATGGATCAAGAGGTTTTCCCTACCAGCAGAGGTGGCATTCAGCAGGTTCTGACCAGTTCTGGAAGAACTGGTAGCGGAAATTTTGAGTTGTTCGGAGAACTGGCAAATGTCACCTCTGACTAGAGATTTTACAATATCCTTTCCCCCCCACACTCACCAAGCCACACCCACAGAACCGGTAGTAAAAAAATTTGAATCCCATCACTGACTGACAGAATAGTGGGGAATGGAAGGATTTATATTACTTACAGACAGCTGGTCATTTGCATCATTTTAGAGGCTCCTTGAAGCATTTGGAGGTTTATCTGTGTCCTCAGGTTTACCTGAGTGGTACTCCTGTGGCTTCAGAGAGTAATTAGGACTACGGAAAAAAACAATGGCTACTAACCTACCTTCCATTGAGGACCTGTATATTGCACGAGTCAAAAAGAGGGCTGTGAAAGTATCTACAGACCCCTCATATCCCAGACATAAACTGTTTTAACTCCTGCCCTCAAAATGACACTATAGAGCACTGCACACCAGAACAACGAAACTCAAGGACAGTTTTTTCCCGAACGCCATCACTCTGCTAAACAAATAATTCCCTCAACACCGTTCAACTATTTACAAAATCTGCACTACTATTATTGTTAATCTTCTCATCACTCCTTATCACCCATCCCCTCCCACTTGTGATTGTATGACTGTAATCTTGTCCCTTGTATCCTTACAATTTATATTGACTGTGTCCTAGTATGATTTGATTGCTTATTGTACCCTATGACTATTATTAAGTGTTGTACCTGATGATTCTTGACTCTTGACGAATGTATCTTTTCTTTTATGTACACTGAGAGCATTTTCACCGACAAATTCCTTGTGTTTCCAATCACATTTGGCCAATAAAGAATTCTATTCTATTCTGTTCTGTTCTACTTTCCTCTCCACCCCTCTCCTCTCCTCTCCTCTCCTCTCCTCTCCTCTCCTCTATTCTATTCTTCATTCCAATATTCTATTCTGTAGTCTGCATTTTTTTTCTTTTCCCCCTGGAAATCCATTCCTACTCCCACACCATTTAAAGGGTATTCATCCCAAATTGTATAACTAAAAGTCTGCAGAGATTCAAGAAAAACAAGAAAGTCCAGTTGCCTCCTGAAAAAACACCTTCGGGACAAACCATGACCTGGATGACTGAGAATATAAATCCTTCCATTTCCCATTGTCCTGTCAGAGCTGAAGAAGCTTCTTGGATGAGAAGCAAAATATCCTCAAGGAAAAAACAAGAAAGCCCAGTTGCCTCCTGAAAAAGCACCTTTGGGACATATATAGGATTGCATTCTGAAGGCAAAGCTATTGTAAGAGGTAACAGAATGGAAAATACTTAAATCTTCAACTTACGACCTCAACTGCAACCAGAATTTCCATGAGTAAGAAGGCAATTGTTGAGTGAATCATGCCTAATTTTCCAACCATTTTGGCATGGTTGCTAACTGATCGATTTCAAATAATTTAACCACCGGTTCTCTGAACTACGCAGAATCATTATTACTGGTTCGGTAGAATCGGTCTGAACCGGCTGAATACCACCTCTGGTTGCAAAGCAAATTGGTGCTTAAGTGAATCACACAGCTGCAGCAAATCCAGCTTCCTCCTCCGTTGACTTTGCTTGTCGGAAACCAGTGGCAAAATGTTGTGGTTGGCTGGCAGCAGGTGTGGACTGCTGAGGAGAGCGAGGACTTAGATGAGGGGCCAGGGCCATTAGGAAGTGGACTTCTGCCTTCAGAAATTGTGGGGGCTGGCAGCAGTGATGAGGAGGTTCCCGAGGAGCCTGTGCCAAGTGCATGTTCATGCAGGATTGCTCACAGGAAAGAGCAGTTACAACAGCACGGGCAACTCAGGAATAAGGCTGCAAGGTAATGGCCACTCCTTCAGGAAGATAAAAGGCAGCTGTGAAGTGAATGTTCTTTGCAGAAAGCAAAGATGTTTTGAAACTCCAACCTCATGGACATTACAGTATCCTGAGTTTGCATTTGAAGATTCTTATTTTGAAAATTATTTCTTGTCTGTTATCTTTTGGCAAATCTCACACAGTTTGATAAGGCTTGTGTTTATCACAGCTAATTATTTTGTAAAAGCAAAATAATTTGATTTGTCAGAAAAAGGCATGGGTCAGAACACAAAGTTGCAAATAGTGACATTGCAACCATCTTAAATACACGCTGTTTGCTAAGTGCCCCCATTTTCTTTTTCTTTTTTAATAAATTTATTTATTCAATGTTTTGACAATTAAAAACAAATTTCCACATTTTGCAACATTACTGTTTACATTTGTAAATGTCTTCTATTAATGTGTTATCCATCTCTGTATTTACTTTTTCATCATTCTAGGCATTTTATACATATATACATTTGTATTTACATTTATTTACATGTAAAGCTTATTTTCTTTATGGTATTCATTCATTATCATTTGATGTCTTTGTGTCTTTTCCTTATCCATTTGTACCAGATATCCCATATCTTATAGTAGTCTCCTTCCTTATACTTCAATAACTTTGTCAGTCTGTCCATCTCTGCATTCACATACCTTGTTGATTATTGCAGTTTCTTGTGGGGTCATGGCCTGTTTCCAAGTTTGGGCGAAAGAGATTATGGCGGCCATTATAATATAGAGCATTAAATATTGGTATTTTTTATTCATATTAGACTCTAACATGCCAAACAAGAAGATTTCTGGTTTAAGTTTAATTCTCTGTTTCATTAGTTACTCTAACCATGATTTAATTTTACACCAGTATCTCCATGCATGGGAGTGCCCCCCATTTTCATTGTAGGAGGAAACAAAGCATAGAATAAGTATCAAAATTCAAATACTAGGAACAACATTCACTGACGATGGCAAAATGGACAAAGAGATTACCATGCGATGCAGTTAGGCAAACCAAGTATTAAAACAGCTAGCGTCACCCCTATAACATAAGGATCAGCACAACGAAACATCTCATATAAACCCTATTCATCCCTACCCTATGTTACCAGTGCACTTGCAACAAAACAGAAACAAAAGTTAGTCACCAGAGAAATGAGATATTTGAGAAAAGCTGCTGGAGTGACCAGAAGAGATTAAAATCAGAAATGAGACTATAAGAGAAAGAACTAACATAGAACCAACTTTAAATTACATACAAAAATAGCAAATAAAATGGTTTGCTCATCTGGAGGGCAAATGTCATGGGGTTTCATACCATATGCAAAAAGAGGAGAAAGTCAACATGAGACAGACCCAGAAGAAGAGGGAGAGACAGCAGCAAAGACACACTACAACAGCATCAATTGACAATGGGTGCAGCCACCAGAAGAGCAAAAGGCAGAACTTTTGTATTTCTCTCAACACTGAAAGCGGTAAAAGAGGAAGTAAAGAAGAATGGGATGTTGCAACAGATGTTAAGAACTGGTTCTAAGTATCTTTTTGTGTGTGTGCCATTGTAACAGAATAGAATAGAATAGAATAGAATAGAATAGAATAGAATAGAATAGAATAGAATAGAATAGAATAGAATAGAATAGAATAGAATAGAATAGAATTCTTCTTCGGCCAAGTGATTGGTCACACAAGGAATTTGTCTTGGTGCAAATGCTCTCAGAGTACATAAAAGGTGTATATACATTCGTGAAGAGTCAAGAATCATAAGGTACACCACTTAATAATAGTCATAGGATACAATAAGCAATCAAATCATATTAGGAATCAATCAATATAAATCATAAGGATACAAGTGACAAAGTTACAATCATACAGTCACAAGGGGGAGAGGATGAGTGATAAGGAGTGATGCGAAGATTAATAGTAATAGTAGTGCAGATTTTGTAAATAGTTGGACAGTGTTGAGGGAATTATTTGTTTAGCAGAGTGATGGTGTTTGGGAAAAATCTGTTCTTGTGTCTAGTTGTTCTGGTATACAGTGGTTTATAGCGTAGTTTTGAGGGTAGGAGTTGGAACGATTTATGGCCAGGATGTGAGTGGTCTGTAAATATTTTCACAGCCCTCTTTTTGACTCGTGCAGTATACAGGTCCTCGATGGAAGGCAGGTTGGTAGCCATTGTTTTTTTCTGCAGTCCTAATTATTCTCTGGAGTCTGTGTCTATCCTTTTGGGTTGAAGAACCAAACCAGACAGTGATAGAGGTGCAGATGACAGACTCAATCATTCCTCTGTAGAACTGTATCAGCAGCTCTTTGGGCAGTTTGAACTTTCTGAATTGGTGCAGGAAGATCATTCTTCGTTGTGCGTTTCTGATGTTAGGTGTCCATTTTAGGTCTTGTGATATGATAGAACCTAGAAACTTGAAGGTCTCTACTGTTGATACTGTGTTGTCTAGTATTGTAAGAGGTGGTTGCTAAGCAAAATCATTGTAAGTCAAGGACTACCTGTATTAACAATCCTGTCCATTTTTTAAAAAAATATGTACTTTTAGACATGAACTAAACAGCAGGCAAAAATATGATTCCTCCTCTCACCCCAAGAATTTATCCTATTTCCCTATAAGCACCAAGAACGATTAATCCCCTTCTATCACTTATTCCTCCCATCCACCCAAGAAGCTAAAACCAGGCTAGCTAACCATTTTATAAACTTTTCTTCATCACAAGACAAATCAAGATGTATCGTTCTCCCGTGATCTCCAATGTGCCCGCTGGATTGAAAGAGGGTTTTTGTTTAATTTGGGGTTGTTGTTCCTTTTCAATGCCTTTTTTTCCCCACTGAAAGTTTATTGGATCTCCTGCTCTTTAGAAGTGTGTCTGGTACACAATCAGATCCAAAGGCTTTTACAACATCAAAGCATTAAAAACAAATCTATCTCACTTACAGCCAAGTATGTGTTTATGCCAAGCAAGGAGGGCCCTGAAGATCTGGACTTTCCTCTTTCTTCTCCTTCACTTTCAAATTCTGCTAACAATGTAATAGATCAAAAAACAAAAAGAATTCCCAAGCTCTCTTTTGGGGAGCTTCAGAATTGAAGCTTAAATTACTTCTAGGGGATATTACATCCTGCAGGTGGTCTCCCTGCCTGATATTATTTACCACAAATGGCTTATTTATGCCAGAACTACATTGACTTAGAACTGAAATGGAAAGCAAGCCCTTGAGGTCAACTTCCTTCTCATCTCCAAATCTATTATTGCAATATGAACTAAGATAATGGAACAGTGGGAAGTTACCAGGTGCAGGAGCTTCACAATAAAATGGTCCAGCTTCTTTTATTTCATAATAAGTATCTGCAGGGTTGGGTAGGCAGAATCACAAAGAAGAGCCAAAGGCCCTGAACCTTTTCCAGGAATTGCCAGTCCCCCAAGAGGACAGATTTTGTAGGGGTTTTCTGTCATTGTACTTTCATCTCCTTATCAGGGGTCCAGGTGAGTCATTATAAATAAAATAAATGCCTTTACAAAGGTTGGAAAAATTAGATGAATTATTTTGAACATCTCTGGTCTTCCACCGAGGTACCATCTTGCTAAATTGTCTGTTCAGAAGTCAAGTTAGATGAATCACTCTACCCAGACGTGGGCTTCACATAATTTAGCAACTAGTGCAGAACTGAAAATGTGAGCGCACGCGGACTCAAACACACAGTGATTTCATGCGCACAGCTTCCAGCACACCTTCTTGGGCAGCACGGTGAATAAAGCCATTGAGGCACGGAAATCAGCTGGGTTGCATGAGTGGGGTAAGCGAGTGAGCCAGAGAGTGAGATATATAAGATGGGATAGCACCGGGGCGGGTGAGCAGGCCCAACCAGTGATTGGAACTACCGATACGGGCAAACCAGTTCGAACCGGCAGCAACCCACCTCTGTCTCTACCTGTTAGGAAATTCCTCCTAATTTCCAGGTTGGCTCTCCCTGTGCTGAGCTTCTACTAGTTGTTTCTTGTGCTGCCCTGTAGTGCTATGGAGAATAATTTGACCCTTCCCCCTTTCTTGTGACAGGCCTTCAAGTATTGGAAGACTGCTATCATGTCACCCCAGTCCTTCTTTTCACTAGACTAGACATACCTAGTTCCTGCAACTATTCATCATTCAATTCAGGCTCCAAACTTCTTATCACCTTTGTTGCTCTTCTCAGCATCCCTTTCTTGGGTCTCAGCATCTTTTTTGATTCCCTTCCATTCAGAATAACCTATCTGACTCACATTCTGATGCTAGTTGTCTTCACACACTTTGCAGATATCAACAGATAAGTAGCAGAAACCAAATCTCCTGAATTTCATACAATTAAAGATGTCTGCGAAATTGTGGGAAAGAAAACACAATACCACATTCATTTGGATTCCTTCACAGGTATCGTTATGCAACATCACCAATGAAGAGCTCTAATACTGAACACGTAAAGTAAGTATTTTAATGACAAAACAAATTTAACACCCTTGGCAAATCAGACCAGAATCTTTCTTTGCGAACTCAAAGCAATCCTCAGTGAGACTTATTGCTATCCATTTATCCCTTGTTTTTCGATAAGAATTAGAAAAAAAACTGAAGCCCACTTTGGATTTGAAAGTACATTAAATGGAACTGATTACAGCAAATCTTTCCCTCCAATACATCCCTTGCTTTCTCATTTCCCCCTCGGGGTTTCTGTGTTTCATTTAGAAAGTAAATTGAATCCATTGTTCCAGGATGAGCCACTTGTTTAGGCTTTTGAGAATAGCCTCTTGGGTGAAAGTTAGAAACAGCCAAATTTAAATAAGTTATTCTGGTTTTCATATTTGCATAGTAATCTAAATAATCTCTTTTCTTCCAATTAGTGGGTTTTGTTTCTTCGTTTGTTGATTTGCTTGCTTGCTTGTGTTTACTGTAACTGTCTTTCAGGTACTCATATTATCTATCAAACCTATCACAAGTGTAACCATTTTATATGGACAACTGGTTTTGTTTCTTTCCTGGCTGCACAAAGCATGTTAAGAATCGCTGCTGAAGTCCAAAAGCAATGATCACTTTGAGGAGCCATATTCCTGAGAATTCTGTTGAGCTTTCAAACCATTGCCAGAGACTGGAATCGGAGACTGGAATTCTGTTGAGCTTTCAAACCATTGCCAGAGACTGGAATCGGAGCTTAAAATGCCCTGAACTATTGATGGTATGGAGCTTTTAGCAAATTTCCTCTCTGTATCCAAGAAAGTTGTGTGAGGTTTATGATCCTCTGTATGTCCAGAAGTGCCTGGTTCTGAATCGATTCATATGCTGAATTCTACATGTGCACATCACCAGGAACATAAGATTGCTTCTGATGCAAGAAACATGTCAATAGTTGGCTAACATAAATATGGCTGCCCACCATTTACAAGACTTTTTGGACCATGGTAAAACTTGGCGTGGCAGAGAGGTGATAATCCTTGAATTTGGGGGCCCTGAAGCTCACTCTGATTGCCCCCTTCAACTCTAACATGTCCAACTAATTCCTAAAGGCTCTGGCATTGGCATTCTAGAAAGAGGAATCTGCTCGTGATTTTCAGATTTTATTGGAGCAATCCCAAGAAGAAAAATTGTTCAACCAAGAGACAGATGACTCTGTTGTGGATTTTAGCCAGTGGTGCTGCTGGTTTGAACCGGTTCTACCAAACCGGTAGCGTGATGAGCAGTTGGCCCCAACCACCTTTCCTGTGCTTTATTTCCTTGTTTTTTTAGCTCAACTAATTCGTGCAGCAGTGCAGATTGCTGTACCTCAGCTGTTTTACTCACCAGTGCTGACATAGAAGGTAAATTTTGAGGTTTAAAATTGGTGGGTTTTGAATGCTGCATGCATGTGCAAAACACACGTGCAAGCGCGAAGCACTCTCCCATAGAACCGGTAGTAAAAAAGGTTGAACCCCACCACTGGTTTTAGCCCATATTGTGGGGGAAAGAGAGCAAAAATTGTTCTAGGCAGGGGGACTCTCTCAGGCTACTGAGTCCCCATTATGTACCTGAAGATGCCAGGTGTTGATGTCACCCCTTGCCCAAGAAAAAATGACTGGATGGTATCACCTGTCTTTCCCTCCAGAAGGGAAGAAGAAACAGTTAGAGAAAGCCATTTGTAACAGATCCCCAAGGCAACATATAGCTTCTCAATACTCTTGCAGGATGGGATGAGTTAGTGATTTGACAACACAACAGTTTGAGCTAAAGTCTTCCGGAGCGTAAGAAGTTTTTTACTCTGACATGAGATATACCTAGATTAAGCATTCCAATGAGATTGTGTTACTATCACGCCATTCATCACCCAAAAAGGCTTATGTATTATAATGACACGGGTCTTATGCATTCCTGCTTCAATCAAGCAAAACGAAATTTAAACACAATCCCTCTGTATTTCTTCTGCAATCAACCAAGACCAAATTTAACTCTCTCTCCTGGATCCAGCATCTCTCCCTTTCTCTCTCTCATTCTCTCTGAAGAGGTTCTCCTTAGCCAGAAGTTCTTCAGAGTGGCAAACACGGTTATCCTTTCATTCTTTCAGGAAGCATATATTTAATTTCAGAATTCTTTATCCTTTTGTAGGTGAGAATGACAAGGCGAGGCTGATTTTGTCCTGCCGTAAATTTCCATAAATCATAATTGGATTACCTTACATTATTAGTTTCAGCTCTTTCTCTGCTTTTCTGGTGCAGTGGCCTTTTTCAGTCAGACTCATGTTAAATATAATCAGTATGTGTCTGTGTTTTTCTCTGTATGTGTACATGTGTGTTGTACAAAATGAGAATATATAACTATTCTGAAATATCACCAAGTGTATATCTTTATCCTCTCAGCTGCTCCAGGAGCAAGGTTTTAATTTAATGAAAAGGTAAATTCCACCCTAAGTTTGTTCAAATAATATATTTTTTTAATAAATATTAGAGGCCATGCTCCTATTGTTCCTACAAAGAATGACAGAATATCCACAGCTTTCTTTCTATAGCAAAGGCAGACATTATACACATTCAAATGCTTTTGTAATGGATGCAACCATTCTTTAATGGCAGCAGATCGTACAAATTATTGGCTACAGCACAAATGTATGGCCTGTGACCTCTTAAATGCAAGAACGTAAATTACTACTTTTCTGTCATTATTAACCACATTTGCCCTACTTTTATAGGTATAGATTAATAGAGTTGGAAGAGACCTTGTAGGTCATGTAGTCTAATCCCCCACCCAAGCAGGAGACCCTACACCATTTCTGACAGATGGCAGTCCAGTCTTTTCTTGAAAGCTTCCAGTGAGGACGCTCCCACAACTTCCAAGGAGAACTGTTGTCCCATGGGTTGACGGTTCTCACTGTCAGAAAGTTTCTCCTTACTTTCAGGTTGAATCTCTCCTTGTTCAGTTTTCATCCATTATTTCTTGTCTGGCTTTCGGGTGCCTTGGAAAAGAGCTTGACCCCTTGCTCTCTGTGGCAGCCCATCATATATTGGAAGACTGCTATCATGTCTCCCCTGGTCCTTCTCTTCCCTAAACTAGCCAAGCCCAGTTCCTGCAACCATTCTTCATATGGTTTAGTCTCCAATCCCCTAATCATCCTAGTTGCTCTTCTCTGCACTTTTTCTACAATCTCAACATATTTTTTATAGTGTGGTCTCATACACATACACACTCATACACATACACACACACATACATATATGTATAAAGAGAGACGCATCACACACACACACACACACACACACACACACACACACACTCTTCAGTGGAAGGATGGATGTGGGATGTGTCCATAATGTGGACACCCCACCAGTAATCTTCACTTTCTCCTTTCTTGGTTGTTATTCTTTCCAGATAAATGGAAACCTGGCGGGGGTGGGGAGGGAGATGATGTAGAGGGACTTGCCACTCTGCCCATCAGGCTTTCTGACAACATTTGACATACAGGAAGAAGCCTGTCCATCAAAGAGCTCCAGCCAGAAACAGCAGAAAGAAATATTCCGGAAAACCTGCACCTATTGCATTGATGTGGGAGAACCAGGTGGCAGTGATAAAGAATACAGATGACTTCTTTATCCTTCACCCTTCCCATCTTAATCACATGACCCAGAAATGTGCTGGTGTCAGAAAGAATTTCAAAAACCTGTTTGCCAAGATGTTTATTGTTCAGTGAAATCTGGAGAACTGTTCCTGCAAAAAGCTACCTCCCCGGATGCTCCCCATGCCACGTTCCTTTTCTGAGATCTTCCTTCATGTTGGATCCCTTGAAATGAAGGAGGTATGTGTGCAATTCTTAGGCCTTGGACCATGAATAGAAGTTCTAGCTACCAGAAAGTATTTGATAGCAAATTTCCTGATAATCCAAGAGTCAACCCTCTTAAATCCCTTTACCATATCCAGTCAAAACCTTCTGAAGACTGGGACAATGTAAAATGCTAAATTTATATGGAGGGAAGAAAAAAACGGGTTAGATCTATAGACAGATTATTAGAGAGAACAAGTTTAAAGGCTGCATTGATTTAAGCTACCTCTTTAAGCTGCATATTTTTGGTTCATGTTTCTCTCAGAACAATCCGACTGAAGATTTTTAGAGTTTTTTTTCCCCACGTCGATATTAGAAGAATTACTAAGGTTGTTGGGATGAGAATTTTGTCTGCCAAAAGGCCAAAACAGAAGATTCTTCAAGGGAAACATCCATAGAATATAGCAAATAACCAGAATAGCTTCAAGAAGACTAGTGAACATTTTCCAAGGGCTGTTTTACATCCTTTGATTGCCACTGAACTTTTCATAGAATGGCATTTCAAACAAATTTGGAAGCTCTTCATCAGAGAAAGCATCAGAGAGACTGCAAAGGAAAGCAAAAATATTTCACAGTAGGACAAAACCCAGAAAAAACTCAGCATAGGACAAACTAGTGAATATCTAGTTTGGTGTTTTTGTCTCTATGTGGGAAAAGAGTGGGACATAAATGTTATAAAATAGACAGATTGAAGCCAGACTTAATTTAAAAAAAAACCTTTTAGAAAAGAAAAATAACCAGGATGAATATTACTGAGAACTGGTCAGTGGATGCAATGATGGGGAGGTCACCAGATGTGGAATGTGGAGACCTACACTGCTGAAAAACTGCAGCCCCATGCTGCCAACTCAAAAAGTCAAAAGAATCCATCAATACTGTTAAAACTGCTGCACAGATGGCATTTTGGGCTCGGATAAAGAGAGGTCATCTTTAGAATATTTCAAAGGAAAAGAAAAACACCGAAGCCAAAGAGGAAGGAGCAAGAAGACAAATCAGTTTTTTTCTTTGAGGGTCACATAAGGGATTGGGCAAGAAAATGTCAATGGTACGAGGAATTGCAAGTTTCATATACTATGCTGTAATTAATTCAGCTCCGAATAAAATATATACTTCAAGAATGTGTACTGGTAATGCCATAATTCCAGCTTCAGACCTTGGCCTTCCTAGCTAATGCAGGAAAATGAAACTCTACAAGACTTGCATTCCCTTAAATACAGACAATGCTGACTTGGAAGAATCAGTCATTTGCTTTGTTCCCAAAGGGTTAAATACAGGTAGTTCTCAACTTACAGCCTCAATTGGGACATAATTTCCATTGATAAGCAAGGCAGTTTTGAAGTGAATCATGCCTGATTTTATGACTTATTTATTTATTTATTTGCCATGGGGATTAAGTGAATCACTCAGGGATGGGCTGCTACCGGTTCGCATCAGTTTGTGTGAACTGGGTATTAATGTTACACTTGGATCGCTGAACCTGTAGTTGCTACAACTGGCTGGCCCTGCCCACCCTGCCCCATCCCTCCCAGGAGTCTTCACGTAGCCCATTTTGGATCCCAGGTAAGTGCACGGCCTGCATGGAGGCTCAGGAAGGGCAAAAAATGAGAGTCTCCGTAGCCCTGGGAGGCCGTTTTCACTCTCCCGGAGGCTCAAAGAAAGCCTCCATAGTCCTGGGAAGGTGAAAACGGTCCCTTCACCATAGTGCAGGAGGCTGGCTAAGCCACACCCATCATGGCCATGCCCACCTCAATTGGGCAGAGAACTGGTCGCTACATTTTTTGAAGCCCACCCCTGGAATCACTACAGTTGCAAAGTCAATTATGTTGCCATTAAACAAGTACAGAGTCAGGATTCCAGAAGTTACCCCAATTAAATCCTGAGTCTTGAGCCAAACTTCCAAAACTTCAAAAGGATTTATTGGGAGTTAACATGTCCGGCACTGCCAGGGTGTAGCTGACTCATAATTCATTGTCACCCTTGATCCTGGTTTTCTCCCACCCCCTGGGTATATCAAAATTCATATTCTCCAGTGAGACACATCCATAGCCAAGAGTCATCAATCATGTTCTCCAGTTAGATATTTGCACAGCAGAAACTTCAGTCACCTGGTTACTATCTTTGAGAAACTATTTATGGAATGCACTTTCGATTTCCCAGCTGCCGCACTGCTCTTTCAAATGCCTTTTCCCCCTCCCTTTCTGTTGGCAACTCTAAAAAGACCATAGAAATATTTTATGAGTTGACATACAGCTTCCCCCATTGGCTTTGCTTATTGGTAGCTGGCTGTGAAAGTCACAAATGATGATGTCAGATCCGTGTATCTGTCATTTCTTCAGGGGAAGAAGAAAAGGGGGGGGGGACTGATAAAGAAATCCTTTCTTGATGTAACCTGAATATATTTAACCTTATATCGAATTTGCACACTCATACATGATACAATGGAGGGAGAAAAGCCAGATGGCCAGAACCTAACACCTCGAAGCGGCACAGCCAGGAGATGAGAGGACCATAAAACTCCACAGTGAAGTACTCTGGGCAATCTCCAAAAACAGCCCATTCTAAAAAGGGGGGGGGGGGGAGTTAGGTATGTCTTGGGAAATGTACGTGAGAAAAACCTTCCTAAAGGGGAAGGATCCCCTCCCAGAGGGGCTGGGAGGGGAATTAACATATTGGCTTTTGTTTCCCTAAATAAACATTGAGATGGGGGGGGGGGATTCTAAACTCCCTTATCTATCACTGTATGCCTGAGGGACCTCAGACGCTGCTTTGAATTTCTACATGAACTGTCTCATCTCAATAAAGGATTCCTTTTGATACGCTTGATTCTCAGAAGTTCATTCTTATTGTTTGAATGGGAAAAAGTTCTGTAGCCTGACAGATGATCATGTGACCCTAGGATGCTGCAACCATCATAAATATATGCCTGTTGCCAAGTTCCCAAATTTTGATCACGTTCTGTTACGGTTGTAATTGCAAGGGTTGTCCGTATAGTTAATCTCCATCAGTCTCAATTTCATTGAATTCCATTGTTTGTAGTAGGTTTGAGGACATATTTACATATTTTCTGATGACTATTAAAGAAGAAAGGTCTACGGCAGAGGTGAGCATAGAAGGACATTTCCTTAGTTGCTTCCAATGTGAATTGCTTCGAGCAAGCAAGGTTCGTTTAAATAAAATCAATTCATTTGAATGTCATATAGGTTGCTTTGAAACGGACTCATCTCTGTGCAAGTGGGAAGTGAGTGGGATCCTATAGGTGCCAGTCACAGTGGGAAGAAGTCAGGATAGAGAATCAGTCAAACAGTATTTCTCCCTCTCTCCAACGTACCATTGAGAACAATTTTGTTGATGTTGCCATCAAAAGGAAAGCCTTGAAACAGAACTTGAGACCCAATCCAAACCTTTCCTTGTCTCAAAAGAACTAAGAAAGCTCTAGATCTTTCTGACCCCAAACAACCTCTGAACCTAGCACATGACTTCTCTACACTTTGAAGATCTGTCTCCATGCAGGGAGATTCTGCAGGAAGATCTGCCAAAGCAAGCCTGGTGAGACATACTACTGTCAGGCCCACTTCTGGTTTGCATTCATTCGGTGTTGATCAAGTGCATGAGATATCCTGTCTAAATAAAAGGAAAACTAGAATATTACGATTTAAGTAATTGACTGCCCTCCTCCCAGGTGCAATCTATTCTCCTATCCTCTGCATCATTTAATCTGCAAAACTTTTCTATAGCTCTAAAACTTTTCTATAGACATCTGCTATAGACTTTTCTAAAACTTTTCTATAGACATCTGCTTTACACTGGTTTTTTTTTAAAATATTTTTTTTAATATAAATTTTATTTGAGTTTTCACAAAAATGTAATACAAATAGAACATCTTTTTTTGAGAATAGCATGATCCCAGGTTATCACTTCTTCATACAGACACAAACTCAATTTCATATTCATCTTTGTGTTCTAGCCCATATCTCATAACTATTTTAACATTTTCTCCATAATTTTTCCCCTCCCATGGCTTCATGTTCGTGGTGGTGCCACATCTTCATGGTGGGTGTCAGTTCCCTTCATGTATGGGTTGGGGGGGTTTGAAGCAGTTAGTTTGAAGCATATATATATATATATATATATATATATATATATATATATATATATATATATATATATATATATATATATATATATATATATTAAATAAAACACTCATTCCATTCCAATTCAATTCTGTCATTAATATTAGTTACAATCTTAACTTCTTTAACATTTCTTTTCAATTGAGTATCATACTTCTTTGGGAACACTTATAAACTTTCCATAATTAATTCTTTTTTTCCATATTTCTCTTCACTTATATTTTTATAAATCATTAATAATAATTAACATGTTCCTATCCTTTCCTGATTTCATTCTTGCATTCTCTTTATTTCATTTATTTATTAACAAACATTCCATTGAATTACAATAAGTATTTTATTCATCATTTTAATCATACATTCTTTCATATTTTCTAAAATTGTTTCTATTTCTAATATAACAATACTATCTTATGTAGATAGTAGTCCCTTTTTCAATTAAATTTTCATCTATTATCTCTAAATAAGCTTATATTTTCAATCCTTATACATTTTCCCTGTTTCTCTATATCTTGTTTCTGTTTTTTATAACTTCTTTTCCTTTCCTTCTTCCCCCTCTTCTTCTCCCTCCCCTTTTTGCCCCCTTGTCTCTCTGCTTCTAATTCTCTCTTCTGTAATCCTCTCTTCTGTTGCTTCCTAATATTGTAATTATTTTTCAAACTATTCTTTTTGTTGTTGTTGTTTTTTCAAATCTTAAACTTTCCACTCTCTTTCCCCCCTTTCCTTTCTTTTCCCCCACATAAAATTACTTGATCATTAAAGATGGCTTCTTCTTTGTCCCGATCTTCTTGTTCTATAAGTGTTTCTTGTTGTTTCTCATAGTTCCAGATCTCCATTTCTAAAAATTGAAATATGAAGCCAAAAGAATCTCTTCCTTCTTGTATATCTTCTTTGTTTTTTAAGTTCCATTTTCAGTTCTTCCAAAAGTGATGCCATTTTAAACACTTTTAAACAACCACCCAATTGATTTTAGTCATTTAAATCCAATAGCCAAAAATCCAAAAATCACCAAATAATCCAAATAATCCAAAGCTGTTTCTTCTTGCTTCTTTTTTCCACTTTCTCTTCCTGGGGTTCTATTATTTTGTTGCAAAGTTTCAGTTAGAATGTATCTTTAAGAATCTTGTTAAAGTTTCACTGTAAATTCCTTTTAGTTCCAGGCCGTCTCCTCCATTTTTCCAGATCTGCCCTTTTATTCTTTATTCTTATTCTTTCCTTTTCTCTCCTTTCCCTCTTTTAAAGGTTTTTGAGTATTCAAAAGTCTTTATAATCCCTTTGACATTTTATTTTCAGCTTAAATGCCTATTGATGTCAAAGTGGATTTTTGTTAATTTCTTACTTAAATCTCTTAGCTGTCAATATAAGGAAGGGAAGAAAAAAAAAGCCAAATCCTTTCCCTTCCCTCTCTCCTTCGCCGCTTCAAAATCTTCTTTGGGAACAATGTTATTTTTTATAGTTCAAATTCCAGGGTACCTTACATTATTGCTTTTTCAGTTCAACCCAGTCAACGAAAACTTTCTCTTCCTATCTTCCTCCTGCACATTCTTTTCCGGTTGAGTTCTTCTTTGAGGTGGCCATTTCTGAGCAGCGCTACAACCGCCTTTGGGAAAGGGAGTAATGGCCAGCTGGGGAGGAGAGATGCGGCTCTCCTTGACCCTAATAGCAGTCTCCCCCCTCTTCACCACCTCTATGGGGTGACTTAGCCCCGAAACCAGCTGGCTCGGGCACTCCAGCGGCGAGCACAGATCGAAACAATGCACGATCGTGGATTTCGGTCTGTCGCCGAAGAGGCTCAAACTGGAAGTCCTGCTTTGCACTGTTGATGCTTAGAGTGAAGTGGCAATTGGTGATTGACATAACATTCTCTGCTTTTGGAAACTGTACCTATTCACAAAGCCCCCTGTGCATACCAGCTTCTCTTCCTCTGAAGCCATCTCTCTCCCTGTCCCTCCCTCCTTCCCTCTCTCTCTCCTACTTCAACAGAGTGATCCAATCCATTTTATTACCCTGCTATTCGTTTACATGGATAATACAATCCTTGTTGTAGCTGATGGTGATGAACAAAATCAGGCATTCCACGATTTTTAATTAGAATTGCCATGCGTTCCAAGAGGGATTCAAACTATTGTTGGACTTCAAGGGAAATGAAAAGGAAAAGAAGATTGTTTAAGAAGTTTTTCAGATGTCCATGGAAATTCTCAGTCATTCAGCTCATGGTTGTCCCAAAGGTGCTTTTTCCTTCAAGGAAAAAAACACAAAGTCCAGTTGCATTTTGGAAAAGTACCTTTGAGACAAGTTTTTCAGACAACCAAAATAACAGTTGTTTTTCTATTATAAGGACAAATCTTAATAGGAAAATGCTATCTAGTTTTCACACAACTGTTCAGAGCATAGTCAAAGTTGTTACTAGGTGATGCCTATACAGATGTCATCTAAATTCTCACTCCACACTCTAATTTTTTCCATACAGGGCCAGACATCTTCTAAAGATGTTTCTTGCATCATTGGATGTTCTCCAGTGAGCATTCAGATCTTCAGGAAAGTTGTATTGTAGCAACCAACAATTTAGAAGTTACCCATTGCGAATCAGATTAACAAAAACATAAGAAGGAAAAAATATTAGTGGATGGGGGAATCACACATTTTACTGTCGGCTTGTTTTTCACATCAAATTATATGATTATGTAAATTATGGTTCGGACCAAGATTGAATTGCTGGTAGTATTTTTGGGAGGTGATTTGTCAGGAGTCATCATGGTAACAATTATAGCAGCTTGTCCATAACACAAAGTGGTATATAAAGATGATTGAGTCAAAAATTTTGCAAAAAAATAAAACAACAAAACTATCCTTGATACCACAAAACTAAACAGACAGTGGGACTAAGATGATTGTCTCAGGCATTTTAAATTATTAAATTATTAAATGCAGAATGAAACCAGTGGTGGGATTCAAATTTTTTTACTACCAGTTCTCTGGGCATGGCTTGGTGGATATGGCATGGCTTGATGGGCATGGCAGGGGAAGGTTACTGCAAAATCCCATTCCCTCCCCACTCTACTAATCTGCTTTCCAGCTCCGTTCTCCTGTGCAGGGCAACAAAAGAAGACCCAGCCAATCAGCTGGGACTCGGGAGGCAGAGAAGAGATGGGGTGGGGCCAGCCAGAGGTGGTATTTGCCAGTTCTCCGAACTATTCAAAATTTCCGCTACTGGTTCTCCAGAACTGGTCAGAACTTGCTGAATACCACCTCTGAATGAAACACTACTAAAGATATCAACAACAAGGAGAAAACAATAATCCTTCATGAAGAGATCTACTGAAATTTTACAATGTCCAGAATTTCTTTTTGCAATGAACTTGAACTGTGTGGGCAATCCCTAAACTGTGTGTTCCAAGAAACAATATATTTTCATGTACAGCCAGATGTGAAAACCTGATGTTCTTCAATGTACACAGAAACATTTCAGGGCTGACTCTGAATTTTGTGGATTTCTCTCCCTCGTTTTTATTTTAAAACTCAGTGGCTGAAGTGTCTGTAGCTTTTTGGGGTTTTTAGTTTTTAAACATAGAATGTAGAATAGTAGAGGTGGAAGGGACCTTTCTATGTTTTTTAGTCCAACCCCCTGTCCAAACAGGAGACCCCACACCACTGTGCTGTGGTGATACAGTGGTTAGAATGCAGTACTGCAGGCTAACTCTGCCCACCGACAGGAGTTCAATTCTGACCGGTTCAAGGCTGACTCAGCCTTCCATCCTTCTGAGGTTAGTAAAATTAGGACCCAGATTGTTAGGGGCAATAGGCTAACTCTGTAAATCACTTATAGAAGGCTGTAAAGCACTTTGAAATTATACTGTATATAAGTCTAAGTGCTATTGCTATTTCAGATAAATGGCTGTCCAGTCTCTTCTTTGAAGCCTCCAGGGATGGAGCATCCACAACTTCTGAAGGCAAGCTGTACCACTGGCCAATTGCTCTCACCGTTAGGAAATTTCTCCATAGTTTTAGGTTGCTTTTTTCCTTGTTTAGTTTTCATCCATTGTCTTGCCTTCCAGTGCTTTGAAAATAGTTTGATCCTCTCTTCTTTGTGGCAGGCCATTAAATATTGAGGTATATGGCTATCTCATCAGCTGAAAACTGAAGAAAGACATGTGCCCTTGTCTTCAAAAAGTTTGTTCTCCTGTTCCTAAAAATATATGTGTCAACTTAATGAAGCAGAATTTCTTTTGAAACTTGGCTCAAGCCTCATTAATTAATTAGGGCATCCATTGGAACCCTGACAGCAGAGAACGCTATCCTGCAAAAAGGAAATGTGTTTCTCCCTTCCAGGTTTCCTGGTCACTCTGTGCAAAGAAATAGGCTCAGGTAGCACTGCTTCTACAGATGCTTGAGTCCAGCACTTCTTTGACACACCAAGTTGGATAGAATCTGATGTCATTAACTCCTAGGTTCTTGCCACTTCTATGTTCTACACCCGGGGTAGAATTCTGAACTGTTGGAATTTTTTTACCTATTTTTTTTGGTCCCTAAAACCATAAATGAGGCCCATCCTGCAAAACATCAAAACACCATCAAGGCACCTCCAGTGCTTGACTTTAATAATTTGCAATTGCTATACAATGTTCAGGTATACCAGGTAAGGGAATAAAAACATATATCAATTGATTGAAATGATTAAATATGTAAGCTACTCATGTTCAAACTCACACTGTTCAAGTTCCTGGCTTAGTTCAGTCTCTTTTGAGACTGTTGCATAGATTGGAAGGAACATGGGGTTCCTAGATAAAAAGAGGCAAGCAGATATCTAAAGAGAGAAGAGGGGAAAGCGAGAGGCAAGCTAACTTTTTTAAATTAAATTTTACAAAGAGAAGCAGTTAGGTAAAGGGTGGGCCCCCAGTTTTAATGAGAAACAGGTCAGATGAGCATTTATAAATGTAGAAGTGGAATCCTAGATGACTTTTGAAAATGTCCCAGATTGGGGGAAGGGGTGAAAGTCCTATATACTGTACTATATATTTTGTACAGGTAGTCCCCGACTTACAACTACAGCTGAGCGCAAAGTTTCTGCTGCTGAATGAGACAGTTGTTAAGTTTTTTCCTATTTTATAACTTTTCTTGCCACCATTGTTAAGAGAGCCACTGTAATTGTGAAATCAAACCCTCCTTGGCTAAGTGCCATCAAGTTGATGTTTAACAGATTAACAGAGTTGGAAGGGATCTTGTAGGTCATCTAGTCCAACCCCCTGCCCAAGGAGGAGACCCTACACCATTTCTGACAGATGGCAATCCAGTCCCTTCGTGAAAACTTCCAGTGGTGAGACCTCCACAACTTCTGAAGGCAACTTCTGTTCCATTGGTTGATTGTTCTCACTGTCAGAAAATTTCTCCTTACTTTCAGGTTGAATCTCTCCTTGTTCAGTTTCCATCCATTATTCCTTTTCTGGCCTTTCGGGTGCTTTAGAAAATAGCTTGACTCCTTCCTCTCTGTGGCAGCCCCTCAAATATTGGAAGACTGCTATCCTGTCTCCCCTGGTCCTTCTCTTCACTAGACTGGCCAGGCCCAGTTCCTGCAATCTGTGATGACCCAGAGTATATCAGAAATATAACAAAATCCAAAACATAACTAAAAGTCCTTTAATACCTTCAACTTGGCTTCACTGTTTAATAGTTCATAGTGGAGGAATAAATTATTGTCAAAATAACATTTCAAAGGCAAGAAACACAATTCACATTCAAAGAACTGATGACAAAGCAAAAACCAAAAACAAACCACATGGAATAAAGTTCCTTGACAGACCAGGATAAATAATTGCCAACTTCAAGAAGATAACTAGGAACAGTCCATTGGAAGAACGCCAACCAAAATAAACCTTCTTTAGAAATAAAACACTAATTTGTCTCCAGCATCTATTAGCATGCAGGTCCAAACTCGTATGCAGATCTCACACCTGCAACCCATGAAGAAGATTATGCCCCTCTCCTCCCGAGTAGACCAAATTTTACCTTGATCATCTCCTCCTGAGCAGACCACATTTTACCATGATCCTCTCCTCCCTGCATGCCCTAGGATGGGTAGGGATGGGCCTGGGTCCTCTTCTGACTGCTCAGAGTCAGTCTCTATCAGGGGCATGACACAACCGTTCATCATATCTTTAAGCCTCCAGTCCCCTTGGTTGCTCTCCTCTGTACTCCTTCTAGAGTCTCAACATCTTTTTTTATAGAAAAAAAATCTTTCTATTGCTAAACTATTCCAAATTGTAATATTTCATTAGAAAACTATATAATACAGTTCATCTCAGTGGCATCATGTATTATTTTGTATGAATCTTCAACTATCCAGGCTGTTTTATTGTTAAATGGATTAGTCTGGGCATTAAACCATGACTGTAAGTAATCACACAGATAGACCTTCTGCAGGATGATCTGCCCTGCTCTTCAGGTTTTCAAACAATGCCCCATCACCGCAGTAATCAAACTCATCCTTCTTAATGCTGGTTGTTTTCTCATTGTTACTTTCCGCTTCTGTTTCCCTCATTCCTTGTTGATGCCTGCACAATAGTGCTACAAAAGGTCCATGAGTTTGTATCGGGTCTGACTCTGAATAAAACCAGGTGTTCAAATAATTGTCCATCACAGCACAAACATTGAAAGACTGTGAAACCGTGATGAATTTTTGAAGAGATCCACCAGTTTTCACCCTGCTGCTGTTAGAAGAACGACCATTTGGTACCTTAGAAATGACAAAGTGGATGAATGTTGTGGTTTGTGCAGCTTTAACACTTGCAACAGATGCTCAAGAAATCTGTTGCGTTCTCTGGGTTGAAATAAAAAATCATTGAAAGGATGAGGATTGATGAAATGGTTGCTGGATAAAACAATGAGGAAATGGATTCTATCCAGGGTGGGAGTCTACCTGGTCAGACGGGTTCTATAGAACTGGTTGTTATGATTCTGTCTAGTTTGGAGAACCGGCAAATCATGCCCCTGGCTGGCCCTGCCCCTCCATTCCCTGCCCACTCCTTACCTGGCATGCGCACCATCAAACTTGCCTGCTAAGTTGCTATTTTTCCCTTTTTTGCTCCCCTACCATCAGCTATTCTGCTCTGCCGGGAGATTTAGATTAGCTAGAAAGCAGGAAACTGGTGCGTTTCTTGCTTTCTAGCTAATCTAAAAACAGAGCTGAACCTTCCTTAGGACTGAAGCTTCCATTTTTCAGTGCAGACTCAGGCAGCAGATTGCAGAAAGATAGATCTCTAAGTGAATCTGTGATTCTGTGAGCAACTCAGTCTGCCTGCCTGCTTTGCCTGGTTTTGGGTAAAAGTTGCTTTTTTATATTTAAAAAAAGTCAATATTTACATAAATGTTTATAATATTTACATACAAGCCACACCCACAAATTAGGCCATGTCCACAGAACCAGTTGTTAAGAAATTTGAATCCCACCCCTGATTCCACCTTGTTTGTCATGTTGTCTGAATGAAAATAAAAGGAAGGCTTAGGAAAGCTTAAGGCCCTCCTTAGTAGGAGTAAAGATAACAGAATAACAGAATAATTACTTTTCCATCCACTCCTTCTTGTCCTGCCTTCTGGACAATAGATTGACTGCCTCTTTTTATGGCAACCTCTTAAATATTGGAAGACTGCTATCATGTCCCCGCTAGTCCTTCTTTTCACTAGACTAGACATACCCAATTCCACCAACCATTCTTTATATGCGATATAGATATATTATAATCCAGGATGTTTCTTTTATCATTAAATTAACGTATTGATAGATTTATAGGGAATGTTCATGGTGGCAAGAGAGATATCTGGATGTATCAATGTGCAAGTATTTTTCTACTTCAATGGAGAAATTTTAAGACAGGATAGTAGAAAGTTTAGTGGGATGAACATTGTGCTTGAAAAGTATGTGTGTGCAGCAGAACCAGAGGAAGTAGGATCAGGAATCTCTCTATATAAAAGCAAAATACCACTCATGCATCATTACAAAGTCTCCAGAACCGTACAGCCTACAAACGTGAAATTTGGCACATATGTTCCTTTTGGCTTTTAGGTGCTCACTAAGAAAGGATTTTTCAAAATGACCATCAGAGCATTAGTGTTATTAGTATTAGTATTATTAGTAATATTATTATTATTAATATGCTCTGATTCTACGGAGTTCTACTCCCCCTCCCCACCTGAAATCTCTTCCAAATGCAAAACACAAGCAGAAGAGAGGAGTTTCAGTTTTAGTTTCACAGCACCAAGCAGCTTTAGTACAGAACAGTTGAGCTAAGCCACACCCAGGCTCCTTGCTGTTTCCTTCTTGCTCACACAGCAAATACTGTTTCAGTTTTCAAACAGCCTTCAACTCTCTCACACACTGACAGAACGCTAGCCAGATGAATACCCATGAATACTGGTAGGCAGAGGCAGAATCCCCCCCCCCCTTTATTTTCCTCCCCAAAAACTAAGCCTGACCACATAGTTTTGTAGTGAAGCATGGGTATCGAGCTAGTACATAATATGGAGCAGATGTTGATTGAATACCAAAGTATAATAGAATAGAATAGAACCCTTTATTGGCCAAGTGTGATTGGACACACAAGGAATTTGTCTTGGTGTAAACACTCTCAGTATACATAAAAGAAAAGATACATTCGTCAAGAGTTAAGAATCATGAGGGACAACAATGATAGTCATAGGTTACAATAAGCAATCAAATCATACTAGGAAACAGTCAATATAAATCGTAAGGATACAAGCAACAAAGTTACAGTCCTACAATCACAAGTGGGAGGGGATGGGTGATAAGGAGCGATGAGAAGGTTAATAGTAATAGTAGTGCAGACTTTGTAATAGCTGAACAGTGTTGAGGGAATTATTTGTTTGTGGAAGAAGGAGGTTGGGGTAATTTTTCCCAAAACATTTTTTTGGGGAAAATTGGCTGGGTGGGGGGAAGAGGGAATGAGGTTTGAGTCACAAGAACGAATAGAAGATGGAAGAGGAAATGGGTCAGAAGGAAAGAAAACAGAAAGAAAGTCCCAGCTGAAGGAAACTCATGAGATTCTTAACAAGATACACTAGGAGTTTAAAGAACTAAAGGCAATGTTTAAGCTGGCATATAGTGATGCGGTGGAAGCAAGCATGGTTTGCAGAAACAAAAAGATAGGGAGAGTTATATAATGAGCGGGGTTGGAGTAAATGAGATTTCATTTTTCTTCTTTTCTCATACCTTTAATTACTTTGGCTTATTATTTGTTACTCTTTCTGTACTTGCCACAAGGTCGCTGATCCTGGAAACACACATTTCTTACTTTCAGAGAAAATAATAGGAAATTAGCCTTCAGATACAAAAATCTCCCCCAAATCTCCAAAGTTAGAAATCAGGATCCCATCAACTTTGATAACGCTATGCTCCTTAGAACTGTCGCCTCCTTCCAAAAGCAATTTGAAAAGAAGACAGATGCATCCCACGTTTGAGATTGCCTTCTTTGCTAAAATAAGTTTAGCAGAATCCAGCTGAGAACCCTATGATTGGCCATGAGATGGTCATAAAGAAGACTCAGAGAGACTCATAGACTCTGGAAAGAGTGTGGAAAAGAACAACAAAGTTGATTGGGGTGCTGGAGACTAAACATACGAAGAACGGTTGCAGGAATGTCTGGTGAAAAGAAGGACTGGGACTGGGACAGCAGTGTTCCAGTATTTGAGGGGCTGTCACAAAGATGAGAGGGGAAAACTATTTTCCAAATCACAGAAGGCATGACAAGAAACAATGGATGAAAACTAATCAAGGAGAGAACCAACCAAGAAGAAATGTCAATGAGAACAATCAACAAGTGGAACCATCAACTTGCCTTCAGAAGTTGTGGGTGCATCTGTAAGCTTTCAAGAAGAGACAGGGCAGCCACTTGTCTGAAATGGTATAGACCCTCCTGCTTGTAGAGGGAGTTGGACTAGATGATCTCCAAGATCCATTCCAACTCTGTTATTCTATGTTCTAAGAGTGGATCAATCCAATATTCACTTTCATGTGGAGATCTTTTGGATTTTCCCAGCCCAGATCTGGTAGCCTTAACTAAAGTGCCATCTTTTCACCAAACCTGGTTCAGCACATGGACTTCTTTTGGGTAGCCCACCTTTCAGAGACTGTTCTGATGAAGGTCAGTTGTTTTTGCATGTGGTTCTGACTTCCTATTTGTGATCATTCCCTTGTGTATTTTGGAAACACCTTTTCTTATTTATTGCAGGCTCTTTCAAATGGTGAGGTTACATTCAATGGATTTTACTTATTTTGCAAAATATTTTGAAGGCCTACATTATCCAATAAGGAGAAATGTGCTTCTGGATAATGTTTAGTTCCAACTGTACTTGAACGAGAATGGTTCAGTAGGAAATGCCTTTTTTCTATGACCAGTCCATCCTGCGTCCCTTCATCCTTTGTGACTAATGGGTGCTATTTCTTAATTTCCTACAGTACTATATTGGTTGACATTTCTTTTCTTTTTCTAATAGTACGTTTGACATTTTGATTTTTACACCACTCACAAGATCAATGCACAGCCCATCACACACCTGGATGGCTGAAGCAGACAGATTACAGATAATGCCTGTTTATTCTCCAGAACACCTTTCCCCTTAATTTGACACAATAATGGCAATGATTTTGGAATCAGAAAAAACTATTTAGCAACAAGAAGGATATTTCACCCTTGCTTCCGTTCCCTTGATCTTTTCTTCTGGATCAAAGAATAAATCGCTTGGGAAATTGTGATGGGGGGAAAAGCTGATATTCTCTGCTTAAAAAATTATTTTAAAGGGAAAAAAGCCATTGGGATAATTTTCTTTTCACCACCAAAAATGATGCCACCTTGGTCTTTTAAATGGATTTCTGCCTTTTATTTCTCAGGAATATGCATTGCCTCCAAATTAAAAAGCAAGAGCAAAATAATTATCCTAAATAAGGTGGGATGACATATTTTACAAAATGAAAAAGGAAAGGAAGTGTAATGTTAGGATACAATATTCATTCTCTTTGGATAGAAATCACGTTTAGAGTTTTGTTTTGTTTTGACTTTAAAAAACATTTTGGGGAGTTTTTGGTCAGAATACCCTGTCCAGTGATATTTAATTTTTAAAACAATGAAAAGCAAAAATGTTGCTTGGTGAGTGAATTGAGCAGTTACATAAATTTGCTTAAATAAATATATTAATAACAGTAGAGCGAAAAAGATATTTGAAAGCTTAGCATTTTTGTTTTTAAAAAAGGCATACGCAAAGAAGCAAGAATTCTGAGCGAGGCCTCATGCCAACAACAGGGAATCCTTTTAGGCAGGGAAGGATGGGATTTCTATTCTCTCTGCAGGCCGACCTCTGCAGAAGTTACAGCTCCTCCGGTGAATGACAACCTGTCTGGGGCTTCTTTGGAGCTATAAAACGTCAGCCAAGCGACAGCTGATTCAGGCACAACTGGAAGCTGACCTCCAGTTTGTTTATGCAACGAACCAGTTGAGGGAACCCCATGAAAATGGCTGCTGGCATTCGGCGTCCATTGGGGTTGCAGGGAAGTGGAACAAAGCAAAGGAAAACTAGAAACAAATAAACTTTAGCAGGCAACTCACCTCTGGAGAAAAGCTGCATTTTTTTTAAATGACTGTGCCTTGTTCGGATGGCCAAGAGTAAATTGTGCTATGCCAGAGTGATATATTTGTTGTTGATGGTGTCTATTTCTTTCTTTCTTTCTTTTTTTAATGTAAGGCTATCAAAATGTAGCCTGTTTCTAACTGGATTGATGGTGTCAGGCATATATGACAGTGTGTTTATTGTCAAGATTTTATGGATAGAGAAGGCATCCTGTTGGATCAAACCAACATCTATCAAATCCAGCTTTCTGAGTATCTCTGGAATGGGATCTTTTATTTATTTACCATTTATTTATTTACAAAATATTTATATAGCCACCCATCTTATGTCAAATTCTGATCAGTTCCAGAACGAGAAAAAGAAGAAGTTTCATCTTCTCTGTAGCACAACATAAATTCAAACATGAGGTAGATGTTTTGGCAGATTAAAACTGCGAGTTCCAAATAACGTCCAAAGGACTAAAATGAAGGAATAGAACCATGAGGGAGAATCTATGGCATGCGTGCTGGAAGTGGCAGGCTGAGCCATTCTCCCCAGCATGCGAGAGCGTGCCCGGAAGAGCCCCATTGCGCATGCGCGCAACACCACTGCCCGACAGCTGATTGTTGGGTATCTGGTGTGCATGCATAGGAGGCAGGGGGGGAAGAGACATGCAGCGTGCCCTGGGGGTCATGCATGCCTGCGCAGATGGATGGCGCGGGGGTGATTGTGCACACATGTGAAGACCAGGAGGCACCCTGCAAGGGGATTGCGTGCACATGTGCAGACGTGCAGTGTGTGGAGGGGTGAACGCATGTGCAGACACATAGGGTATGGCGAGATGCATGGTGCACGGCAAGGGGGTCACACGTGCATGCTCAGGTGTGCAGGGCACTGAGGGATGATCATGCATGCATGCGCACACACGTGGTGTGCGGCAAGGGGATCACGCGTGCATGTGCAGACATGAGGTGTGCTGCAGAGAGATCGCGTGTGCATGCGCAGGGATGGGTGGGGGGCCCAGCACACATTGCCTTCTGGGTGCTGGCACGCATGCCTGCATGCAACAGTGCATGCACGCAACAGCACATGCACAATTATCAGCACGGGAGCCGAAAAAGGTTTGCCACCACTGGAATAGAACATGGACAGTCCCCAACTCACAACCATTCAATTAGTGACTGTGGCATCACCATAATCAAAATTTGTGCACTAGGTAACCAATAGGCATATATGGTGATTGCAGTGCCCCAGAGTCATCTGACCATCATTGTGACCCTTCTCACAAGCTGAGAAGGAAGGAAGGAAGGAAGGAAGGAAGGAAGGAAGGAAGGAAGGAAGGAAGGAAGGAAGGAAGGAAGGAAGGAAGGAAGGAAGCTGTATTGGCTTAATGATTATGTGATTCCCTTAACACAGGGTACCAAACTCAGGGCCCCTGGGCCAGCCCCCACTCATGGGGTGCTTAGATCTGGCCTGCTGGGCCTCCCTTGAAATAGTGAAATAGTGAAATAGTGAAGCCCGCGGTGCCTCTGCCAATGAAAACAGAGCTTGGGAGGGCCACATGCAGCTCTCCTGGGCTCCATTTTCACTGGCAGAGGGCTGCAGGAGGTGTTCTGACCCAAACCTGGTTCCAAGCGAGCCAACACAAGACAAAGATAGCAGCACAACCTTTTAACGTTTCATTTACAAATCCTGTTTCTTCACAGATAAAAGGCTGCTTCCAACTAATTAGCTCCGATGAGAGAGAGCCTTGCCAAGTTTCTGCAAGGCTGCCATGAACAACAGATAAAGTTCCTAAACAATAAATCAAAGAGTCTCCAAACACCATCTCTAACAGCCACCAGGTTCGAGTATCAAAATTCTTTGCTTCCTGCAAAGAACTCCTGTTTCTCAGCTGGCTTTTATCTCTTGAGGGAGAGGCCATTACCTTGCAGCCTTACTCCCGAGTCACCCGTACTCCTGCAGCTGCTCTTTCCTTCAAGCAGCCCTGTGCACATGCGCGCTGGGCACAGGCTCCTCGGGGCCCTCTTCATCACTGCTGCCAGCCTCCACAATCTCCGAAGGCAGCACTCCACTCCCTGATGGTCCTGGCTCCATCCCTTCATCACACACAGGACTCTCATCCAAGTCCTCACTCTCCGAGATCTCAGCCATCCACACCTGCTGCTGGCAAACCACAACAGGAGGATCCCCCCAGCCCCACACAGACCACCTCAGGTACCCCTTGACATGAATGATGTCAAGCTGACAATGCCCACCCTGGCCACACCGACCCCACCATGTCCATCTGGCCCCCAAGGTCAAACACAACCCTGATGTGAAATCGAGTTTGACACCCCTGCCTTAACAACTGCACTGATCTATTTAAGAACCATGGGGGGGAGAGGAACCCCATAAAATCGGGCATTCTTCAGAAATAGTCATGACTCAAACAGAAAAAAGGTTTACAAAATCTTTATTCCAAGTCAGCTTTAGTTATTCATGAGACATGGTCATCAGCCTCTTGTTCTGTGTTTGCCGGTGTGTGCAAAAAGAGACTGTTTTTTTTTCCCAAAAAGAAAAGAGACCACAGAAGGGATGAACGAGACTGCTCTTCCTTCCTGTTTCTGCCTTTCTGTTGTTTTTAATCTGTGGAGTGTTTCCTTGCTGGAGATCTCCGAGACAAAAGAGAATGATTATGTTAACATGCTGACAGGTTGGTCTCTGGACACAGACATCTCATGAATTATATGGATGCAAATAAATGCAAGGGTTTTAATTAATGCAAAACAACCAGCCCTTGCCTAGATAGATGTCATTTTTTGTGTGTGTCATTTGTTTCAAGCTAGCCTGCATCCTGGTGGCATTCAAACGTTATTTGTATTTTTTATTTTGCAATTCCTTATAGATTAGTTTAAAAACTGCAAAATCTTTCCTCTATTGTTGTCCCAAAGATGCAAGTTTTTAATGCAATTTTTGAGCTGAGGAATATTTTGGAAAGATGACAGTAGACTTGGTGAATAATACAGCCAGCCAGGGCCAGCCAGAGGCATGATTTACTGATTCTCCAAACTGCACAGAATTGTAACAACCGTTTTTACTGAAACGGTCTAAACCGTTAGAATCCCACCCCTGATCCAGATTCTGAAGTATTCCGTTACAACAGACATTATTTTATTTTGGGGACAGGTGTGGGAAATTCCCACTGATTATTTGTTTTACCATAGTCTCTTGAAAACTCAGATGAAGACAAGACTGAAGACAATTTCTCCAGAAGGTGATTTGTGGTTCCCTGGTAACTTTGGACTTAAAGATTGGCCCTCAGAGGTTGCTCAGAAAGTAAAGTGGAAGAATTAGATGAGGACTTGTTTAAAGTCTTTCTTGACTCTTCAAAGAGGTAGAGCTTGATCTGAAACATGCTTTGCCCAATTGTAAAGATTCTGATGGGTTTAACTCCCTGCTGAGATAACATCTTTCTATAGCTCAACTGGGATGATCCATTGAGGCCAGATCTTAGACTTACATGTGAGTTGAAACATTGCTAAACCTACCATTCGGGAGTTGGAAAAATATAGATGACAACTAATTCAGTTTCCTACTTCTCTTTGCTTCCATGTAAAGTTCATGTGAAGAAAAAGATGTTTGCCTAACCTGGATTTGACTGGTTCTGGATCTGCCTAGGCCTACATTTCAGGAACAGAGATCTATAACAGAATAACAGAGCTGGAAGAGACCTTGGAGGTCTTCAACTTCCTGCTCAGGCAGGAAACCCTATTTCATTTCAGACAAGTGGTTGTCTTCTTAAAGCTTTAAAGTTTTTAAACTTAAAAGCTGTCCAGTCTCTTCTTAAAAACTTCCAACTTCCATTCTCCAAGAGCCTTGAATTCTAGAAGCATAACAGAGGAATAGGTTGATGATCTATGCTTTCAACCTGGAGCTATTGTAGAATAAGTGAGTTATAACAATTCTCTGGACAGCAACACAGAATAGTTATCTGGATTTCTGCAACTCTTCCTAAGTGTCATCAATGCCATTAGACTGCTTAAATAAAGCCATTCAGAGCTATTAAGCTGGGCTGCCAAAATCAACAGTTGCAGACCAAATTTAATAGTCCGGCTTCCATCTCACATCACTGCATGCCTTTTGAAGAAGAGCAAAAAGTTTTGAAGGCCTATCTCCAAGGTCTGCTCCATGCAGAGCACCTTCTAACTATGAATTGATTCTTTCATTTCTTCTTGAAAAGAAGTTGAAATCCATCCAGCTGATAAAGAACTGCCAGGAGTATGGAGATAATTACACAAATCCCAAAGATGATTACTTATAGCAAAACAGAATCTTCCAGAACTGGCTGGTTAAATAATCATTTGCACTCAAGGTGGAGATAAATCAAGAGGAAGAAACCCATATTTCTAGGTCAACACAATTCAAGCCAGACCCCAGCCTCCATCCTATCACTTAAATGGTAACAGTGCATAGCATTTACTGGATGGAACAGACTCCAGATATTTCAACCAGCAGTCAATCTGGTTTCAGTGCTATCAAATTTGCAAGACCTACTGGTGCAACTCACAAAAAGGATGAGAGGGAGAGAAGTTTGAGATGAATTTGTTGTGGCCCACCAGCAGCCAGTGGAGCTGGCAGCAGATTCGGACAGTGAGGAGGTTGGGGAAGAACATGGGCCAGTCCTGGAGTCTGGGGAAGGCCCTGATGAGTGCTTTGCATTGGAGGCAGAGATGGGGTCAAGGCCATCTGATGTTATCAGCTGCCTTCGGAGTCATACATCAGTGAGGCAGAAAAACAGCTGGAGACTGTTTCCAATGTGCACATGCACAGAGCTGCCAGAAAATGGAACAGCTAAGGAACAAGGGTCAACTTGGGAGTCAAACCACAGGTGGACAGTGAATGGCCCCTTCCATAGGAGTGAAAGGGGAGTGGGGTTTTGCAGAAGACAAATAGTTCATTTGAAGATTTTTTCCTTGTATTCTTGCCTAGTACTGTCTGCTACAGTGAGGCCTCTGAAAGCCTGGCATTTCTCCAAGTCTGATAAAGGTCTGTAATTGTGAACTATCTTGAAAGACTGTTGGAGAGGAATTCATAGTAAACTAAATAAAAGGGGTTTATCAGGGCTTTGTGCTGTTCAGGAAGCCTAGGTCGGAACAGAATTTGGATTTTGAGAGGTTTAGGCAAAAAATATTAGATATGGAAGATGAGATTGAGGAATGTTAAGGGAACCTTCTCATGAAGTGGGTGCCATCTAGGGAAAGAAAGGGTTTATCCAGCTGAGTTATTGCTTCATTATCTTGCAGGTATCCCATAACATATCTATACAATCTATAGATTGTATCTTCTATGGTGCCATAGAACAATCCATCTCACAGGTGCTATGATGCATACAATGTCCTTCAATACGTACAGAGGGAGATCTCATGCTGGAAAAAGAAAATGCTGTCATTTAGTTTTAATTCTATTTATTCTATGCATTTTTTTACATGGTCTCTATGTCTACAAACTATTTTATTTGCTCAGGATTGAATATTATATGTCTATAATTTGTAGGTGCTTTTGACATGAATAAAGTATCAGGCAAGATGTGGTTTTATTTCCTTAAACTGAGATGACAAATCTGGGATCCTTTAAATGTTTTGAACTGTAACTATCATCACTTCTTATCACTGGCCATATTGGTTCAGGAGTTTTGGAATTAAAATCTCGGAATTTGAAACATGCCTGAAGATTTTTAAAAATGAAACCTTGATCAGAGCATCCATCCACAATAATTTGTACTATTTCTTTTTCATTACAACATGTTATTGTTTTCTATTTTCTATACAAAAGATAGCTCATAACATAATAAGAGAGAACGAAGACAGCTTAGCCTGGATTTGAAACAAAATCATAAATAATTGAACTAAAGAAACAGAATAACAAGTAAAACATAAACTGAACGCAGGCAGGAAAGCATAAGGCACACCAGAAGGGACAATAGAATGAAAGGATGAAGTGAAATTTGGGTCCCCTGAAAAAGTGCTCATGTTGGATTGTGTGAGTGTATTTTGAGAAGGGCTGTCAATGAATATAAAACTGGTTGCCCATGTGGTGATGGTAGGGGAGGGAGCCTACCCTTGCTCTGAATTGATTTGTGATTCAGTAATGAGAGACAATATAATCCTGTGGGAGATTATCCAGAGGGAGAGCTGGAAAAAGGGAGATTGCTTTGTTCTTCAGGAGTTTTTAGAGGCTCATTGGATTATGCGACAGGAAGAGAGAAAGAGAATTATAGCCCAAGACACTTATCCTACGAAGAAGTAGCAAGAGCTCCAAAAATTTGTTGGCAACATCATTCATCATGAATTACAAACTCTCTTTTAATGCACGGTTTTTCCTTCATGTTTGACGGCAGAAGAGGGAATACAAGATCAATTGATTGCTGTTTGATTTCTGCATAATGGATGAGATTTCATTTGCAACTTGGAGCAACCTGGTGATAGGCCAGCTATTCCCTCATGTCTTTGCATATCTCAGGGTCTTAATCTTCTAACTCATTCCTTTCAAAAAGAAGGAGGGGGGGACACACAATATTTTGAATTTCCTGAAACCATTAGGTTCTTTCACCGTACGTGATAAAAGGAGAGAAAACCCCATCTGGAACAGTTCATAGGGACCGTCAGAGCAGAACGTAGAGGGAGAAAACGCCTTCTGGTTTTGTTTTCAAGTGCTGGGACGTATCTCCAATAAAGTGAATCGCCCCGAACTACCAGCTGCAGGTTTTTTTTTTTTTAAAGAGGAAAATTTGGATTCCCAACCTTTTCGCAGAACTACAGATGGAATGAGAATGCAGGTTTATTTATGTGTAATGTGTGGCCTGTAGTTGTTTTGTAACTTATTCTTCTCCTTTGACTGTGCCAACAGTTTGGAGATGGAGACCACATCCTATCGTCCACCTGGCTTTAAACAATCCATATATTTTATTTATTTATTTGTCAAACATGTGCAAGATAGTAGATATAAGTATGAACATAATCATGAACAAGGAAATAAATACAGATAAATGGGGAGAGTATGACATGGACGGTAGGCACGCTGGTGCGCTTATGCACACACCCTTTACAGACCTCTTAGGAATGGGGTGAGATCCACAGTAGACAGTTTGAGATTGAAGCTGTAAGGAGTTGAGGCTATAACGAGTAGGGTAGGGCCTTCCAGGCATTGACCACTCTGTTGCTGAAGTCGTATTTTCTGCAATCGAGTTTGGAGCGGTTTATCTTGAGTTTGCATTGGTTGTTTGCCCATGTATTATTGTGATTGAAGTCGTTGACAGGTAACATGTTGTAGCAAACAATTTTGTGTACTATGCTTAGATCGGACTGCAGGTGGCACAGTTTGGGAGAGGACTGGGTGGATGACATGGTTTTCTGCAGTTGAGCCATAAGTCCATTCCTTGAGAGATTCATCATCTCCCCTGCTACTGTGAACAGAGGTTATTTATTTATTTATTTGAGAAGTGAAGTTCAAGTTTTCAGGGATTCCTTTTACACCATGTCCATGGAGGCTAATTTATTATATGAAGATCTTAGATGCTCTTTATCATATTTCCTACTAGGAGCAATAATACTCTTATCGACACCCTCAGATATGAGCCCTGCAGCTCATGAAACGTATCTCTGTACAGAACTAGTGTAGACCTTTTGCATTCTCCTGAAATGGGGCCAATGAAGAAAAACTTGCATTCAGGTTTAGAGCTCTTTATTCTTCCTTGATAATGAAAGAGACTTTTTCCTCCATCAATATTTCCCATCACTAATTCACCTTCTCAGTATTGAATAGTTAGGGCCTATCCGCTTAAGCTTTGGTTGGTGCTATTTTGTGGGTATCAAAAGAAGGCACTTTGCAGTTCTAAGAACTACACTGCCAACCTCTAATAAATGACATCTCTCATTGTTTTCATTCATCATGTCCTACTTGTCTTAGGAGTCTCATTTCTAAGGTGCAGAAAAGGAACCATATTACAGAGCAATACACTTTCCTACACATCAATGGGATTGGAAGAATGAGCCTCAGGGAAGCAACAGTCCACGAACTAAAGAACAGTGATTTAAAAAGGCAAAAACCTAAACCATTTTTCTCCCCCAAAATCCTCAAAAACTGATATATTAGATTTAATCATCACTACAAGAATGAAATGGAGAAGCTGGCTTATCTTCTTATTTATACTTGACGTAGAGTAGCTTGGAGAATTGTTGCAATGAATGAACTCATTGCCAAGCAAATGAAAACAAAAAGAGAGCAAACATTCCTTTTAAAGATAAATATGCATGCTTATCTTTTCTTCGGAATTATATCCACAGAAATATCAATGGAATGTTTTAATTTGGTTGTTTTTATTATGGTTATCTATTTTGTTTAGGAATCAGACCTATTGCTCTATTGTGGCTTTGTATTGTTGTTTTTCTGCCACACATGGATGGATTTTTATGAAAATGCATTTTTTAAATTTCCTAAATCTTAAAGTTGCGTGTGTGTGTGTGTATATAGATATAGAGATATACAGTAGATAGTTATAGATAGATATATAGATATAGATTGTATAATATATCATATAAAATATATTGAAATAACCAAAGTAATATAAATTTGAATATCTTAAAATATAAAGGATGTACTGCACATACACATTCATCTAAGATTGTGCATAGGAAACGACATCTGCATCCATCTGTCGCCAAGAGCCAATATAAGGGAACATTTCACAGATATACAGCATTCACACAGTTGACTGATACATGAATGCTTTACTAATTTATTTATTTTGATTTGTCAGTCTCTTACAAGATAACAGGTATAAGGGTGAACATAGTTATGAATACATGAAATGGATTTATTTAAATCCATTTATTTTTTTAATTTAAATCCATTTATTTATTTAATTTGGGGAAGAGCAATCCCTAATTCATAATTTGAGGATATCCTGATTAAACTGTCAGCCAAAACAAAAATGTTGGAGAAAGACTCATTCAAACATGGACTTGCAATAAGAGACTACGGAGAGAGAAAAAAATATTAAATTAGATTAAAGATCTAATATTTAGATTAAAGTTCTAATGTTATAATAAAGATCAAAATATTTTCATATCAATACAAAGAATTCATGGAGAAACCATACAGAATGTATGTATGTAAGTACATATGTATGTATGCATGTAATTAATGGATCAAAGGAAACTTAGTTGCTGGTGAAAATTAACTGAATGAAGAATACTGAGGAATTTTTTAAATTTATGTGTTGTTTTGTGAACTTTATGCTTATGTTGCATTTTGCTATGCCATACAAAATAAAAAGCAAAAATAAAGACAAATAAGGAAAAGAATGCAAGAATGATAAATAAGTATTTGTTTGAGGGAAAATAAGGCTCAAAATACTTCACTGGGAATCGTGAATGAAGAACTGCACTTTTGACATTGTTGGCATTCTCTTGACACAGTGGGTTTTATGTTTGTATAATTCAAAAGTTTTGTCTCAAAAACTCTTAATACTTTTCAGTGTCCAGGATTTATGGCTGGAGTTACAGACATTTTGGGAACTCAGTTCATATCTTGCCTGACAATATCCTCCTATCTCAAAACAATAGGATACATCAAACATGTATGGAGTTGAAGGCTGCAATTATACAGTGCAATCAAATATTTATAATTGTAGTCACTTGCCAGTATTACATATACTAATAATTACTGAAGCACAATTGAGAGAATAGTATAGTAATAGCAATTAAGTGAATATCTGATTTACCCTTTTAAACTTATAATATTTTAGTAGAGCAAAATATGGAAGTACCCAGTGGTGGAATTCAATTTTTTTTACTACTGATTCTGTGGGCGTGGCTTATTTGGTGGGTGGGGCTTGGGGGATCATGTGACAGGGTAGATGTGGCTTAGTGACGATGTGACTGGGTGGGTGTGGCTTGATGGTCATGTGACTGGGTGGGCGTGGTCAACTCAATGTCACTCACATCAAGGTGTGCCTCACCTGGCCCCTCCCCACCCAGCCATTCCTTGTCACCCAGCCTCAACTTATCTATAGTTCTATAAAAAATTTCTGTAAAACTTTTTTTGACTTTCTTATCTGCATACTATAGGTGTACTTTCATGGACCACTGAAAGGAGGAAATGGCTCACATGCTTACTCAAGAGTGTGATAGGCAACAGGCTTTTAAGGGGCTGCCACAAAGAAAGAACAATGTATTTTCCAAAGAAGCAGAATGCAAACAAGAAGCAATGGATGGAAACTGAACAGAGAGAAGCAACCTAAAACTAAGGAGAAACTTCCTGACAGTGAGAACAATTAACCAGTGGAACTGCCTGTCTCCAGAAGTTCTGGGTGGTCAATCACTGGAAGTTTTTAAGAAAAGACTGGACAGCCATTTCTCTGAAATGGTATAGGGTTCACCCCAAGGTCCCTTCTAAGTATTATTCTGACACCTTTCCCAGGATTTCTACTCAGAGTCTGGCATCCTCAGTTTTCTTGCCTGAGCTGGGGGTTGGACTAGAAGACCTCCAATGTCCCTTTTCAACTCTTGTTAAACACATGTATATTTTATGCTCTGGACTATTGACATTGAATGCATGTAAACCCTGAAAAATATGTGGTAGCCCTGGGCAAAAGAAAGGCAGAAAAATCACTCTAGGTGTAGGGACAGTGTAAAATATTAACACATGATAAATAATGGAACAATTAAAAATAAAAGCACAGAGTTTTCTCTATCTCTGTCTTCCTATTTTTTTTCTTTATTTCTCACTCTTTCTCTTTCTTTCTTTGTCTCTGTCTTTCTTTCTCTCCCTTCCTTTTTTTTTCTTTCTCTCTCTCTCTCTCTCTCTCTCTCTCTCTCTCTCCCTCCCTCCCTCCCTCCCTCCCTCTCTCTCTCTCTCTCACACACACACATACACACAGAGCACTTTTGTAGCTTAACAGACATGCATTTTGAAGCAGCTCCTTTAAATTTCTCCAAGGCTTGGAGTGAAATCCCCCACCCCCTCTGTCAGACCGCACTCCTTCTCACTCTAGGCACTTTAACTCACCAGGGGAAAGCAATACTTGCAGTGTCCATGGGGAATCCTTGGAGAACTTTAAAGGACCTCCTTCAGAATTCATTTCTGTTAAGTTGCAAAAGTGCTCCAAAACTGGATTCACCCCCATCCCCCTCTGTCAGCCAGCTCTCCCTCTCATTCTGGGCACTTTTAACTCACGAGGGGAAAGCGATACTTGCAGCCTCCATGGGGAATCCTTGGAGAATTTAAAGCAGGAGTCACCAACCTTTTGGATCTCAGGGACCACCAAACTCATTGTTTTAAATCCCGCGGACCACTAATGTGAATTTTGACTGACGTGGCTTGCTGGTATTGGTGGGAGGGAGAAAGAGAGAGAGAGAGAGAGAGAGCTGAACTCACCTTGGAGGGCTGGTGATTCTCCTCTCTCCCTCTCTCTCTCTCTCACACACACACACACACACACACGCACACACAGAGACAGATCCCTCACACACCCTCACACCCTCCAAGGCAGCCCCATTCCTAGCCAGCTTTGAGCTCCGTTCTCAGGCTGCACACAAGGAAAGCAGCAGAAGTCTTTCTTTCTCTCCCCCAAACTCCACCAGAAATGAGTCTTTGCCTGCACAGCCTCTTGGAGTAGGATGCCTTGCAGGGTCCCAAAGACTCGTTTCTGGTGGAGTTTGAGGGAGAGAGAAAAAGACTTTTGCTGCTTTCCTTGTGTGCAGCCAAGAACGGAAGACGAAAGAAGTGGAAAGAAGTAACTCGATGGCCAGGCAAGTTCCCCCCCCCCGCCCTTTCCCCGCTCCCCTCACTACCTCATGTTGTTTCTCCCCCCCCCCCGCACCGGGGGAGAAGGAGGACATGGGTGGCAGCAGTCCAGGGGGAAGAAAGAAAGAAATTGGCCGGCTAGTCTTCTCTTTCTCCACCTGTTTGTTCTGTATGGCCAAGGAGGAGATCAGCTGGCCAAAGGGGTGGATGCTGGAGGTGACTCTTTTTTGGTCTCCAGTCACCTTTTCAGCACAGAAATCCTCCCCGAATCAGTTATCCCCTTCTCTGCCTATTTGTTCTGTACGGCAGACAATGAGACGACCAGCTGGCCCATTCGGGGAGCATTTCTGTGCTGCAAAACAGGTGGCTACTGATCTCCGGCTTCGTTCTGCTTCTCCAATGATCTGGCACCTCCCTGTTCTATGCGCCAGCTGCTCGGACTTGCCAAGCCCAGCAAATAGAACAGGACATGCTTTTTTCATTGTGGCTGCTGGACTGCAGCTGCACCCAAAAAAGCACGCAACAGCTGCAGGCATGTCACGACAAGAGGGAGAGGGCCCCACCTGCTGGCTGGGCCAGGCCAGTCCGGGCTGAAAGAGGTGCGTCTGCCAGGAGAAGGAATAAATGTGCTCCAGGAGGGCAGGAAGATGGGTGGCCGGGGCTGCTGCACATGTGCACTGCATGTGTAGTGGTTGCACATGCAGTACATATGTGTAGCAGCCCTGGGACATCTGCCCGAGCTGCGCTACAGCCGCCACGTGGTAGGGAAAGCTAGGAAAGCTACTGGGGCAAGTGAGTGACCAGGTGACTGGGTCGGGGGCGTGGCCAGCCAGGGGTCACTACCGGTTCGGCAACCCACACCAAATTATCACTACCGGTTCACTTGAATAGGTGTGAACCAGTTGAATACCACTTCTGGAAGACCACCCAACAGAGTCTAGAATAACCGTGAAGGTTGAATTATATGTTAGCAGCTGTAGAATTTACTCTAGATGCAAAATTCTATTATTATAACTGATTTCAACAAAAGTAGTTTTAGCCTTTCTGTGGAGTTGATTCCTTGATCCAGTCTATCTATTCAATCTAAATCCAACAAGGCTGATAGTCCTTTTTTCTAAAATTTATTAAATTATGGTGGTACATAAAAATGCAAATATGCATTTCACATAACATCTAGATTGGATGAAATTGTCTAGGCCACCACTTAATTTTCTGCAGTGTTTCTGCAAATGAGGACGGACAATAGTGGCAAAAGGATAGAAGCAAAGTCTAGGATCCAATTATGCTAATTGCTGAGAAAATGTGCGAAGACAGAAAATAAAGGCCATCAAAAATACTGCATGCACCTGTAATTAAGAATTTTCCTTTTTAATCAGCCCATCATCTGAATTTTCCTTGCCCCATCTGAACAATAACTCAAAAAGTAGGAGATTACCAGGATCAATCTGGTTTGTGAAGACTCGCACTCGTACCATGTATTGACTACTCTGTTCTGCAAAGGCAGATGCTTTTCAGTATATTACTTTGAACATTGAAATCTTTGATAAGCTTGGCAGCCAATTAGTATCTGAAGACATACCAAAGAAAAAATTCTTAACTGTTTAGCATCACCCACTGCTAGGATTGAATCTCATTTGTTATTCTGTTCTTAGGAGACAGCCAACTCACAAATTCAGTGATAGCCAATGCTTTGAAATGATAGAACATGTAATCCAAGCAACAGTAAGCAGTAATTTGGTTCAATGTTAAAACTGAAATCATCAGAGCACACAAATCAATTACTGTTCTCCAAAATGTCTTAAGTAAACCAAAAAGACCCAACAGTCCCAGAAGGAAAACACCAGGAGTCATCTACAACATACACTGTCAGGACTGTAACTACCACTGCGTAGGATAAACAGGCAGAAGATTAGCAGACCACATCCATGAACATCTGCTAGCAGTCAGAAGACATGATGAAAAACTCTTTATCACAAAACACAAAGACAGACTTAATTCATATGTTCCATTGGGAAACTCAATGAAGGTTCCCCTCACACATACCTGTATGTGCTAGTTGTTTCTGGTTCTAGGGGGCAGTGCTCTCTCCATGACAAAGCTGAAGAGCCAGCGCTGTCCGAAGATGTCTCCGTGGTCATGTGGCTGTCATGACTAAACGCCGAAGGCGCACAAAACACTGTTCCCTTCCCACCAAAGTGGTCCCTATTTTTCTACTTGCATTTTTATATGCTTTCAAACTGCTAGGTTGGCAGAAGCTGGGAAAAGGAATGCCGCTCACTCCATTATGCAGTGCTAGGGATTCGCCGAACTGCTGACCTTTCTGAGCCACCTCACAGAGAGGTACATTTAAAACTTTATTTTCTTTTTTCTGTCTTTCTCTTTTTCTTTTTTTATACTTATCTCACTATGATTCTTTTTCTTCTTTCTTTGAATGTATTTCTTATTAGCTACAGTATGTAAAATCTATTAGCAAAATTACTTTAAAAAAAGAAACAATATCTTGCTTTGAGGATTTCTTATACTAAGTTAATTAGCTGGTGACCCTACTTTCAGATATATGAAAAGGAGATAAGAAATTCATAGTAATTCCGACTTCTAGTACACAACTCCAGCTGCAATTAATAGTGAACATAATGTGATCCATGCTAAATATAGAAGGCCACTTAGCAAATACTCCTCCCCACAAATACTACAAATAAAATATGTTTGCAACTATAATGTGAAGAGAATGCCTCTCTCTTTAAAAAAAATCATTGACTAATTTCTTGGATACCAGAATCAGTCTAAATTCATCAATAGCCACATAGTTCAATGATCTTCAACCTTGGCAACTTTAAGCCTAGAGGATTTCAACTCCCAGAATTCCCCAGCCAGCAAATTCTGGAAATTGAAGTCCTCCAGGTTTAAAGTTGCCAAGGTTGAAGAGCCCTGAAATAGTTCATAGTTGAATGAGTATTTGGAAGATGCCACTTCCATGCCACTGAACTCAGAAAGTATTATGGAAAGCAGAAAGGTAAAAAGGATGAAATAAAATAAATGTCTTTTGAAATAGGAAGAGGAATTCAAAAAGAATTCAGGACCAGTGTGTAGAATGGTTAGAGATGCCATTGGGGGGGGCTGTTCCAGGGAGGGTGAAATAAAAGCTATTAGTACGGTGAGCGGGAGAGGCAGATTTGGCGGTTATAGGGGGCCATATTTTGTATTGGGAGCACGCCCCGCTGTTTGTCTGCTGTGGCGCGCTCCGACCCCCTTGTTATGTCCCGTTCCCCGGGTGGTCTGAGCGATCGGGCCCTGGGCCTTCAGCTGATGTTATGCAACACCAGGTCCATCATCAATAAGGCCCCTCTCATCCATGATTTGATTTGTGAGGGGGGAGCGGACCTGGTGGGTATCACCGAGACCTGGCTGGGCCAAGAGGGGGGAGTCCCTCTGGTGGAGATGTGCCCAGCCGGGTTTCGGGTTTTTCATCAGCCGAGGGCCCAGGGGAGGGGAGGCGGGGTTGCGGTGGTTATTAAGGAGGATCTGGGTCTGAGGGAATCCACTGTTTCTCAGACGACCGGATGTGAGTCTCTTTTCGTGAAGTTCGGTCCCAGGGTACAGGTGGGCTTGTTGGTCGCATACCTGGCTCCCTGCTATGTGACATCGGCCCTGCCTGAGCTCCTTGAGGTCACAGCCGGCTTGGCGGTTGAGACCCCCAGACTTATGGTCATGGGGGATTTCAACCTGCCTTCTGCCGGCGGGACCTCGGGGATTGCTCAGGAGTTCATGGCTTCCATGACAGCCATGGGCCTGACCCAGTTAATTCGGGACCCTACTCACTTGGGAGGTCACACCCTGGATCTGGTTTTTGTCTCTGATCAGTGGCAGAGTGATCTGGGTATAGGGGATATAGTTGTAGAACCCCTGTCATGGACTGATCACTCGCTCCTGAGGCTCGACTTCTGTTCCGCACCCCCCGGCCGCAGGGAGGCGGGACCGACAAAATGGTACCGCCCCAGGCGCCTGATGGACCCAGATAGGTTCCTGATGGAGCTTGGGCCATTTCCCGAAGCTCACACACACGACTCGGTTGAGGGCTTGGTCGCCACCTGGGATAGGGTGGCTGCTGGGGCCCTTGACCGGGTCGTGCCCTTGCGGCCTCTGACCCGGTGCCGATCCCAGGTGGCCCCTTGGTTTTCTGAGGAGTTAAGGGAGATGAAGAGCCGGAAAAGACGCCTAGAGAGTAGTTGGAGGGCTAGCCGCTCTGGGTCTGACCGAACACTATTACGATCTTATATTAAGACGTATTTAGTGGCGATAAGGATGGCGAGGAGGTCTTACCTCTCCACCCTTATTGCGTCTGCAGAAAACCGCCCAGCCGCCCTGTTTAGGGTGACCCGCTCCCTTCTGGAGGTGGGAGCACGGGAAGATCCCTTGCAGGGGCGAGCTGAGGAGTTTTCTAGGTTTCTGCAGGACAAAATCACTCAGATCCGGGATGAGCTGGACTCTGACTGGGCATCTCCGGGCGGGGGGGCGGAGGTGGATATCAGGGAGGTCATTTGGGTTGAGTTCGATCCTGTTACTTTGGAGGACGTGGACAGGATACTGGGGGGGCTCAATGCCACCACTTGTTTGCTGGACCCATGCCCCTCCTGGCTGGTCTTGGCCACTCGGGAGGTGACACGAGGCTGGTTCCAGGGAATTATAAATGCTTCCTTGAGAGAGGGTCTGTTACCCGCCGCCTTGAAAGAGGCGGTGGTTCGGCCCCTCCTCAAGAAACCGTCCCTGGACCCAGCATTATTATCAAATTATCTTGTTGCGAAGGTTGTTGAGAGTGTGGTGGCATGTCAGCTCCCTCAGTACCTGGATGAAGCGAGTTATCTAGACCCCCTCCAATCGGGTTTCAGGCCCGGGCACAGCACGGAGACGGCGTTGGTCGCATTGGTGGATGATCTCTGGAGGGCCCGGGACAGGGGTTGTTCCTCTGTCCTGGTCCTGTTAGATCTCTCAGCGGCTTTTGATACTGTCAACCACAGTATCTTATTGCGGCGATTGGAGGGGTTGGGGGTGGGAGGCACCGTGTTACAGTGGTTCGCCTCCTTCCTCTCCGACCGTTCGCAATTTGTGTTGACAGGGGGGCAGAGGTCGGCCCCGAGGCCCCTACTGTGTGGGGTGCCCCAGGGGCCGGTGCTCTCGCCCCTGCTGTTCAACATTTATGTGAAGCCGCTGGGTGAGATCATCCGTGGCTTCGGGGTGGAGTTCCATCAGTACGCTGATGATACTCAGCTGTACATCTCCACCCCGGGCCACCCCAATGAAGCCGTCGAAGTGATGACCCGGTGCCTGGAGGCCGTGCGGAGTTGGATGGGTCGTAACAGGCTTCGTCTCAACCCGACCAAAACCGAGTGGCCGTGGTTTCCTGCGCCCAGATACAGCCAGCTTGTTCCTTCGCTGGCCGTGGGGGGAGAGATTTTGACCCCCGTGGAAAGGGCACGCAATCTGGGTGTCCTCCTGGATGTACGGCTGTCTTTAGAAGATCATATTGCAGCCGTCACCAGGGGGGCTTTTTGTCAGATTCGTCTGATCCACCAGTTGCGGCCCTTTCTGGATCTGGATCTTCACAGTCACTTCTGCCCTCGTCATCTCCCGCTTGGACTATTGCAATTCTCTCTACATGGGGCTCCCCTTGAAGAATCTCCGGAGGCTGCAGTTGGTTCAGAATGCAGCTGCGCGGGTGATCGTGGGTGCCCCTCGGAGCTCCCACGTAACACTGCTTCTCCGCAGGCTGCACTGGCTTCCTGTGGCCTTCCGGATTCGATTCAAGGTGGTACTGACTGTATTTAAAGTGCTCCATGGCTTGGGACCTGGGTACTTACGGGACCACCTGCTGCCATCAACAACCTCCCGCCGCCCAGTACGCTCTCACAGGGTTGCCCTTCTTGGGGTGCCATCGCCTGATCGTTGTCGGCTGGCTGCCCCAAGGGTCCGGGCTTTCTCTGTGGGAGCCCCCTCCCTGTGGAATGATCTCCCCTCGGAGATATGGGCCATGACGGACATCCTGACCTTCCGGCGTGCAGTTAAGACCTTATTTTTCCAGCAAGCCGGCCTGGCCCAGTAAATGGTTTATGGGTTTTAAATTTAATTTGGTTTTACATTTTTAAATTTTTAATTTCTTAATTAATCCCGGATTTTTAAATGTCTGTATTTTGTAATTGATGGGATTCAGCCGGATTCGTATATTTAATTTGGTTTTAAACTGTATATATTCTGTGTTTTTTAGTAGGCTGTACACCGCCCTGAGTCCCTTTTTGGGAGAGGGAGCGGTATATTATATTTGATTAAATAAATAAATAAATAAATAAATAAATAAATAAATAAATAAATAAATAAATAAATAAATAAATAAATTGGAGGAAGCAGGGTCATCACCCGTGCATTTGTGGGGATAACCCTCAACTTATGACCACAATTGAGCCCAAAATGTCTGTTGCTCAGTGAGACATTTGTTAAATGAGTTTTGCCCCATTTTATAACCTTTCTTGCCACCGTTCCTAAGTGAATTGCTACCATTGTTACGTTAGTAAGACAATTGTTAAGGGAATCTGGCTTCCCTATTGACTTCGCTTGTCAGAAGGTGAGATGACCCAGGGCACAGAACAAAGGCAACACAGTCAGATAAGCAATAAGTGTCCCTTTATTATCTCCAACTTTGCCTCCAATGTCCAGATTACCTTCTGGCTGGAGAAAAACTCTCCCAGGAACAGCCTTTGCAGAGAATTAAGTCAAAAACATGGTCAACACAAACTGTAACTTAAAGTCCAAACAAGCCAAACTGAAGTAATTAGATTGGCAGGGCAGGAGCAAGAATTTCAGACTTGAAAGCACGTCAAAACTCGCATAGTTAGGAAGATGCCAGGAACACAGATAAGCCACGACAACACAAGATAAAGTCACGTTTGCTACCAATAGCCTGCCACATGCAGCTTGCCTTTTTTATAAACTGTTCCCAGCTGGGGCTAATGAAGGGAATCATGGCCCTTTCCTCCCCCATAAGCCATGCAACCCACATTGCTCTCTTCTCCATTCCTCCCTGTGTGCCCTAGAATGAAGAGGGGATGGGCCTGGGTCCTCCTCTGATCTCCCTCTCCCTTGTTCTAGCTCTTCCCTGCTCTGCCCAGCCAGACTTTGCCCTTCCACAGTTTCCTCCACAGCCAACAGAGCCACACTCTACTCCCTGTCAGCTGTTCAGCTCCATCCTTGGATTCAGACTCTGAAAGGGGCATGACAGAAGGTCACAAAAGGGGATCACATGAGCTGGGACACTGCAACCATCATAAATATGAGTCAGATGCCAAGCGTCTGAATTTTGATCGAAATGGTGGGAAGCTGCAATGGTTGTAAGTGTGAAAAATGGTCACAGCTCATTTTTCAGTGCTGTTGTAAGCCGAGGACTATCTGAACAGAGATGTACATGTCGCCTCATGAGGGAAGCCCTGGAGAACCTCGAGGTGAGGGATGCACCAGGACACCAACACAGGAGAGTGAGGGAACCAGAAAATGAGAGAACCCAAGCCGCCACCCTGGATTCAGCTGAGAATGATCAGGTAGTGGGACAAGCTGAAGAACCAGCAGCCATACCAGGTACCCAACCCCTAAATGTCCCAGAACAGGGGATTAACCCTGGCCAACCCAGAGACATGCAACTGCAAAGGAAGGTCCCACCCCTGGGAGTAAAATTCAATGGGGACCCCCAGAAACTGGGATTTTTCCTGGCACAAGTCCTCACCTACATGCAAAAATATCGGCAGAATTTCCAAACCCAGGGATCCTGAGTATGAGTCGTCATCCTGGCCCTTGAATGGGCAGCAGCCAGATGGATGGTGACGCACACAACCTCAATGCCCCAGAATTAAGGAACCTCGACCACTTCATGATGGTCTTACGCCACCACTTTGAAGACCCCCTTACTGATAGAAAAGCCCGAGACTGCATCAGAGTCATAAATCAAGGCCGTCGCCCGGTAGCTGAATACACCAAGGAATTTCGTGACCTGACTGGCTGAGTAGTCTGTTGGTTCAAAGATGGACTAAATGATGACCTATATGCTGCCTGCCTGGCCCGTGGAGCCCCAAACCTCCTGCATGAATGGTACATGACGGCAGAGGAGGCAGAGATAGACATGACTCGTAACCAGTACCACAGTGGCAAGTTTTGGAAAAGATCCCCACCCCTGGGGAAATGGGAAATTTTCAAACCCCAAACTACCATGACTCCAAGAACGTCTGGTTGCTTTAAGTGTGGAAAGGAGGGACAGAATGCCATTCAAAAACCCCTACCAGAAAGCCAGACCACCTATCAGGGGGAAACCTGGAACATCCAGTTATCAAGGAAAGGAGACTGGCCTGAGAGGCCGGGTAACTGTGGGATTCCGATCCCCCCAACCCAGAGGAAGAATCCCCAATGCTCCGAGGGGACCTGAGCCAGCCGGAAAGCGATCCTGAAGATGACCCGCTGGTAACCAACCCAATTGAACCAATCTACCCCTAAGACTGTTTATCCCCAGCCGAGGGGAGGGGGAGGAAGTTGCAGCATTGCTGGATTTGGGATGCACCCAATGCCTAATAAATCCCTCCCTTGCAGAGAAATTGGGGATCCAACTGAAAGAAATGGAAAATCCCATTGCTTTATGCCAATTAGATGGAAATATAGTAGGGGGGAGCCAGCTAGGTTTACCATAGAAACATTGAAAATAAGATTAGGGAACCATGGTGAGATGTTCACATTCATTGTAGCCCCAGGAATGGAAGAGCCACTAGTCCTAGGTCTCACATGGCTGTGGAAATAGAATCCAAAAAAAAATTGGAGGAGAGGAACCGTACAATTCCAGAGAAACGTAGTATTTGTAAATAGCTCAGAGGAAAGGATAAAGAAAGGAATTGAGAACAGAGAATCAGCCATGACCGGACAGTCGGCTGAACCCATTAACATCCCCAATGAGTACCAGGATCTGGCCCAAGTATTTAGCGAGGAAGCTTGTGATGAACTCCTACCCCATCGAGCCATAGACTGCACTATCGAAATCCTACCAGGGGCTAAACTCCCCAAACCACAAATGTACTGCATATCTCCCAGAGAACTAAAAGAACTCAGAGCATTTATCAACAAAAATTTAAAAAGGGGTTTCATCAAACCCACCTGACCAAAAATAGCTGCCCCAGTGTTATTCCACAAAAAGAAAGATGGCTCCATATGTTTGTGTGTTAATTACAAAAAATTAAATGTAATTTGCAAAGAGAATATGTATCCACTCCCCCTCATGAAGGACATGCTAGCCCACCTCTCGAAAGGAAAATTTTTTTCAAAGTTAGACCTACAAGAGGCATAATTACCGTATAAGAATAAAGGAAGGGGATGAGTGGAAGATAGCTTTTAAAACACCATTGGGATGCTACCTATTTAAAGTGCTCCCCTTTGGACTGCAAGGAGCACCTGCTGTGTTTATGCAATTGATGAATGAAACCCTTCATGAATTTTTATATAAAGGGGTTCTAGTGTATCTTGATGATATTTTAATCTACACAGAAATGATGGAAGAATACATCAAACTCCTAGACGCTAAACTATATAAAAACTCTCTAAATGCGAATTCCACCAAGAAAAAATTGACTACTTGGGGTATAGAATATCCCACAAGGGAATAGAGATGGACCCACAGAAAGTAAAAGCTGTAATGGACTGGGACCCACCGCACACCCGCAAACAACTGCAAATCTTCCTGGGGTTTGTGAATTTTTATCGCCAGTTCATTCCAGTTTTTGCAAACATCACCTCCCTATCACAAACTTGCTAAAAATGAGGGGCGGGGGGAAGAAACCCAAATCAAGGCAACCCCTTATCTGGACAATGGAATGCCAAGCAGCATTCGAAAAACTCAAATGTCTATTCTCAGCAGAACCGGTCCTTAAGCACCCAGATCTCAAACAACCTTTTGTCATCCAAGCAGATGCCAGTGATGTTGCAGTTGGAGCAGTCCTTCTCCAAAAGAATGGAAATGGACAATTACAACCATGCACTTATACATCCAAGAAACTGGTGGAAACTGAGCAAAAATGGGCTATATGGGAGAAAGAGACATATGCTGTGCAGTGGGCAATGCTCACATGGAGACATTTTCTGGAAGGAAACAAAATCCCCTTTGAAGTATGGACTGATCACAAAAATCTGGAAGCCCTGAGAAATCCACCAAAACTCTCCAAAAAATAAGCAAGGTGGGCTCAATATTTTGAACAATTTAATTTCACTCTCAAATATTTTCCTGGGAGAAAGAACTTCTTAGTAGATGCACTGTCCAGAAAACCCCAATACAATAGCAAAAAGATTGAGGTTATAAAACCGATGATCCAACCGACCCAACTAGCAGCCTAGGTAATCACCCGGGCATAAGAGAAAAGAAAATCATCCCTGACTGAAGACACAATGTCAATATTTAAGGAGGCACTACTTAAAGATGACTGGCTCCAGGCTAACAAAAACACTTGTTTAATCAAAGATGGATTGGTCTGGGTAGAAAACAAACTTTATGTCCCTGCAAGCCAGAGAATGGACCTCATGAAATGCTGTCACAACTCCAAAATAGCGGGACACTTTGGGTTTGTAAAAACCCTGCACCTCATCAAAAGATAAGTTTGGTGGCCATCTCTCAAAAAAGACATTGAAAACTATGTTGCGAGCGCCCCACCTGTGCTGCTGCAAAGAGAAGACAAGGAAAATTTCTTGGACTTTTACAAACAGTAGCAGACCCTTCTGCACCCTGGAAAGAGATTTCTATGGACTTTATACTGGAGCTTCCTGAAAGTGCTGGAAATACTGTCATTTGGGTTGTAACTGATCTTTTTTTCCAAATAGGTTCACTTTATTCCATGCCAAAAGATCCCAACTGCCAAGGCATTGGCAAAGATGTTTCTAATACACATTTATCCCCTTCATGGAGCTCCCCAGTGGATTATCTCAGATAGGGGTGTTCAGTTCACATCCAAATTTTGGCGAGCGTTTTTAAACCTATTAGGCTCCACCCAGGGGTTATCGTCATCAAATCACCCCCAGACAAACAGAGGTTCTGAACATTCGAACAGCATATTAGAACAATATTTAAGATGTTTTATTAATTACCAACAGGACAATTGGACTGACCTTCTTCCTTTTGCAGAAGTAGCATACAATAACTCAGTTCAAAGCAGCATGGGGTTCATCCCATTCCAGATAGCCATGGGCCAAGAATTCAACCCCATGCCGGGACTACCCACCAAAGAACCTGAAATCCCCTCCCTTAAGGTGTGGATAAATAACTTGCAAGCCACGTGGCCAGTGGTAAGATTAGTGTCACAGGAAGCTAAAGCATCTTTTAAAGTTCAAGCGGACAAAAAATGCTGCGATCCTAAACCTTTCAAGATTGGGGACCATGTATATTTGTCCAGAAAATTCTTAAAATCATTTCAACCCTCTAAAAAACTAGGGTCAAAATTCATTGGCCCATTCCCCATCTCCAAAATTATCAACCCTGTGACGATAGAGCTTCAACTCCGCAAAACATTTAGGCAGATTCATCTAGTATTTCACTGTAGCTTGCTTAAACTGGAGATCACTTCAAACCTCAGACCCCACCTTCCCACACCTCCAACTCCCATCATGGTACATCGGGAACAACATTTTGAAATTAAAGATATCCTTGATTCACACACTCACCATGGATCCCCACAATATTTAGTACCTTCCTTCCTCAGAAAATGAGTGGGAGCCAAATGACATGTAAAAGCACCCACAATACTATGAAAGTTCCACCTAAAATACCCTGATATACCATTCTAAATTGCAAATATAATGCATGATTTTTGTTTTTCCAGGTAGACCTATCTGTTTTTTAAGGAGGGCAGGATGTCAGATCCGTGTATCTGTCATTTCTTCAATGGAAGAAGAAAAGGGGGAGAAACTGATAAAGAAATCCTTTCTTGATATAACCTGAATACATTTAATCTTATATCTAATTTGTATAACCCACACATGATACAATGGAGAGAGGAAACCCAGATCACCTCTGAGAGGCACAGCCAGGAGATGAAGAGACCATAAAAATTCCACAGTGAGATGTGTCCTGGGAAACTCTGCTCTAAATATTCATCTGGCTTTGAACATATTAGGTAAAGTTTGTCCCTGTCCCTCTGTTTAACAGAAAGCCATTGCTGCCAAAAAACAGAAGCAATTCAGTTCCTTTGCAGCCATTATTGAAACAGAACTCTTAGGAAACAAGGCTATCTCACAGGAGAAATGAAATATTGCTGCCCCCATGGGCTGCAATCGTTAAATATTTTCCCCAAATGCATTGCTTTTGAGTGTAAGCTGAAAGAGAGGAAAGACAGTAGCTCAAAGTTCAGAAAAGCAAATGTAATTCTAAATTCTTGGTATCTAGTTAGGGAAACATCCCACTGTATTATTATGTCTTAGATCAAATTAAATAAGAACAGCTTGTAGGAAAAGCAGACCATGCCAGTATCATCATGCTACCTAATACAGGGGGTCATGGGCATGGATTGGGATGAAATAGTACACAATATCCTTTCCTTTTCTTATGTTTCACTGACATGCATGTCCGTGTTTGATTTTCTGACTCCATTTATTTTTAAAATGATTACTTTCATTCTGTTGTCTGCCATGGTTTTATTACCATATACAGGTTTTTCACCCCCTAAATTGCATGTGTCCCTGAGGTGCTTTTTCAAAAGGCAACTAGACTTTTTTGCTTTTAGATATTTCGCTTTTCATCCACGAGGCTTCTTTAATTCTGAATCAGAACTGAAAGGGCTTCCTGGATGAGAAGCGAAACATCTTTGAGGAAAAACAGTGAAAGTCAAGTCGTCTTTTGAAATAACACTTTGGGGACAACTGTGACTTGGATGACTGAGGAGCTCCATAGATAAATTGCATGTGGTTCTGCAACAGAGGTGGGTATTCAGCAGGTTCTGACCAGTTCTGGAGAACCAGTAGCAGAAATTTTGAGTAGTTTGGAGAACCAGCAAATGCCACCTCTGACTGGCCCCGCCCCCATCTCATCTTTGCCTCCCAAGTTCCAGTTGATTGGCTGGGTCTTCTTTTGTTGCCCTGCACAGGAGAACGGAGCTGGAAAGCAGGTTAGTGGGGTGGGGAGGGAATGGGGATTTTACATTATCCTTCTTCTGCCATGCCCATCAAGCCACACCCACCAAGCCACGCCCACAGAACTGGTAGTAAAAAAATTTGAATCCCACCATTATTCTGCAGTCATTTAATAATTGATCCTCAATTTAATGTCTGCTATAAGAACCTGCTGTGCTAGAATCTTCTGGATAGAACCTCTAGTGATAAGAGTGCTCTGATGTTCTTGAAAAGTGTGAGGCTTTCTGTGCATGTTAGACTTCTAATCCAAATTATCATTTCCCCAATCCCTATCTTTCAGTACCTCTCAGCCACAATTTATCAGAAATATCATGCCTGTCCACCTGTTAGAGACTAGTTATATCTATCAAGCTGTTTTACTCTGCTGTACTGGATTTTCCTATGCACATGCCTGTGTTTAAACTAAATAAATATATAAAAATATGTTCATTTTGGGTTTTCCTACTTCATATCATGTGTGTCACAAAGGACCAGATGAAAGAGATCGAACAAGCGTGTTGATGGGTGGGCTTGGATCCCAGATATGGGGTTCTGTGGTCCAGACAGCTGGTGACTTTGTATGCTCCTTAAACCTGTGAAGGAGGCTTAACTCAACCTTTGACTGAAGTCTCATGATTTATTATGGTGTGAGCTTTCAAAGGTATTTTTATATGCTCATCAAATATATGGCTATCTGAGAAAGTGCTAAGAATATAGACAGATGGGCTGGGGCTGAAAATTATGCCGAAGGGTCCATCAAGTTAAATGGAGTAGCAAATCAAATCAGGAGGACGTTTGAATGCAGAGATATATTTGACATCTTTCACTCAGAAAGCAAAATGAAAATATGTATTTTGGATATCGCAGAAAGCATGGGGAGAGGGGGAAAACCAGAAGCAAGAAATATTTGTGCTTCATCTCCTCAGCAAACAGCTGCAAATTTGGTTCCATTTGGCAATATCAGTTCTATTTTCGCTTCCCTTCAGTGGTGTGCTTGCATTTTGTTTTTATTATGATTGAGAAATCAATAATTTCCTCCCCCCCCCACTTTCCTCCGGAGTTATGGATGTGGTTTCTGCAAGAGGAAAGTAATAGCTCAAAGAAGCAGACTGACAAAACCTCATTGGTTTTCTTAATTGTTTGGTGCACTTACAACCTACATGGTCTCTCCTTACCATAAAGAACTTTATAGATGGAGGAGAGAGAGAAGAGGATAAAGTAATTTGGGCTACATGCTCATCATTTCCACCCAGCAAAGTTAGTGGCCAAAGTGTTTCCTTTTCTTTTTCTTCAAAAACGTCATCAAAAAAGCACAACAAAAAATGTTCTTTCTGTGCCAATTCAGAAAGCTCAAACTGCTCAGTTTTAAAGAGGAATTATTGAGTCTATCACCTGCATCTCTATAACTGTCTGGTTTAGTTCTGCAACCCAACAAGACAGATATAGACTTCAGAGAGTAATTAGGACTGCAGAAAAAACTATTACTACCAACCTGCCTTCCATTGAGGACCTATATCCTGCACAAGTCAAAAAGAGGGCTGTGAAAATATCTACAGACCCCTCACATCCCAGACATAAAGAGTTTCAACTCCTTCCCTCAAAACAACGCTATAGGGCATTACACACGAGAACAACGAGACACAAGGACAGTTTTTTCCTGAAAGCCATCACTCTGCTAAACAAATAATTCCCTCAACACTGTCCAATTATTTACAAAGTCTGCACTACTATTACTATTAACCTTCTCACCACTCCATATTACCCATCCCCTCCCACTTGTGACTGTATGACTGTAACTTTGTCACTTGTATCCTTGCGATTTACATTGACTGTTTCTTAGTATGATTTGATTGCTTATTGTACCCTATGACTATTATTAAGTGTTGTACCTGATGATTCTTAACAAATGTATCTTTTCTTTTATGTATACAGAGAGCATCTGCACCAAGACAAATTCCTTCTGTGTCCAGTCACACTTGGCCAATAAAAGAATTCTAATTCTAATCTAATTCTAATTTTGCAATATTTAGTTTATTCAAGGAAAGTTAAAATACAAAACACCAAAATATAAAAAAGAAAAAAAACACCTTAAACAACACATTAAAAAGAAAAAGGGTCTTTAAAAGAAGATTAACACATATACACATAACATCCTCCCTAGTTGAATGCTGATTAATACAATACGACAATATTAATTTCCCACCCATTACAGCATAGGCTAAAAGAATTTTAAACTTACTCAGCTAATAAATCTGTTGTAAACAGATTGTTAGCCTGTCATCTATAGACTATATTAATAACAAAATTGTTAAGGTTAATAATTACCTGTATTGTCAGAATACAACATGTGTACAATGAGATTGGCTGAGCCTCCCTTCATGCACACACACACACACACACACACACACACACAATTCACAGTGAGGACAGAAGTCTCTAACCCAGTCCCAATCATATTACATTATGCAACCTTGTTGCACAACGCGCCGGCCCCACAAGTCTGTCATACTATGTTGACATGAAGTTATTTTCCCTTCAGGAGTCTGACAGCCCACGGAGAGAAACTGTTCTTCAGCCTGCTGGTGTGGCTGGCTATGCTTCTCTATCTCCTACCCAAGGGTAGGAGAGTGAAGATGTGTTGACAGGGGTGTGAGTCGTCCTTGAGGATTTCCCTCCCTCTTCTAAGGCAGCAAGCTCTAGCGAGGTCATCTAGTGGTATCAGGGAACAGCCCACGATGTTTTCTGCTGTCCTCACCACCCTCTGTAAAGTCTTTCTATCCATGGCTGTCAAGCCAGCATACCACACCATCATCCAATATGTGAGGACGCTTTCTATTGTGGACTGGGAAAAGGAGATCATCGGTCGTTGTTCCACTTTATTCTTTCGCAAGACCCTGAGGAAATGAAGCCTCTGTTGGGCCTTTCTGGCCACCTGGGTTGTGTTGATTTTCCAGATGAGATCTTCGCTGAGGTAGACTCCCAGGAATTTAAAGGAGGAAAGTCTCTCCACACAGCCCCTCTCGATGTAAAGTGGGACGGGCTACTCCCTCGTCTTCTGGAAGTCTAACACCATCTCCTTTGTCTTGCTGATGTTAAGTGCAGATTGTTTTCTAGGTACCATGAGGATAACTTTTGAATCATTTGCGAACTTAATGATTACTGTAGATGGGTCAGACGATACATAATCATGCATGTACAGTGAGTACAGATAGGGACTGAGCAGACAGCCCTGTGGGGAGCCAGTGCTAGTACTAACAAGGTGTTTCCTGCTCAGCTTTTGTTCTTGACCTAATGGAAGCATTATTTAGCTTCCAGGCCTGCCAATGGTCACATTATTTTTATTCTCTTCTGCCTTCTATAAAACCATGTGATGTAGATCTTCTTAGTTATCTACACTGATTTTTTATTTATTTTTTGCTACTCAGCTATGCAAGAGCAGCAGGCCTTCAGGCTAATTAATAAATCATCAGCACATTTGTAGTGTGAAAAATGAAATATTTATGCTTGCCAGAGTAATATCTCTGTCTTTCAGCACTATGCTCTGTTGATGCCTGATGGAGGATGAAGTAAATACCAGCTGGTGGAGAATGAGCAGAATATAATTACTTTTGCAAAGTTAAGTGAACATTAAGCAAGAAGAGGAAGAGGAAGAAAACCTGGCTCCAAAAAAAAAAAGAGAAAGAAATATCATAATATGACAAGACAAAATCGATCTGGTGATTGGTGGAAAAACCTGCTATGGAATGAGAGCTGCTACTTGCAACAAAGTTCCAGAAACTGTAGGCGCCATATAATGAACCTGTGTAGAGTAACAGCTTGAAGACTTGTGGACTTCAACTCCCAGAATTCTTCCTCCAGTCATGTTAGCTCAGGGATTTGGGAGTTGAAGTCCACAAACTTGCCAAGTTTGAAGACCCTTGTACTAGAGCATGGGTGAGCAATCCATTTTCCCAAAAGGCCACATGAGAAATGACTCTTGTGGAGGGTTAAGTGTGGGATTAATTGTTCTGATTAATGATGCTCAATGTGTTATGATATATTCAACTTATATTCAACTCATGCTTAATTGGTGAAAGTTATTATCAGTAGGCTGCTGGAACAGGGGAGTTGCTTCAAAGAGAGATGCTTCAAAGAGAGTCAGGAATGTGGTCTTATCTGGAACTATGAGGTAACGGAATGAACTGATTTTAATGAACTGACTTTGTATTATTGTTGCTTGGCTGATATAGTGTAATCTTGCTTTTGCTAAATAAAAGAGTGCTTTGGACTTCGGTTCGGGGCATTTCATTTCAAGGAAAACCCTGTTTCCATGTCTCCTGATTTGCCGGGTTAGCCATTTAATTGCCTCAAGTGGTGACCCCGACGTGATTCTAAAAGGATACGTCCGCTTTGTCCCCATCCTTCGCCAGGCATTGGCTTAAGCGCTTTCATCAGGTACACGGCTGGACCGCGTCTGATTCATCGTAAGTATGGGGAATGATCTATCTCAGGCTCAAGAAGAGCACGTCAGGGAATTGAAAGAGATAGTTAAGCGAAATTACTTTCAGTTTAACTCAGCTGGGAAAGCTCGGCAAGTTAAGGGAAAAGAGATTAAGGAACTTTTGAAATATGTATGGGAACATATGTCCTATTACCCTTTGTCAGGAAGTACGAAGGTGTCTACATGGAGAAAGATAGGCGAGGCCTTACACAATGCGCCTCGCGCCCCTGCACCCATACTCTGTACATGGCGTTCTTTAATTGAGGCATTGCAAATTCAAAATAATCCCTTATTGCAGCCCCTTCCTGACTCTGTCATTCACCCACCTCCCTATCAACCGGTTCTTGTTCAGCCAGCTGATACCACAGCGGTTCGTAATCATGGGCTGCTGCTCCCTCCTTCTGCCCCTGCTCTTAGTGAGCCTTCGCTAGCCCCTCGCGGAGTGAAAAATGCGGTGGACGCTGGATTTGAAAAGGCAATGGAGAATGGGGAGCTGTCTCCGGAGGAACTAATCAATCTTCCGGTCTCAGCTTTTCCTGTTGTTGTAGAAATGGATGGAGTAGGGAATCAGGAACGTGTTTGGCGTCCTTTAGAATTAAGAACTCTCAGGGAAATTACCACAGCAGTAAAAGATTATGGGTTAAAAAGTAAATATACAACTGCTTTGCTGGAAGCTTTGGCATTTGGTCGAATGATGATACCGGAGGATTGGAAAGCTTTGGCCAGAATGATCTTGTCCTCCGGCCAATATATTGTTTGGGATTTTCAATATAGACAACAGGCAATAGCTAGGGGAACAGCAAACATTACACCCGATCAGTTATATGGTGTTGGTCAGTTTAGTACAGTTGAGTCACAACAAGATAATTTGGCAAATAATGTTTTCCCTATGATTAACCTTTGTGTGTTGGCTGCGTTTACTAAAGTAGATGAGGCTGGAGGTAGCTCCATTCGCAGTTTTGTTACCATTAAGCAGGGAAATGCTGAGCCATATCAGGATTTTATTACTAAATTGAAAACTGCAATTGAAAGATCGGTAGATAATGATATGGCGGCTGCAGAATTACTCCAAAAATTAGCCGTAGAAAATGCTAATGCAGACTGTAAGGCTATTCTGCAGCCTTTATTATTTATGTTCCTTTTCGGCTTCACTTATGGGAAAAACTCTTGGCTACCTCTGAGCTACTTCAATTGTCTTTAGCAAATTGGCAAGGTACTTTTGCTTATCATTTACCATCAGATCATAGATTGTCCATTGTCACCAATACACATATAATTTTGGAAGAAGTTCGCTGCTCTTTTCCTCTCCCAGATGCTTTGACCTTATTTGTGGATGGAGGAAAAACATATGGTGCGTGCGTATGGAAATTAAACGAGAAGTGGCATACGAAAATTACCCCCCCTCAAAAATCAGCTCAACGAGCAGAATTGGCCGCTGCTATGTTGGCTTTTCAAACTTTTCCTGACACGCCATTTAATCTAATTGTGGATAGTCAATATGTTTACAACTTAACTATATGCCTCACAGGGGCATATGTATCCCCAGGAACGGAGGAAGGGCTACTTGCTCTTTTCTTATCGTACCAACAAATTTTAGAACAGCGTAAATGTCCTTATTTTGTTGGGCATATGCGTAGTCATTCCAATTTACCTGGAATCCTTGCTGAAGGAAATCAGCGAGCTGATGCCTCCACACGCGTGGAGCACTTACATTTATCTAAAACAACTCCGTGGGACAGCCATTCTTACTTCCATCAAGGGGCAAAAGCCCTTATTAAACAATTTGGCCTCTCAGCTACAGAAGCTGCTGCAATTGTCCAGCAATGTCCTACCTGTAGTAAAATTGCTACAGCTATACCCATGGGAGTGAACCCTAGGGGATTGCACCGTAATGCCCTTTGGCAAATGGATGTCACGCAGTATCCCTCCTTTGCCCCGTGGAAATATCTACATGTTAGTATTGACACATTTTCTGGGTTTATTATGGCTACCCCACAAAGGGGGGAGACTGTTAAGCATGTCATTAATCATTGTCTTCGCACTTTTGCCTCCTCAGGGCCACCTAAGGAGCTAAAAACAGATAATGGTCCTGCCTATACTAGTTCAAACTTTGCTCAATTTTGTGATCGTTGGTCAATTTGTCATAAATTTGGCATTCCCTATAACTCGCAAGGACAGGCAATTTGCGAGCGAGCAAATGGCACTTTAAAACGCATGCTCGAAAAATTTAAACAACAACAAAGGGGGAATTCCCCGGGACTTCCAGGAATACAAGACACTCTCAATATTGCTTTATATTCTTTAAATTTTCTAACTCCCACCGGCTCGCCTCCAGCTACAGCGGCAGACCGGTTTTTCCCTTCTTCTGTTTCTTCCACAGAAAATCGCCCTCTGGTCTGGGCTCGGTTTCTCCCAGACCCTACGTGGTGCGGCCCATTTAAACTTATTACGTGGGGCCGCGGATATGCTGCAGTGGAAAATGAAAATGGTATTCGTTGGGTGCCTGGCCGCTGTGTTCGCCCTTACCACCCAAAACCTTGTGGGCCAGATCAAAAGACCCGGGATGCTGGGAACGGAGATATGGCGGAAAAATGTATTCCTGAACGATCTGGCGAGGACAGCGAAAGACCTCAATCTGACTAGATGTTGGCTGTGCATGCATATCCCGGGCACCTCTCGTGGGGGACTACCTTTGCATGCCATCCCACTTAATGATTCTGGGTGGAACGATAACTCAACAATTTACAATATCTCTCACGTTTCTTTTAATTCTACCCCGGCTGTGGACATAGTACTTTTTGAAGCTGCTTTGGTTTGTTTTAATCGATCCAATGATACCAACATGGGAGATTACCAGCTGTGCAATCAAACCGTTATGTGGAATAATAGTGATGGTTTTTGTAATGCCTTTCAGGACACAATTAAATTTGCATGTCAGCAAGTAGCACTTCTTCAGACATTAGCAGAGTTGACATCCGCTCAACAGGTGGAATGGTCCGGTCCAATTTGGTTTCTGTGTGGCACTAAAGCATATAAACATTTACCAAAAACTTGGTCTGGTGTTTGCACCATGGGTTATGTGATTCCTGCTATCTATAAGACTGATGTATTACCTGCTGGTCGACTGCGAAATCGTCGGAATATTGACAGCAGCCCGATTGGTTTCCATTGGGACACTCAGCTCAGTCGTGGAATACTACCACCTTTGGGTGTGGCTATGAACTACCGTGATTTACATTTACTCAATAACTGGACTATGGCTATGTTTAATGAAACTATCTTTGCTTTGAAACTGGTTAATCAGGAACTTTCAGAAGTACGAAAAGTAGCTTTGCAAAATCGTTATGCTTTAGATATTATTCTGGCTTCTAAAGGAGGGGTTTGTGCTTTATTACATTCACATTGTTGTGTATATATCCATGATAATGAACTCAATATTTCTCACACAGTACACACTATGGAAGAAATGATTGCTCAGAATCCTTTGGTAGGGACTGGTTCTGGTACCGTAGACATATGGGGAGCCATGTGGTCCTGGCTGCCGGATGGGTCTTGGATCCGAAGGATGGCTATGTCAATCATCTTGATACTGGTTGCTCTAGTAAGTGTTTGCTGTTGTATTCAATGCCTGCCTTCTCTAATAGGTATGGCTAAAGGACTTTTTCACGTTAAGCAAGAAATTCATGTTACTACTTATTATGCTCGTGATGGTCATGAAATAGAAAAGGGGGAGATGTGGGATTAATTGTTCTGATTAATGATGCTCAATGTGTTATGATATATTCAACTTATATTCAACTCATGCTTAATTGGTGAAAGTTATTATCAGTAGGCTGCTGGAACAGGGGAGTTGCTTCAAAGAGAGATGCTTCAAAGAGAGTCAGGAATGTGGTCTTATCTGGAACTATGAGGTAACGGAATGAACTGATTTTAATGAACTGACTTTGTATTATTGTTGCTTGGCTGATATAGTGTAATCTTGCTTTTGCTAAATAAAAGAGTGCTTTGGACTTCGGTTCGGGGCATTTCATTTCAAGGAAAACCCTGTTTCCATGTCTCCTGATTTGCCGGGTTAGCCATTTAATTGCCTCAGTTAAGAACCAATAGGCTGAACTGAATTCTGCACTGTATCAATTTTGACACTTTATAAATAGCAATAAATTGTATGGTTTTGATAAGCTGCTATTGGTAAGAATACATTTTACATCTGATTTACATTTGATATTTATTTCTACTAATGTCCATTTAAACTCATGCAAGCCAAACAGGAGCAGCCAAAGGGCCAAGGGGCCATAAAATGCCCAGGTCTGTACTACAATGATTGCATCAGCAGAAATAGTCATAAAAACTAAACAGAAAACCAAGGTCAATTAAATGTAATAAAACCTCCATTATCTAACTTCCATTCAGCAGACTTTGGATCCAAAACTTTACTAATGAATTCACTCCCAAATGAGGCAGAAAGTCTATTATTTCCAAAGCAATCTTGCCAATAGATACAATTTATGTTAGGTGTGTTTTTTATTAAAAGTTTTTCTATTACTGGCATTCAATTACATCATTACTGTTATCGTTATATAGTGATGCAAAGGATCTAAAGAGATGCAAATGATAGAAAATATCAGTTATGTAATGATGCCAAGAAAATAAATGAAGTTAATTCAGATGTAATGGTTTCTACAACTGAGGTTTTTCAGTAGGGGTGACCAACCTTAGCAACATAGGACTTGTGAATTTTCAACTTCTAGAATTCCCCAGCCAGCCATGCTGGTTATTAAGTCTACAAGTCTTAAAAGTTGCCAATATTGCTATCAATCATCTCATCAGTAGGAGATCAAATGTCATTGACTTTTTGAAGCACCAGCAATGCTTCTATTTCCAATTCTTTGAAATCCAGCTGCAAAGTTGCTTGATAAAATTAACCAATTAACATAATCCATTGCACTTTGCAATTGACTTTTCTGTTTGCCTGTTCCCTCTATTGATGCCAAGGAAAGACTATAGTAGAGGCTATCATGTTGACATCCTGGGCTCCTTAGGAAAGATGGAAGGAGAAAAAAATAAAGAAGGTAGCATGTCAGATAGATTTCCATTGAGGACTCTAGGAGGGTGAGAAAAATTCCAACCTAAACTGTGGGGATTGTATAAAGAAGAAAACAGCACTGGAAGAAATGTAAACCAGCAATATTACCTAATGGTTGGGATTTATTAACTAATGTGGGTGATTTTTCTTAACTAATATGGAACAGTTGTGTTGGGAAAGACCTACTTAAAAAACCTCAGCATTGTTGAACATATCTATAGAAAGCTGGAATTATTGACTAGTTCTTCTCCATAATACCAAGGACGGTAGAATTCTTGACCTTCAAGGCATTTATGAAAACATCTTCCAACTGTTGTGGTTCAACAGCAGCCTGTGCAGACGGTAGCGGAACCGGACAGTGGGGAAGAATGGGGACCAGTGTGGGGGTCGGGGGAGGACTCAGATGAGGATCCTGCGTCTGATGCAGAGATAGGGCCAGGACCATCTGGGAGTGGGGTGCTGACTCCAGAGTCTCCAGAGTCTGGCAGCAGTGAGGTAGAGGAACAAGGGGAGCCTGTTCCCAGTGTGCATATGCGCAGAGCTGCCAGAAGACAAGAGCAGCTGAGACAAAAGGGGTGACTTAGGAGTAAGGCCAGGAAGTGATTGTCCCTCCCCTAAGGGATAAAGGACAGGCAAAGGTGAAAAAATCTTTGCAGGAAGCAAAGTCGTTCACTCTGCTCGGATTAAACCTTGAAGCTCTGTGTGGACTTCGAACTTTGGTTGGTCTTTTACAGTCAATTTGGCACTTTAGTTATTGGCAGCAATTCAAAGAAGAGAAAGGTGGATGCTTATCTTGAGAGAGTGTTTGAGACTCATTATGGGCTGTGAATGAACATAATTCCCAGCATTGAAATAAAACAAGAGTTGTTTGGACTAAGCATGTGCGATTATGGTCTCAGGAAGCCTTGGTCAGAACACCAACAATTTGGGAATATGTCAGCATATGATTGTATTCACTAAATACAATTAAATTACTTCTGTATTTATTAAGATTGAATGTTGGAAATGAAGTGTCTCTTTAGAAGTGTCACAGCAAAAGAGCAAGAGATTCTGAAATAATGCATTCTGTATATGTATTCTATAACAGCTGTCCCACCCATTGAAAACATCTCAACTGTCTGCTATGGATTCTGAATTCTGTGTAAGGGGGAAAAGAAATCACTCTTAGCCAAATAGTCCTTTTATCTGAAGGGAGCTGATGGAGCCAGTGTTTTATTCTTTCATGATTTGAATGACAGACATCTCCGTTCCCTTTCCCTTCAAAAGACCAGTCAGTCTGGAAATGTTGTTCTTGTCTCATGGTGCCTAGATCAGAAATGAGACATGTAACCACCTCCTGCCTCTACAATTTTATTTTCATATCATTCTTCGCTCCCCTTTTGGCTTGTGGACTCAGCATGAAATATCTGTATCTATGCCTCCCTCCACTTGAGCGAGGGGGCCTGCTGTGATAGTTTACCTTAACGAGTGACTTGACTTTGAAGTAGAAATTAGAAACAATTGACACCTAAAAAGGAACCTCACACTATGAGGAATCAAGCCCTGTTCAGCTTCATTTAAGTCTCGAAAGATGTTGTATATTCTCTCTTTCTCCCTCCCTCTCCCTCTTTCTCTCTCTCTCGCTCCCTCCCCCTTCCTCTCCCTCTCTCCCTTCCTCCCCCTCTCTCCCTCCCTCTCTTTCCCTCCCTCTCCCTTTCTCTCCCTCTCTCTCTTCCTCCCCCTCTCCCTCCCTCTCTCCCTCCCTCTCCCTTTCTCTCCCTCTCTCCCTCTGTCTCCTGCCCTCTCTCTCCCTCTCTCACTTCCTCTGTCTCTCTCTCTCCCTCCCTCTCTCTCCCCCTCTCCCTTCCTCTCTCTCTCCCTCTCCCTCTCTTGCCTTTCACTAATGTTTACTATACCATATATATCACTCACTGGGCTACTTCTCTCTGCCTTCTACTGTGACATTGTCCTGTCCACCATATCTTGGGAAGCTACAGCTGGTGCAGAGTGCAGCAGCATGGCAGCTTTAGGTATCCCTAGAATGGCCCATTTAAACCCCCATTGCTCTGTGAGGTACGCTGGCTGCAAAATTTGGGTTCAAGTCAAAGTGGTGGAAATCACCTTTAAAGCTAACCATGGCATGGGTCCAGACTACTTGAAGGGCCATCTCATCTCAATGGCATTGGCCCACTCCACTCATGCTGGCAGAGGAGGCATGCTTGGGCTCCTTCGGCCAGAGTATTCTGGCTGGCAGGGTCCAGGGTGTTCTCTGTCATTGGGCCTACCCTTTGAAACATCTTGCCCCCCCCCACCAAGAGTAAGGTTGGCCCCAACCATCTTGACCTTTTGTAAGAGCTTAAAGAGCTGGCTCCAGAGCTGGTTTGGGCCTCCAACAGAGGACTATCACATTTGGGGTGGTTGATAGATTAACAACAGATAGAATAGAATAGAATAGAATAGAATAGAATAGAATAGAATAGAATAGAATAGAATAGAATAGAATAGAATAGAATAGAATAGAATAGAATAGGAGTACTTTATTGGCCAAGTGTGATTAGACACAGAAGGAATTTGTCTTGATGTCTCAGTATACATAAAGAAGGAACATTCGTTAAGAATCAAGAATCGTAATGTACAAAAATTAATGATAGTCATAGGGTACAATCAACATCAAATCATACTAGGAAACAGTCAATATAAATCGTGAGGATACAAGCAACAAAGTTACAGTCACAAGTGGGAGGGGATGGGTGATAAGGAGTGATGAGAAGATTAACAGCAATAGTAGTGTACACTTTGTAAATAGTTGAACAGTGTTGAGGGAATTATTTGTTTAGTAGAGTGATGGCTTTCGGGAAGAAACTGTTCTTGTGTCTAGTTGTTCTGGTGTGCAGTGCTCTATAGCGTTGTTTTGAGAGAAGGAGTTGAAACAGTTTATGTCCAGGATGTGAGGGGTCTGTAGATATTTTCACAGTCCTCTTTTTGACTCGTACAGTATACCAGTCCTCGATTGAAGGCAGGTGGGTGATAATTGTTTTTTCTGCAGTCCTAATTATCCTCTGAAGTCTGTGTCTGTCCTGTTGGGTTGCAGAATTAAACCCGGCAGTTATAGAGGTACAGATGATAGACTCAATAATTCCTCTGAGAACTGGATCAGCAGCTCTTTGGACAGTTTGAGCTTTCTGAGTTGGCGCAGAAAGAACATTCTTTGTTGTGCTTTTTTTATGACGTTTTTGATGTTAGGTGTCCATTTTAGGTCATGTGATATAGTAGAACCTAGAAATTTGATGGTCTCTACTGTTGAAACTGTGTTGTCTAGTATTGTAAGAGGTGGTAGTATGGGAGGGTTTCTTCTAAAGTCTACCACTATTTCTACGATTTTGTGTTCAGTTCCAGATTGTTCCGGTTACACCACGAGGCAAGTTGTATAACCTCCTGTCTGTATGCGGATTCATCATTGTCTCGAATGAGACCAATGACTGTTGTGTCATCAGCAAACTTCAGTATTTTAACAGATGGATCATTTGAGATGCAGTCATTGGTATATAGGGAGAAGTGGAGATAGCACACAGCCTTGGGAGGGCCCTGTGCTGATTTTTTAGGTATCAGATATGATTTCGCCTAGCTTCACCTGCTGCTTCCTGTCTGTTAGGAAGCTTATGATCCACTTACAAGTGTGTTCAGGTACCGCTAGTTGGTTTAGTTTACTTAGAAGAGTGTCTGGAATGATGGTATTGAATGCTGAAGTGAAGTCTACAAAGAGGACCCTTGCATAGGTATTTGGTGTTGTAGGATGTAGTGCAGAGCATCATCTAACAGTACCATCTGTCGATCTATTTGCTCGGTATGCAAACTTCATGGGATCTAACAGCGGATTCGTGATGGTTTTCAGGTGGGACAGCACAAGCCTTTCAAAGATTTTCATAACTACAGATGTTAGAGCAACTGGTCTGTAGTCATTCAGTTCCTTGATGGAGGGCTTCTTTGGCACTGGGATGATGGTAGAACATTTGAAGCAGGAAGGAACATAGCACATCTCTAGTGATCTATTGAAGATTTGGGTGAAGATGGGGGCCAATTGCTCAGCACAGACTTTTAAGCAAGAAGGAGTTATCTTGTCTGGCCCTGGTGCTTTTCCTGGCTTTTGTCTGTGTAATAGATCTTGCACTTCTTTTTCTGTGATCACCAGAGGTTGTGAGCCCAATGGATTGGGGCCAATTGTAGGAGGCTTGGCTATTGTTGGTGTGTTTGAGATGTGTGTTGTGGAGATAGGTGGCTGTAGTTTCTTTTCAAATCTGCAGTAGAACACATTCAGGTCATCTGCTAGTTGTTGATTTCCTTCTGCCTGGGAAGGAGGTTTGCTGAAGCCAGTGATGTTTTTAAGAGTTTTCCACATGTTTGCTGGTTCATTTGTTGAGAATTGATTCTTTAACTTTTCAGAGTAGCTTCTTTTTGCTGCTCTGATATCTCTTGTTAATATGTTTCAGGCTTTATAGCATTCTGTCATCTTTTCTGTGGGCTTCCTCTTTGGAACCACGCAACTGCTTAAGTTTAGCTGTGAACCAAGGTTTATTGTTACTATATATTTGCAGGTTCCTTGTTGGTACACATAAGTCTTCGCAGAAGCTAACGTATGATGTTAACAGTATCTGTGAGCTCATCTAGGTCTGTAGAGGTATTTTCAAAAACATTCCAACCAGTGCAATCAAGGCAGGCCTGGAGTTTCAGCTTTGCATCACCTGACCAAGTCCTCACTGATTTATTTATTTATTTATTTAAATTTATATACCACCCCCTCTCCCAAAGGGACTCGGGGCAGTGAACAGCCAGAATAAAATACACATATAGAACACATATACAATATTTAAAAATTAAAAGAATTAAATACATTGGCTCTTACAAAGATTAAAAATAAGGGAATTAAGAAAGTTAATTTAATTGTTGGTTTAATGGTTTTAAGTCTTTGTCTGTAGGCAGAAACAAGGTGAATCATACAGTGGTCAGAGTGTCCTACAGCTGCTCATGGTAAAGACCTATAAGCATCTTTTACTGTTGTGTAGCAGTGGTCTAAAGTATTTTTGCCTCTGGTGGGACAATTTACATGCTGGAAATATTTTGGGAGCTCTTTCCTTAAATTTGCTCGATTGAAATCTCCTAAAATGATGGGAAAGTCCATGAAAGCCTCCTTATTCTCTTGGATAGTTCTTCTGAGATCTCACCTGCCTTAGAAATCAAGGAACTCCTGCTTTACCAGCTCCAATGGTGTGACAAGTCCTTCAGATGGGAAGAGAGATCATGGCAAAAGACGTTCATCGCCAACCAAAAGAGTGATATTTGGGGAATCATGCCCTTTCACAAGGAGTGGCGCTTGACTGGCAACTGCTGCTTGGAGCTTTGGAGATGCCAATAAAGAAGAATATTTATAACTCAGGGTTGAATTGTAGGGTCCTTGGTGTTCTCTGAGCCTGGTTGTTTTCTTGCAGACGTTTCATTACCCAACAAGGTAACATCTGCAGTGTTTTTGGGATGGTCTTCATATAGGCTATGACTGCAGCAGATCATTCCATGGCATCAACTTCCTGCTTGTCTCAGAAGATCCTGTTGACAGGCAAATCAGAACTCTGACATCCATATTGCTACAGGAGAGAAGATGTTCTACCCACATTGAATGTGAACTTACCTTTTAGAGCTAAGTGTTAAAATCCAAACTCAGAGGAAGGAAAAGTTGTTCAGTTGCTTCTCTGGCAGTTGCTTTAAACCTAGAGTGATATGCATTTCCATCACAAAGGAAGTTGAAGTGTCTTTGGTTATAAAATCTGCAATGGAGAATAGAGAAGTTTGATTATCCTGATTATATACATCACACTTCTCTGTTCCTGATTTTCACATATTATATAAATGTTTACACAGTAATCTTGTTGAGCATTCTTTTTTTATAATTTTTATTTATTTTTACTATTGATAGAAAGAGCAACAATTACAATGTCTATATAAACAGTGTGTTGTCTGGTTACAATTAGTTTAAACAATCATCATTATCATAATATTCATTAGTAGTGATCTTATAATGACAGTGATTTCACATCATAACATTAATACTTATTGATTATTAATACTGATTAAGATTAATAAGGATATAGTAATAAGCCATCATAATAAAATTAATTCTTCTTTTATGGTTTTAAAAGTTCTAACATCTGTTTCTATTAGTTAACCATTGATAAAATGAGTCTCATATTTTAAAATATTTAGTGTCTTCTTTCTCTTTAATTTCAAGTGTTAATCTATCAATTTCTGCACATTCTAGTATTTTTTTTTTATTATCTTCTCTTCTGTAGGAATCTCCACACTCTTCCAATGTTGTGCAAATACAATCCTAGCCGCTGTTAACACATATAATATTAAGTACATATTCCATTTATTGTATTTTTCTGGTATGATACCCAACAGAAATAAACTGAGGTCATAAGTTGAGCATTCTTAATAGCGATCTGGGCTGGAAGTTGCAAATCCTCCAAATAAGTTTCTCAGAGCTCAGATTAGTAAAATGCAGTGGATAGAAGGGTGGTGTTTTTTTTTTTTAAAAAAAAAACAAGATTGGCTGTACTAAAAATTAGAATAGATTAAAAAATTAGAAATAGAGGGAATATTCTTATACATTAGTAAAATGCATTCAGAAGACAATTGAAATAACAATATCAGAATTCCATCCAGTACTCCAAATGAGAACCCTATACATTGAAAAATTGGAGCTGTGTCATTCTGATTCTTTTTCTCATCCTTTTGATGTAAAAAGAAAGAAGTTTGTCTCCTTTGGAAAGGATGAAAAAGTCTACACCTGGGAGAACTCACATATGGGAACCAATTCAAGGATGGGATTCAAATTTCTTAACAACTGGTTTATTTTATTTATTTATTTATTTGTCAATTGCTTACAAGATAATAGGTATAAGTAAAACATAGTTATGAATACATGGATACGTATAAGAAAAATAACATATAAAAGAAACAATAGGACAGGGACAGTAGGCACGTTGGTGCACTTATGCACGCCCCCTACAGACTTCTTAGGAAAGGGGTGAGGTCAATAGTAGACAGTCTAAGGTTAAAGTTTGTGGGGTTTGGGGAAGAAACCACGGAGTCAGGTAGAATATTCCAGACATTGACCACTCTGTTGCTGAAGTCATATTTCCTGCAATCAAGTTTGGTACGATTAACCTTAAGTTTGTATCTACGTATTGTTTGCTCTTGTGTTGTTATGGTTGAAGCTGAAGTATTCATTGACAGGTAGGACATTGCAATGTATGATTTTATATACTATACTGTCAGCCTTCAAGATTTCTTCCTTTATTTCTTTTTCTCTGCTTTGCATCTTTCGGCTGCCATAAGTAACGGGAGGGGGGAAATGGGATAAGTAACGGGAGGGGGGAAATGGGCTATGATATATTTGGGAAGCGTGCTGGAGTGTGTAGGAAACGAAACTGTATATCTAGGGGGAGGGGGAGTTTTACTTAAGTTTCTATTCCTTGCTTTTCTATTCCTTGCTATGCGCAACTGCGACTCCTTATCAAAACTATGCCAAGGTCAACGGACAGAGGCCTCATCACCACCTGAAGATGCCCACATGATGCTATGCATATTTCCTCATTGGAGGAGCAATATGGACTGTTGGGGGTGGGAACGTTGCCATCACTTTGTATATGTGTTTTTCGCGCTCATTTCTTCAGATTCAGAATTCTTTTGTTGCTACCACTTTGATTTCCAGTAAAAGATATCTTTACTCTAACAAAATGGAGTTTAAGTGTTTCTTTCTTGGATATTGAATGGAGCACCAGCTGACATATACTTAGATTGGACCGAAGGCGGCATAGTTCAAGGTTTTCAAGGTCTAGAATTTCGAGTCTGGTGGCATAAGGTATTCTGCAATGAGTAGAGGGATAAAGAACTCTTCTTGTAAAATATTTCTGGACTTTCTCAACTGTGTTAATATCAGATACGTAATGTGGGTTCCAAACTGATGAGCTGTATTCAAATATTGGCCTAGCAAATGTGTTGTACGCTCTAGCTATTAGTGTAATATTACCAGAGAAAAAGCTACGTAAGATTAGGTTAACAACTCTTAATGCCTTTTTGGCTATGTAGTTACAGTGGGCTCTAGCACTTAGATCATTAGAGATGAGTACTCCAAGATCCTTGACAGAGTTTGGATTATCAACAAGGTCTTGACTATTCAGCCTGTATTTTTTTTTTTTTTTTTGGCAATATAAAGGACAGAGCATTTATTTGTTGAGATTTGAAGTTTCCATTTGTTTGATCATTCTGATACATAGTCAAGGTCTATTTGAAGGGTAGCAGTATTGTCTTTGGTGTTGAATAGCTTTACATCATCAGCGAAGAGAACGCAGTTCCTCTTGATATGATCACCGAGGTTATTTATGTAGAGTATGAAAAGAGTTGGTCCTAGAACACTGCCTTGGGGGACACCACTGTTGACAGGTACAGAATTTGATAGGACGCTCCCAATTTTGACCATTCGTTGTCTGTTTGACAGGAATGCTTCTATCCAGTTATGCAGGTGTCCAGAGATACCATAAGATTTTAGTTTTAGGAGTAGTTTTTTGTGTACCACTGAATCAAAGGCTTTACAGAAGTCTATGTAGATTGCTTCTATTGCTTTGCCCTGATCGAGTTGTGTAGTCCATATGTTTTTGCAATGTAAGAGTTGCAGATTACATGATAGTTTTTTCCTAAAACCAAATTGTTTATTAGAGAGTAGGTTGTTTGTTTGTAAGTGGAGGATGATGGATTGGTTAATAATTGATTCCATGACTTTACAGGTGATGCAACATAAAGAGATTGGTCTGTAACTTTCAACTAGGCTGGGCTCTCCCTTTTTGAAGATGGGGATGACCATGGCTGTGACCATAGGTCAGGCAAGGAGCTGGTCCTGAAAGATTTTTCAAAGATTATGCTTAGAGGTTCTGCTATGGCAGTGGATAGCTTTTTAAAGAAGTATGCACATATTCCATCCGGTCCAATAGATAGAGATGGTTTTAGATTGCATAGTGCTTTTTCAACATTGTCTTCTATAAAATCGATATGTATTAGATCATTGTAGTTGTCTGTGGTTCGACTAGGAAATACTGGGCATGATCCATTGCTGTTTACAAATACCGAGCCAAAGAATGTGTTAAAGAGGTTGGCTTTAATGGTGTCGTCATTGCAGTCTTTACCATTAGGTCCTTTCAAGAGTGGGATGGACCTTGAGTCTTTTAGTTTGTTGTTTACAAAATTGTAGAAAGCACGGGTGGAATTGGTGCTTCTTGTTTAATGTGATAATTGGTGCATTCAGTTTTTATCTGGTGGCATAAATTTTTGTATCGGCTTTTGAAATTGGCAACGTGACCAGAATTGTTTTTCCACCAAACTGATCTCTTTTTGGATTGAAGCTTCCTTATTGTTATGGGTAATTTGTTTTTTCTGGTTTGGGGAGTTGTTATTGGTACATATAGTTTGATGACTCTTTTGACTTAAAGTAAAAATATGTTGTAATGGTCTTCTACAGTATTGCATCCAGTGAATAGAAATTGCCAATCAAGGGATGAGAGATCGTTGTTTATAAGATCATAGTTGCCTTTTTTGAAGTTATAATTGTAGTCACTGTTGGAAAAGGGTTCTTTAATTTGTATTCCATAAATTGAATTCAAACTATTGCAGAAGATGAGATCAGTTCTGTGGGTGTGACCTAATTTATAGGTGTGGTTTGGTAGTCATGTGACTGGATGGGCATGGCTTGCTGACTGGACATGGCTTGGTGGTCACATGACTGGCTGGGCGTGGCTTGTATGTAAATATTGTAAATATTTATGTGAATATTGAATTTTTTATTAAAAAAGAGCAACTTTTACCCAAAATCAAGCAAAACAGGCAGGCAGATTTAGTTGCTTCCAGAATCACAGATTAACTCAGAGATCTACCATTCTGCAATCTGCTACCTGAATCTACACTGAAAAATATAAGCTAGGAAGGTTCAGCTCTGCTTTTAAATTAACTAGAAAATAAGAAATCAATTTCCTGCTGTTATAAGTAAAATTTGGATATTATACTTGGGAAACTACAGAACCAGACTGTAGCCATTTTGTGTCCGTAGCCTGACCTTTTAAAAGGCCAGAAAAGTTGAGAAATATGTTTTTGTGAAACAAATATGTTGGATTGCGAAGTTTGTCTTTGGCATAGGTTAGAGGACATTTGTGCTAGGGCACTCTGACATTATAAATGTCACCTTAAGGAATATTAATGTTTCCTTATAATTTTTCTGGAATGTGAAAAACAGGAAATCTGAAAATATTGGAAGTTTTCCATGGAAGGTTGTATAATGTCCATATATGGAAAAAGGAAGTATTATGTAACCATGTGATTTGATAAACTTATATAAGCTGTATCCACTGAAAGGAGGGCGTCTCCTTCCTCTTAGAAAATGTTTCTTTTCTAGAGTGAACTGAGTCCAATACTGCAGTATTTTCCCTAATAAAGCATCCTATAACTCAGATTATCAAAAGTCTGTTGTTTTCATTTTTGAATGCTTATAACACCTGCTTTCTAGCTAATCTAAATCTCCCAGCACAGCTGATAGTCGGGGGAAAAAAAAGGAAAAATAGCAACTTATCAGGCAAGTTGGATGGCATACATGCCAGGTAAGGGGTGACTGGGCAGGGAAGGGAGAGGCAGGGCCAGCCCATGGTGCAATTTGCCGGTTCTCTTGTGCAAAATCGTAACAACCGGATCTATAGAACCAGTGCGACCAAGTAGAATCCCACCCCTGAACCAACTGATACCCAGATTGTAATCCACTGCTTGCAGGGGAAAATATTGCATATGCTTACAATCCTTCATGCAGAAAAGATTCTTGGGGGAGGGAGACCAGTCTTGATGTCATAGTCTTTTGAGAGAGAAGAGAACATCGATGACATGACCTGGACATGTATAAAGCAAACAATTTGGTTTTGAAAACATTTGGTTTAACCCTAACCCTAACCTTTAAGAAACTCCAGATATATGATGAAAGTAAAGGGAAGCAAATAACAGGTTAGGATACATGTGCTTATATTTAAAGAAATATTCCGACAATAATTTGCTATCTAACCTGTTTTTAACACTTTTCGAAATATGATAACAGTTATATGAAAGTGCCATTTTTAATACCAAAAAAACTGCTTTTAGAAGTCAGCCAATATTCCCCAATCATTCCAACAAAGATTAGAAGTAAATGTCATATTTTAGCTCTGGCTGGTTGTGTCTGAGACAGCATGCAATTTAAATGTCAATTATTTCAGCTTGTCAATAATTTCCTCCATCTAAACACATCTGGTCTCTCTGATTGACACGTGCAAAGGAATAGAGTTTGGTTAGATGCTCAACCAACAGGCAACTGCCCTCTCAACAAATGTCCATCTTTCTAGGCTTCATTTTCACATTCAACTGCAGATTAGGTTGCCCCATGAATACTTTTAAATGACATGTTCTCCTGATGTTGCCATCATCTCTCAGCCTAAAAACTGACTGACTGACTGACTGACTCACTCACTCACTTTAGAATAGAATAGAATAACAGAGTTGGAAGGGACCTTGAAGGTCTTCAAGTCCAACCCTCTGCTTAGGCAGGCAACCCTATACCATGACATTGGACAACAATGGTTGTCCAATTTCTTCTTAAAAGCTTCCAGTGTTGGAGCATTCACAGCTTCTGGAGGCAAACTGTTCCACTGATTAATTGTTCTAACGGTCAGGAAATTTCTACTTAATTCTAGGTTGCTTCTCCCCTTGATTAGTTTCCACCTGTTCCTTCTTGTCCTGCCCTCAAGGGTTTTGGAGAAGAGCTTGACTGCCTCCTCTCTGTGGCAGCCCGAGATATTGGAAGACTGCTATCATGTCTCCCCTAGTCCTTCTTTTCACCAGACTAGACATACCCAATTCCAGCAACCGTTCTTTATATGCTTTAGCCTCCAGACCCCTAATCATCCTTGTTGCTCTTCTCTGCACTCTTTCTAGAATCTCAACATCTTCTTTACATTGTGTTGACCAAAATTAGATGAGTATTCCAAGTGTACGTATGTACACTTACTTACTTACTTACTGAATTTATTTGCCACTCATCTTGTAGCAAATTACTCTGGGTGGCTTCCAGTAATAAAATATTAAAATAAATATCTTCCCAAGCATACAATTGTGCTTAAAAAGTCCAATCAAGATAAGAGAGCCACGGTGGTTAGAATGCAATATTGCACGTTACTTCTGCTGGCTGCCGGTTGTCTGCAATTTGACAGTTCAATTCTCACAAGTTCAAGGTTTGATTCAGCCTTCCATCCTTCTGAGGTGGGTAAAATGAGGACCCAGATTGTTGGGGGCAATAGGCTGACTCTGTAAATCGCTTAGAGAGGGCTATAAAGCACTGTGAAGTGATATATAAGTCGGAGTGCTATTGCTATAACATGTAGTTAAAAGATGGGGAGGAAGGCAACAGGGATGCACGAGTGTGGGCAGGTGAGAATGCCTTTCAATTCAACAACCACCTCAAAGGTGGCATTCCCCCATTAGGTCCCAAGCCATCCGGCAGAGGCAGGTCTTCAGACTCCTGCAGAAGGTCAGGAGGATGGCAGCCAATCATAGAGTGAGATGTTCCAGAGGGCCAGAGCCACAACAGAGAAAGACCTCCTCCTGAATCCCACAAGCCAGAAGTCCTTGACCAATGGGGCCCACAGCATGCCTCCTCTGCTGGCATGGGTGGGGCAGGCCAGTCCCAATAGGGTGAGGTGGTTCCTCAAATAACTGGACTCATGCCATGCATATATAATATGTCATTATTTGATCTTTAAAGTACTGCTTTTGTGTCATCTGAGACCATGATGCAAGCTGTTTTCCCAACTACCTAGTTGTTAAAGTTAGGGCATTGGTCCAGAGCCTACACCTTTGGCTGCTGCAGGCAATGTCCCCACTCTTCTTTTGTTAGGCCCAGCTGTCCACCACCATTTTGGCTTGGACTGTAGGAAGAAAACAGACACTTCCCAGGGGCATTTGCAGTTCCAAAAAATAGACATTCCATGGGCTCCTTATATGCTTTGGAAGATGTGTTGGAATTGTGTTGAGGACTACAGATCTCTTGTGCTACCCAGAAGGTGGATAGCTTTTATTTCTATATTTTTTCACTTAGTCTACTTGAAAGAAATCAAACACTCACCTACATTTCTCCAATCCCTCCCACTTTTCTTATTTTTCTTCTTCTTACCAACAGACCATGCTTGGTAGAGGGAAAAATGAAGCCATGAAAATCCACAAATTGATTTCCCGAAGTTGTGTGCTCTACAGGTGGAAGGACAGCTGCCAACCTCATTAGTGAGGCAGAGTAGGGTTTAGCTGTCAAGGCAGGACAATTTATGCTGACCTAACTTTTCTGCTGACTCAAGGACTAGAAGAGAGCACATTAATGAAGAGCCTCTGGATGCGTGCGGTATATCATCACAGCATCAACAGAAAAATTATGGAGACATTCAGATTCCTGAAGACAAATTATCTCCTGTTAAGTGTTGCACGAGTCCTCTGCTGACGGAAGGCACTGTAAAACCTTAATGCAGATTGAGAATCTATTTGTCATAGGCTCAGGCAGGAAGCCAAAAAGGAGAAAACCAAGGAGAAAAGAAGTTGGAAGCAGAGAGGGCAGGGAGACAGAAGATCCTTTGGGTGCTCTCGGATTTGTAAGAAGAGATTGGACAGCCATTTGTGTTGTGGTTAGTCAGAAGCAGGTGCAGGTGGCTGAGGAGAGCGAGGACTCAAGTGAGGGGCCAGGACCATTAGAGAGTGGATTGCTGCCTTCAGAGATTGTGGGGGCTGGCAGCAGCGATGAGGAGATTCCTGAGGAGCCTGTGCCAAGTGTGTGTGCATGCAGGGTTCCTCATAGAAAAGAGCAGCTGCAGCAGCACAGGCGACTCGGGAGTAAGGCTGAAAGGTAATGCCCCCCCTCAAGAGATAAAAGCCAGCTGAGAAACTGAAGTTCTTTGTAGGAAGCAAAGAAGTTTTTGCCTTGTGGATGTTCAGAATATCTTGGTTGGTGTTTAGAGACTCTTTGTGTTTGACGTTCTTTGTAGGAAGCAAAAACGTTTTGAAACTCTAGCCTCGTGGACATTGCAGTATCTTAAGTTGGCATTTGAAGACTCTTGTGTTGTGAAATATTTCTTCTGTTGTTCTCGGCAGCCTTGCAAAAACTTGGCAAGGCTCTTTCTTGTCAGAGCTAATTAGAGGGAAGCAGCCTTTTATCTGTGAAGAAACAGGATTCTTAGCTGAAACTTAAACAGATTATACTGCTGCCTTTGTCTTGTGTTTGCTCTCTTGGAACCAGGAGAGTTCCAAGAACAATTTGTCTAAAATGGTACAAGGTCTTCTGCTTCAGTGGGGGCTTGGACTAGAAGACCTCCAAGGTCCCTTCCAACTCCGGTTATTCTGTAATTCTGTACTTGTTCCTATCTCCCTTGCAAAATAGTAAGCTTGCCCATCCCAGTATTTTTTTTTAAATGTTCTTCAGTAAATTGAATAATCACATCACCAGTGGTGGGATTCAAATAATTTAGCAACCGGTTCTCTGCCCTAATGATTTCTTCCAACAACCAGTTCACCAAACTGCTCAGAAAGTTAGCAAACGGTTCTCTCGAAGTGATGTGAACTGGCTAAATCCCACCACTGCTTATCATCCTTTGTGGATAGCAACTCAGCAAAAATCCAAGGAAAAGGAGTAGAATAAGACTCCTGCTCGAAGACAGCACCACAGGAAACTATCAAGCTAGAGCAGTAATGGTATTCTACAGGTTTGGCCTGGTTCTGTCGAGCTGGTAGTGGTGATGAGCAGCGGAGACCCAACTGGTTCTATCTGCCGCTCTGCTGTTGGGCCCACCCACCTGCCTGCCTAGGCTCCCATACTCACTTTTATCAGCTGAATTTGAAGTGCTTTGCACGGTACAGAAGAGTGCCATGCTAAAGCGATTGGGATCGTGCAGGCTTGCAGGAGGTGAGTTAGAATGCCTCTGCGCCTGTGCAAAGTGAGTGTTGGCATGTGCACACATGAAAAGTATGTGCACACACACAAAGCACACCCACCAAGCCATGCCCACCAAACCGGTGGTAAAAATATTTGAAGCATATGGTTATTATTATAGCACCATCCTCCTAAGATTCATGACCAAGCGCTACTATTAATAGTTGGACATCTACTTCCTGCTAAATTAGTTTGGCATTTCCTCAATAAATCACATTGCTAAATGCCACTAATCTTTAATTCTATGAAAGTCCTGGAGATCACTCCCTTGGTCAGGAAATGGAACAATTGATTCCATGCCAGCTGGTCCCCTGACCTTGTAAGAGCCATTAATGAGAATCCACTAGACAAGGAAAGATTTGATTCATTGCAAAGCCATGAATGAGCTACAAAGGGCTAATTGGTTTTCTTCAGGGCAGATCTATAATTAATATCCGGCTAAAATCAGACTTTGGATTCTTTGAAAGTTTTTCTGTGCCAACGGAAATGGCTTTTATTTTTCACCCTTGTTCTTTCTTTGAGTTAAAAGTGTGGTTGTAGGAAGGGAGCCCTGCTCCCATTTCATATAGTTCTTGGTGCCATCTGCAGGCTTTGGTACATGCAGAAGGCATCAAATCAAGTCTGATGAAGAACAGCCCATAAGAATGCCATCTTTCTGGAATTCCAATTGAAGTCATGTGCAATAAGTAGACACTGAAGTACACTGAAGAGGACACTGAAGACAAGGAAGAGAGAAAAGGCAATTCAGAAAGTCCACTAGGTTTCTTTATATAGCGAAGAGGTTTTGTTTCTCCTGATCAAATTAAGATAGAATTAAAACAGTCAAGACAATACTATTTATTATATAATTACTTACCCAAATCCAAGAAACATCCTTCCTTCTTTCTTTCCTTCCTTCCCTTCCTTCTTTCCTTCATCTCTCCCTCCCTTCCTTCCCTCCAATGGTGGGATTATTATTCTTTTACTACCAGTTCTGTGGGCATGGCTTGGTGGGCAGGCCGTGGCTTGGTGAGTGTGGCTTGGTGGATGTGGCAGGGGAAGATACTGTAAAATCTCCATTCCTTCCCCACCCCACCCCACTAACCTGCTTTATAGCTCCATTCTCCTCTGCAGGGCAACTAAAGGAGATCCAGCCGATCAGCTGGGACTCAGGAGGCAGAGAATAGATGGGGGCAGGGCCAATCAGAGGTGGTATTGGCCAGTTCTCTGAACTACTCAAAACTTCCACTGCCGCTTCTCCAGATCTGGTCAGAACCTGCTGAATCCCATCTCTGCTTCTCTCCCTGTCAACTTTATACAACTGTAGTTTATAGCAAGCAGATTTAAGCAGCAAAAAGATGTACGGTTTCTGAATTTTCATCTCAATTGGAGTCATTTGTCTTTGTAGACGGGTTTTTTTTTTCTCTCCAAAATTCTTTCAACTGCTGGAAATACAAGAGAAGAATCATGCCAACAATAGATTAAAAAATACTGGAAATAAGAGAATAAAATGTTCACCTCAAAGTATCGTTGCCAACTAATAGATATGTTAGAATGAGAGTCAAATTGAATTTGTATTCTGAGCTTTGAAAAAGACAAAGTTGCAGAAAAATTCTATAATTTAATCACAATGACATCCTAGGAATCTGAGGAAAATCTCCAACAAGCCAATCCTAAACACTGTAAACTGAACAACTAATATATAATTTAATGGAAAGAAGTTCTAGAGTTAATCTTTCCCACATAATGTAAATCTCCTTATTGTAAACAACTGTGGTTAATTTTATTACATTCACCTGATTGTAATGTGAAGAATTCTTTTCTTCAATATTCTTGAAGAACATGAACTATATTTTTAAAAAAGAGGGCAGGATTTTCAAAACAACTTCAATTTCTTACTCCTTTAATTTAGAGTCATAAATTTGGGCTCAGCCCTGCAGGTGTCTTGACTTACAACTTTAACGACTTATGACCAAAATTCCAGTCCCAATTGGGCTTGAGGACCATCCGTATGAGGCACAGATAATGTCAGGGGCAGAATGTAGTTGTCCCATCCCATCCTCATGTCTCAAGCATCTCTAAATTTGGTGGCTGCGTGTGACAGTGTCTCAGGCAGGCCCTGCTGTGATGTTTATCTGTGAAGCACTAGCTGTGTGGAAAGTTGCCCCACCTTCACTACACTGTAAATTCAATTTGCATTAAGCATAGGGCCATATTTACATATCAGTTCCCTGCTTTATGTCATCTTTTCCCTAATAGGTTCAGTATTTGAGTGGCATTGTGTAGCACTATGTAACTAAAAAAACATCTGTTTACCTACTATCTATCATCCATCTATCCATTTACTTATCTATCTGTCTGCCTATCTCTCTCTCTATCTATCTATCTATCCATCCATCCATCCATCCATCCATCCATCCATCCATCCATCCATCCATCCATCCATCCATCCATCCATCTATCTATCTATCTATCTATCTATCTATCTATCTATCTATCTATCTATCTATCTATCTATCTATCTATCATCTATTCCTCTATTCATCCATCCATCTGTCTATCATCTCTCTATCCCTCTCTATCCCTCTGTTTACACATCTCTCTATCTCTATCATCTGTCTATTCCTCTATCCATTCATCCACCCATTCACCCATCCATCTATCATTTATCATCTATCCCTCTATCATCTGTCTATCCCTCTATCTATATCTATCTATCTATCTATCTATCTATCTACCTACCTACCTACCTACCTACCCACCCACCCACCCACCTTTCTATCTATCTATCTATCTATCTATCTATCTATCTATCTATCTATCTATCTATCTATCTATCTATCTATCTATCTATCTATCTATCTATCTATCTATCTATCTATCTATCTATCTATCTATCTATCTATCTATCTATCTACCTACCTATCTACCTACCTACCCACCCACCCACCTTTCTATCTATCTATCTATCTATCTATCTATCTATCTATCTATCTATCTATCTATCTATCTATCTATCTATCTATCTATCTATCTATCTACCTACCTACCTACCTACCTACCCACCCCCCTTTGCTATCTATCTACTCTATCATTATCTATCTATCGATCTATCTATCTATCTATCTAGCTATCTATCTATCTATCTATCTATCTATCTAGCTATCCGATCTACCTACCATACATACCTACCTACACCCCCCACCCACCGTTTCTACTATCATATTCTATCTAGCTATCTATCTATCTATCTATCTTATCTATCGATCTATCTATCTATCTATCTATCTATACTATCTATCTACTCGTCTATCTACCTACCTAACTACCTACCTACCGACCTACCTAACCTTTCTATCTATCTATCTATCTATCTATCTATCTATCTATCTATCTATATCTATCTATCTATCTATCTATCTATCTAGGCTAGCTGCTATCTATCTAGGCGGGGTATCTAATCTATCGAGCCTATCTAGCATCTCTCTATCTAGCACCGATCTATCTATCCTATCGATCTATCGAGCTATCTATCTAATCTATCTATCTATCTATCTATCTATCTACCTACTACCTACCTACACCGACCTATCTACTATCTACCTCCCTACCCACGCGATCGATCTATCTATCTATCTATCTATCTATCTATCTATCTATCTATCGTATCTATCTATCTAGATCCCATCTTCTAGCTATCTATCTTCTATCTATCTACCTACCTACCAGAAAAGTACTACTACACGTGGCCCACCGTTCCTATCTATCTATGCTATCTAGCTATCCTATATCTGTCTATCTCTCTAATCAGAGGGTCTCTACGAGCTATCTCGATCTATCTCTCGTCTATCTATCATCTACCTATCTCCTCACCTACCTCCCACCACCCACCCTGTCTTCATCCTATCTCTCTATCTGTATCTCTATCTATCTATCCCTCTCTATCCCTCTGTTTACAGCATCTCTATCTATCTCTATCATCTAGCTATAATCTATTTCTATCTATCTATCATTATCTCCACCACCACCTACCCTACCGCATCATTTATCATCTACCTACCCTCCTATCATCGGTCTAGCACCTTTCTATCTTATCGATCTATCTATCTATCTATCTATCATCGTATCTATCTATCTAGCTAATAGCTCTATCTATCTATCTATCTATCATCTATCCTATGCCTTTTCTATCAGTCTATCCTACCTATCTCTCGCTATCATATCTCTATATCTGTTTATCTCTCTACTATCTATCTATCTATCTATCTATCTATCTAATCTATCTACTATCTATCTATCTATCTATCATCTATCTATCCTATCTACCACCGACCTACCTACTACCTACCTCCACCCACCCACTCTTTCTATCTATCTCTCTATCTATCTATCTCTATCTATCTATCTATCTATCTCTATCTATCTATCTAGCTATCTATCTATCTATCTTCTATCTATCCTATCTCCTATCTCCCCTCCCTTTCTATCCTATCTATCTATCTATCTAGCTATCTATCCCTCTTCTATCTACTATCGTTATCTTCTGATCTGCTCTATCTATCTATCTATCTTACCTACCTACCTACCTACCTCCCACCTACCCACTTCCATCTATCTATCTGTCTATCTAGCTATCATATACTATCTTTCTATCTATCTATCTATCTACTAATACAATCTACCTACCTCTACCTATTCTACTACCTACCTACCTACCTACCTACCCCCACCCGCACCCCCCACCTTTTCTAATCCCTCACACATCTCTCTAGCTATCTATCTATCTCTATCTAGCTATCTATCTATCTATCTATCTATCTATCTACCCTACCTACCGACCTACCTACCTACCCACGGCACCCCTATGTACCCCCCATTTTCATCTTCCCTCTATCATCTGTCTATCCCTCTAGCTATCATATCTATCTATCTTCTATCTATCTACTATCTATCTATCTATACCTATCTACCTACCTACCTACCTACCTACCTACCCCCCCACCACCCACCCTTTCTATCTATCTATCTATCTATCTATCTAAGCTATCTATCTATCTATCTATCTATCTATCTATCTACCTCTACCTATCTACTATCTACCTACCACAACCTAACCTACCTATCCTACCCGACCCACCCCCCACAGGTAGGTCCACTGCTTTCTACCTCTACCCCCTTCTATCTATCTATCTATCTATCTATCTATCTATCTATCTCTATCTATCTTCTCTATCTATTATCTACCTACCTACCTCCCCCCACCTTTATCTACATCCTCTCTATCGTCTATCTATCTATCTTCATCTTATCTGATCTAATCTATATCTATCTACCTACCTACCTACCTACCTACCCACCACCACCCACCCACCTTTTCTATCTATCTATCTATCTATCTATCTGTCCTATCTATCTATCGAGCTATCTATCTATCTATCTATCTACCCACCCACCCATCTATCTCTCGATCTTATCTATCTATCTATCTATCGACCTACCTACCTACCTACCTACCCCTACCCACCCACCCCCCACCTTTCTATCTATCTATCTATCCTATCTATCTATCTATCTATCTATCTATCTATCTACCACCTACTACCACCCACGGACCTACCTTACCTTTCTATCTATCTATCTATCTATCACTATCTATCTATCTATCTATCTATCTATCTATCTATCATCTATTCCTCTATTCATCCATCCATCTGTCTATCATCTCTCTATCCCTCTCTATCCCTCTGTTTACACCATCTCTCTATCTCTATCATCTTCTATTCCTCTATCCATTCATCCACCCATCCACCCATCCATCTATCATTTATCATCTATCCCTCTATCATCTGTCTATCCCTCTATCTATATCTATCTATCTATCTATCTATCTATCTACCTACCTACCTACCTATCTACCTACCCACCCACCCACCCACCTTTCTATCTATCTATCTATCTATCTATCTATCTATCTATCTATCTATCTATCTATCTATCTATCTATCTACCTACCTACCTACCTACCTACCTACCCACCCACCCACCTTTCTATCTATCTATCTATCTATCTATCTATCTATCTATCTATCTATCTATCTATCTATCTACCTACCTACCTACCTACCTACCCACCCACCCACCCACCCACCCACCTTTCTATCTATCTATCTATCTATCTATCTATCTATCTATCTATCTATCTATCTATCTATCTATCTATCTATCTATCTATCTATCTATCTATCTATCTATCTATCTATCTATCTATCTATCTATCTATCTATCTATCTATCTACCCACCCACCTTTCTATCTATCTATCTATCTATCTATCTATCTATCTATCTATCTATCTATCTATCTATCTATCTATCTATCTATCCTACCTACCTACCTACCCTACCTACCTACCCTACCCCCCACCCACCCACCCACCTTTCTATCTATCTATCTATCTATCTATCTATCTATCTATCTATCTATCTATCTATCTATCTATCTATCTATCTATCTATCTACCTACCTACCTACCTACCCACCCACCCACCTTTCTATCTATCTATCTATCTATCTATCTATCTATCTATCTATCTATCTATCTATCTATCTACCTACCTACCTACCTACCTACCTACCTACCTACCTACCCACCCACCCACCCACCTTTCTATCTATCTATCTATCTATCTATCTATCTATCTATCTATCTATCTATCTATCTATCTATCTATCTATCTATCTATCTATCTATCTATCTATCTACCTACCTACCCACCCACCCACCTTTCTATCTATCTATCTATCTATCTATCTATCTATCTATCTATCTATCTATCTATCTATCTATCTATCTATCATCTATCTATCCCTCTATCTATCTATCCCTCTATCTGTATCTATTCTTCCATCTATCTATTTTGTAGGCCTTGGCACCATATTTACTTGATTCTGTTCCTGGCAGGTATCACTTCAACTTGCTTTGCTTTCAACTTGATTATGTGGAGTGGAAGCTTCTCGGCCTTAATTCTGTTCTGCCGGGAAGGAAGGAAGTTCCCACCTTTGCTTTCTCTTTCATCTGAAGTACTGCCCATTTATTCAGCGATATTTTGATGTTGAAAATTCAAATAATTCTCAATTGATACCACAAAGAGATAGAGCAAGGGGATGTAACTGGGTTTGTTTTAACTAAGATCTTGCCATGCAAATTAATAGATGGGTAATAGTCCTCTCCAAATTGGCTGAAAGCCTATAAGATCACAGGAGAGATTGATTGACTGACATATTTAAAGGTCAGTAAGTTATTTTAGGGATCCTTTAATCTCATCTATATCTCTTTTCCTCCATTATTATTTGTTCTTGTTTCTCCATCTTCACATTTTAATAATCCTTTGGAATTAGCTGTGATCATGCATCTCTGTTTAAATCTCTACTATTGTTGGTTGCTTTGTGGTGATTTTCCTGCACTTTCTATCAGTAGCCCAAAGGTTTCACAAATTTCTCCTTTGCTGGATGATAAAGATTCAGTCTGTAATCTGTAGTGAAATACTTACCCTTTATATTAACAATGTTGCCTGTGTTGTCAATACTATTAGATTTAATAGATAGATCCATAAATATTATTTTAATCAAGACGAGTTGTATTAGGAAAGGCAGCATCTACTCAACATTATTGAATAGATTGTATTTTGTCAAAAGCTGGAAATGATGAGTAGAGATGCTCTCCATTAATATCAAGGATAGTACAACTCTTGATTTCAGAGCATCTCTGAACAGCCTCCAACAACTGGAGTATGACTGCACTAAATACAATTAAATTGTTTTTATTGATTGATTAATCAAATTTGCATAGCATCCCAACTCACATAAAACAGCTCTGGCCAATACAAAACAGTTCAATAAAACAAATTCAAAAACAACAGATATCAAAACCCACATTAAAAGAAATATCATAAAAATGAATATACAAACCATAGGCAAAGAGAAGATAAAAATGGTCACTTCAGTAATAGAGCCAACTAAGCATGCCTGGTTCATTGGGGATCCCAGGCTGATCACATAATAAAATCTTAAGGGACTTCCAGAGTCTCAAAAGAGATGGAGCTAATCTGTTCATTAATATCATTATATTAATTTAAATTTATTTCCATTTTTTAATTAAGAGAATGATGTCATTAAATATACAGAATATAGTCTGAGTGGATTAGATCATGGAGAGGATAGTTATTTAATTTTTTTAGTTGGTTGATTGCCTGGTGGCAATTACATAGAAATAATTGCCATGCAAATACTTTCTCTCCTTTATATGCTGCAATAATTTTTTTTCCAATTACATGGAGAGAGGAAGGAAGGAAGGAAGGAAGGAAGGAAGGAAGGAAGGAAGGAAGGAAGGAAGGAAGGAAGGAAGGAAGGAAGGAAGGAAATAAATGGGTATCGGAAGAGAGGTACAAGTTGGGTAGGTAGGTAGGTAGGTAGGTAGGAAGGAAGGAAATCATTCTTTTTTTTTTTATTTGCCTGTTAAACTGTACTACCAGAGTAGACGAAAATATATTGTTACATTACACTTAAAGACTGTAAACCACAGCACTTCTGATTGTGGGTATCCCTTCCATTCTCTTTATAATTATTCATGACATTATTTGATTTCAAAATGACCTTTTGGGTTTTATTGTTTTGTCTGAAATATGCCTAAATTTGGGTAATTGATTTTCTCCCTCCCCCTTGTGTAATAATGTGTTGAGAGAGCTTTCGCTGTGATATATGACCCTGTCTGCAAGTTTTTTCACTGCTCCTCTCTGTGGTAATTTGCTAGTCATTATGACTGAGTAGCCACTATAGATGGAAGCTCACTCTAAAAATATTCTATTTCTTTATGAAAAAGTTATGATGCATCACAGTGATTGAAAAATAAAACAATACCAGTTTTTGTTCAAGATTCCAATATGTTAAAGTGCACCTTCTTGTTGAAGATTATATGTTGGTTTGGAATGGAAATTTATCCTGGGCATTGTTAATGATCTTTGCAAAATCAGATCAAATAGCTCTAACTCTAAAACAGAATAGTGAATTAGAAGAATCTCTTGTGATCAGGACTGTTCTTTTCAGCATTTATAGAGAGATTAAATTGATGATTAATTGGTTGGTTGGTTGGTTGGTTGGTTGAATGGTTATAGAGAGACTTGGTGACTGAAGCTAATAGTAGTGGGCATGGCAGTTCAATGTCTAACACGATTAAGTTGTAAAAAGACATTATAATATAACTGGAATTATCTTCTACCAACAAACATTTTACAAGAGCTAAGGATCAAATACTATATTATGATAAAAGAGTGTGGCAGAAGCACAATGTGCCATTAAGAAGATGAAAAGTAGGAGAAAATTCATGATGAAGTCCAGACAGGCAGTTGATGCTTGGATGTTATGGAAGGAAGGGAGGGAGGGAGGAGGGGAGGGAAGAGAGAGAATGAAAATGTTGTGGCAGCATAAATGAATAGCTATTTAACTTAGTAAAATTATTATGAAAAAGACCCCCACCCCAAATAGATCAGTTCTAGTTTACCATATTTAAAGAAATAAGATAACACTGGAAAGACAACACAGGATAATTGAGCCCAAAATCTAAAATTCTTTTACCTGCACAATTGTTCACCCATTGAAGGATTATTTTAATTGAATGACTCATGCCTATAATTGCTTCCAGCCATCTGTGAAAAGAAAGGGCTTTTTCTGCAGTGGCCCCTGCTCTGTGGAATACCCTCCCCTTGGAAATTAGAATTGCCCCTTTCCCAAGGCTTTAAAAATAGAGGCTGTGTTTTAAAAAGCCTGGGATGCTGTATGTGTCAAGGGCCCCATTTTCTGGCTCTGTTGTTAACTGGCCAAGTATCTCAGCTGCTGCTGTGTATATTTACTTTGGATGTTTTTATTGTGTTTATTGATTAAAGCATTTTTATTGTTTTTAACTGTAGTAAGCTTTTTTAATTGTAAGCCACCCCCAGACTCATGGATGGATATTGATGGTTATAGAAATGGGATATAGAGTAGAGTGGAGTGGAATGGAAGGGAGGGGAAGGGAATTCTTCATTGGCAAAGTGTGATTGGGCACACAAGGAATTTGCCTTTGGTGCACATGCTCTCATATAAAAATAAAGAAAAAAAATAAATACATCCATCAAGAATCATAAGATACAACACTTAGTGATAATCACAGGTTACTAATAAGCAATCAAATCATACTAGGAAACAAAACAATATAAATTGTAAAGATACAAGCAACACGGTTACAGTCATAAGTGGGAAGAGATAAATACATAAATTAATATAAATAAACAATAAATAAAAATGCATAAAGACGAATAGAGAGATAGAAGCCCGTAAGGTGCATTTCTTAAATATGTCAAGCTTTGAAATATAATTCCCTTCATTATGGTTTCTTTGAAATGTACTTTCCTTGATTGTAACTTCTTTACAATGCCTCCTGTTAGGTGAGGATTTCTTACACTAGTGATTGCTGAGACAAGATAAATCCAATTATTTACATTTTTGGATTGGAGGCAAGAGAAGGACAGCGTTATACTCTGCCCGAGACTGAGTAGAAACTCAACATTTGGCTAAGAACTCTCCAATCAGCTCTTGGCCGCTGTTCAGCAGTGCAGCAGATGAAGTTTTAATTAGCCAATTCCCATTTCATCTGTGGGTCAAAGGTTGCCAGCTTCACTTAAGCACCATGCTTGTCCACCCCACTTTCAACTCCTGAACCAGTTGGAAATATACACCGTCCAACAGTGCTCAATCATCCAATCTGTTCACTGCCACAATTTTTTCACACAATGCAACAGTTTTTACAATCATTTACATATGGCCTGGTTGTTATTTAAGAAAACAGTAATTAGATATGTTGGGATAATTAATGGTATGCATGCTATACGTAACATGAGACTAATACTTTTTAAAGGCACCAGGCATTAAGCCAAAGTGATCCAGTTCAACCCTCACAGCTAAGAGTTTACTTTCTAATTTCATTAAATAAAAAAAGGTGCCTCTTCAAAGGCAATGGGTGTTTTGATGGGGGAATAACAGGAGTGTCATTAGCATGTTCCTATTGAAATTGGTGTCAAAATTGGAAGGCCATTATTTTCAGATAGGCCTATAAAACGAACAAGACCTTAAGTTCTATATTTATAGCAGATTCTCCTTCTCCCCTTTCTCTTCCTATCTCCATCTTCCTTTTCCTTCTCCTTCTCTGTCTCCATCGCCTCCTCCTCCTCCTCCTCCTTACAAAGAATACTAATTTTGACAGGTCTAACTTACCTCACCAGCAGGGCATTGCAAGTGATAGTAGATGTTTCCTAGAGGCAATTTAAAACACGAAGGGCAATGCCCACAGTTTGACTCAGCTCAGCCCTTTGACATCCGTAATTAACATCCTTGTTAATGTATCCAACTGATGTCAGGCAAAATCTAAACATGAGGGCAGTGTGATCAGGAATGTTCCCTAGAAAATTATTGTCAAGGCAGGCTACGCTATTGTTTCTAAATTAAACATTAATGTCATTAAAGGATTCTCCCACTGGCTTCGTAAGTGTTGCTTTAGACTGAAAAACATTTGAAGCGGAATCGATGAAAGATCTCAGCCAGGGGTGGGATTCAAATTTTTTAACAACTGGTTCTGTGGGCATGGCTTAGTTGGTGGGTGTGGCTTGGTGGTCATGTGACTGGGTGGGCGTGGCCAACTCGATGTCACTCACATCAAGGGGTGCTTCTCCTTGCCTGGCCTATCATGACAGTGGGGATGCTGCAGTGGTCATAAGTCACTTTTTCAATGCCATTGTAACTTTGAATGGTCACTAAATGAATTGTTGTAAGTCAAGGATTACCTATACAAAAATACAAAAAGCTAATACCAATCATTAGATTACAAATACTTGCAAGCCAGAATTACAAATCAGGAGGGTGCCAGAGCACCTTGAGGAATTAAAATAGTTACAATGCAATGATAACTATCAGCAGCCAATTCTTGCTCATAAAGTGAAACCCTTTAGCAGTGGTCATTTAAGCTCTCCAGAAAGAGCATATCCAGGAGAAGCAATCCTTAGATCCATTTGCACCACTTAAAGACACTAGCTGGTCTGACTCACCTCACAAGATATCCTAAGGAAATCATCCAGATTTAAGGAAAGGTCACATGCCCCCCAGAAAGTCAGTAAAAAAATCGGTGCCAAGCTTGCATCCTGCCTCTTGGAAGTACACCCCAAAAGGACACTGCCAGATACCACTATCTGGTAGTGAAGGAAGACTCCCTACCCAGATAGAAAAAGAAACCATGAGGCAGGAAAAAATTCAAACACAATACAAATAATTAAATCACAACAGTAGCTGTTGCTTGTTAAACCAATTACCAGAACAAATAGACACAGGAACTAGCCAGATTTCTCAACCCAGTTTTTTTTCAGGAACAGAGATTAATCTTTTTCCTTCCAAACAAAGCTGAATAGGGAAAATTATCCCACCAATAAACACAGGATTAAACATCACCAAGCAGAGAATTAAACTTTACCAATAACCAGTTTTATACCAAAACTCAGAAAGGGTATGTAAACTGAATGTCAATCTTCCTAGCTAGCCAAGAAGAAGTATTTCCAGGCGAGTATTTCCTCCCAACAGCAGTGTAAAAAACTTAAAACAACCCTTCCCCTTTAAGAAAGTATCAAGAAAAAAAAAAAACTCCTTTGGAGACAGTAAGTCTAGGAATACTGCCAAGAATGTAATAAGGATGGAAAAAAAACAAAAGGAGATTTCTTCTAGCTACCGGTTCTCCGAACTGCTTAGAATGTTAACAAGGGGTTCTATAGAACCGGTCAGAACTGGTAGAATCCCACTCCTGATCTCAGCCTATTGGATTACAGTAGCTTTGCTTATCCATGCTTATTTCGAAAAGAAAGGAGGAGGGAGAATAAAAATAAAAAATGCCCTGGAGCACTAATAGTTTATTTCTATAGCCCAAAAACCTCTCTTTTCACAGATGACTGCAAGTAATTATAGATGTGAGTCACGCAATTAATACAATCCTTCAGTGAGTGACCATTTGTGCAGGTAAAAGAATTTTAGACTCTGGGCTCAATTATCCAGTGGTGACTTTTGGTTTCTTTAAATATGGTAAAGCGGAACTTGTCTATTTGGGGTGGGGTCTTTATTTTTTATAATACTTTCATTAAGTTTATGAAGCTATAAAATATACCTCAGGAAAGTGAAAATAGAGGGGACATAGGAGAGGAAAGGAGGAAGAAAAGAAGCATAGGGGAAAGAGGAAAAAAGAAAAGAAACGAACTGACTTCCGACTCTTTTTAGCACTGTAGAATAAGATAGTAACAGCCTCAACTTTTTACTTGTACATACTTATATATATTAGCCATTTCTATAATATCAAACCTATCTAATCAGCAAAATCCAAAGTCAAAGTTTCAGGATTTTTTTTTTCCATCTCAAGCACAAAATCCTGAAGTAGTTTCCAGGGAGAAACAAAGTTGAATGTTTCTTTCTTTGATTAAAGCAAGTCAATTTAGCCATCTCTGCTAGTTCCGTCTATTTTTCCAACCATTCATCCACTTGGGGGAATGAAAGCATCTTTCCATTTTTGTGCATAAAGCATTCTTGCTGCAGCAAAGTTTCAGATCCCCTCCCCAAGTTCTTAAGCCTAAAAGAAAAGTCTCTGGTTTTGGGAAGTGATCTTTCTGCCTGCAAGACAACAAGGCCTGAACATGGACTAGTCTCTGTAGGATAAATGAGACCAATCTTCACAAATGAAGTATGAAATACAGTACATAAACCATTGCTGGATCTCTGTGGCCCTCAGAAGGAGTAGAAGAATTTGCCTCAATTGTTCCTCTGATCAAGAATTCCTATGCGTGTAAAACTCAAGAATTCTTAATTTTGTTCTCATCATGCACAGATCCAAAACTCGGAAAGGACTTTCTTCTTTCTTTTGTGATTCCCTACAGCTATATTGTCTCCCTTACTTTGGCCATGTCATGCGAGGGAATTCACTGGAAAAAGCAATTCTGTTTGGAAGAATTAGCAGGCTGCCAAAAAAAACCTCAGCGGTTGAACACCATCAAAACTGACAGCAGCCAGAGCTTAGAAGAACTCAAAGAAGTAGGGCAAGATCAGAAGATGTGGAGAAAACTGACCCATAGAATCACCAAACATCAGACATGAGTGAATGGATATCATCATCGTCACCATCATCTCACCTATATTTAATAGTTTCCCTAATTCAGTTGTTCGAGAACAGTGTTCTGACCCAAGCCTTGTTCAAATTAAACAAACACAAACTGTGTATAAAAGCAAACCTTTTTTAATGCAGCGCTGGGAATTCAGTGCATTCCCAGCCAAGAGACATTTAAATCTAATTGTCCAAGACACAGTAAAAGCAAGCCCTTTCAAGGTTGTGAAAGGCTGCCAAGAACAAAAGACTCATTATGGATAAATATTTAAAGCCAGAAGTTTCAAAAACAAACTGGAGGAAGCAAGGCTTCAACGAGGACTCTGTGTCTAAAGAACTTCTTTGCTTCCTGCAAAGAAGCAAACCCCAAAGGCTGGCTTTTATCCCTTATGGGAGGAACCATCACCTTGCAGCCTTACTCCCAAGTCGCCCATGCTGCTTCAACTGCTCTTTCCTTCAAGCAGCCCTGAGCATACGCACACTGAGCACAGGCACCCTGGGGTCCTCTTCATCACTGCTGCCAGACTCCACATGCTCCAAAGGCAGCACCCCACTCTCCAATAGTCCTGGCCCCATCCCTGCAACACATGCAGGGCCCTCGCCAGTCTCCCTGGCTGGTTCCCTTTTGTCCTTGCTATCAGAGACCTCTGCCATCTGCACCTGCTGCCAGCGAACCACAACACAGTGATGCCAATTTTGTGGCACTGTTCAAAGAAGAACTGGACCTATTTAACAGTGAAGGCCAAATGGATTTTTTTCCAGAGCTTGCAATGATTTCTAGCTGAAGCCATCAAAGATGCGTGGTATTTGCAGTCTGCAGAAATAAATGACCCAGCCGAAAGGAAAACGGGCTGGGGAATGAAAAATATATATTTCAAGAGCTCCTGCAAGATGAAGGCCTAGAATTTTCCAGAAGATGATGGAAACAAAAGAAGAATTCATCTCCGTGAAGAAAACCTGCGGATGCCAATCAAAAGAGATTAAACTAGATGAATTCACCTTGGTCATGGAGGATTGCATTTCAATTAACTCTTCCTTCCAACCTGCGACGTGGGATGTATTTAGGACAGCAGAACAAAATAAGTTATTTAAAAATTCAGAAAATGGAAACTTTATTCATGATGGGAGAGTTTTAAGACACTGGAACTTTTGAAGGATTAGGAGGATCTCTCAGCTAAGCATTGCATCTATTTTTAATACTCACTGATTAGGAAAGTGAACAATAATAATACATTCATTTATGGATGAATGTGTTAATGGATGTTTTTCAGAAAAGACTGGGTAATAGTGCACTGATGATGTTACCCAGATGGGTAATGAAACATCAGAGGAAATAACCAAGCTCACAGAGCACCAAGTACCCCTCTTTTCAACCCTGAGCTAAAAATATTCTCTTCTATTAAGACTATAGTGTTATTTTTTTATTTTTTGAGAAAGAAAAGACATTCAGGATTTTTTCACCATATCGTTTATGTGTGATAGGTATGAATCCAAACTACAGATTTGATAAGAATACTCTAATTATACATATTAACAATACTTGAAGTGGCAGTTTTAAATGTTTCTAGGAGTTTTACCAAGTATAATGTAAGATGAGCTTCCAGTCCAGAAGCTGAACTTCAATAATATACTGATACTAAAAAGGAAAATTGTCTGCAGCACAGCTCTCTCACAACCCAGCTTAGAATAATATTATAGAAGAGAAATAAGGTCACATCCCTTGTAAAACTGCAGTGAACATTATCCAGATAAAAATTTCAGCCGGGGGGCAAAGAAAGTATTTGTTGAAGAATAATTTAGGTGAACAGTCATCCTGGGGACAAAGGAGGGAATTGCAATGTAGGATTCAAATGTGTTTAAAAGAGGATTGATTGACAATTTTAAAACAATTCACCAATTAGTCCCAACCCTTCGACAGGCTGTACCTTTGGCATGTATAGCATGTTGCAAATGAAAACACCCTTTCAGACATGTGGTTCATATTTCTTAAATGTGGTTTTGCTGAGCACTGCATCGTAACATTGGTGGCCCTCCAGATAGTACAATGCAAAACAATACAAAAATATTCCTAATATATCCTTATGCCACTATCTTAGAAGTTAGATGAATATGTATTTTTTTTTAAAAAAAATTGTGTATAGCACAGAGGTTTCTTTTTTTTTAAAAAAAGAAACAACCCTAATAATCAGAATAATGAAACTTATTCACAGTTTGATCTTTGGGAAAATGAAGAATGTGGTTAATATATTTTAAGAGCATCTTTTAAAATGCTCCTGTAGTTAGATGAACTTTGGAATCAATAGCAAAATATAAGCTACAATCAGGCTCCTGTTGTTACAAACTATTTGTATTCAGGAGCAGTTTGGGAGCAAATCAACCCCTCCTTTTCACTTTTATCTTTAACAAAATGTACCCCGGGATTCTTCTGAGATTGTTATTTTTCCACTGAATGAACTTTTATCTTTATTTCTGAGCAGGGCCTCACTTATTTAAAGCTCTTTATTTTATTAAAGCTGTGCATAATTCTTAACACTATGGTAGTGCTCTGCCAACTGAGCATAATCTGTAATTATAATAGCAACATTATGCTGCTTTTTTTTAAAAAAAAAAAACCGAAATAGTATTTCCATTATAGGATTGGGTTTTGGCGAGCTCCCCTTATCTTTTAATTCCCACTTGCATTTATCTTAAGATATGCTAACGCACGGAGAAGTTTCAGATGTTTTAGAATGGGGGCTCTGTAGGTAGGCAGGGAGTTTGAGAGGCAGAGAAAGAGAAATCTATCGATACAGTGAGATCAGAGGTGGTATTCAGCAGGTTCTGAACCAATTCTGGAGAAAAACTTTTGAAACTTTGAGTAGTTTGGAGAATGCCATCTCTGACTGGCCCCGCCCCATCTATTCTCTGTCTCCCAAGTCCCATCTGATCGGCTGGGTCTTCTTTGGTTGCCCTGCACAGGAGAACGGAGCTGGAAAGCAGGTTAGTGGGGTGGAGAGGGAATGGGATTTTGCAGTAAACTTCCCCTGCCATGCCCACCAAGCCACGCCCACAGAACTGGTAGTAAAAAAAAATTGAATCCCACCACTGAGTGAGATGGTAGAGCTTCCATTCTAAAAGTGAAAGTGGGAACCAATAATGTCATCCTTCCATGGGGTATTTTTTTATGAAGGCTCTTTTCAGTAGCTATCGGAATTCATTCTGACCCACGGTCAACTCATCAAGGCAATTTGGGAGGGATGAAGTCATTCAGAGGCGCTCAACTCATTCAGAGACTTCCACTGAAGAGCACTGGGGTTTTCACTTGCAATGATGTCCATTAGCACTCCAAAGGACTTTAGCAAGACTGGAAAAATCAAGACCCATGAGTGTCAGCTTTGGAAACCATATTGAAACCAGATGCTCCCACACTGCCACATTTTGAGCCTGGAAAAGTGGGAGGGTGGAAGTTCTTGGGGTATATGTAGTTAGGCAAAATAACATATGGTGTTGTGCACATATGTGAGGGGAGGTCTTTGGTTGGGACAGATGATGATTGGGGCATGTGATGGGATGATGGATGTACGGGGTTGAATTTGTAGTTTTGATTACTGCAAGGAAGCCCGGAATTTTCAGATTTGGGATTCCCCCAGTTGTGCCAGTTACTATCCAAATAAAAGAGAACTTTTGAGCGAGGTCTGCCTTGGAGTTATTGGTTGGAATGGAGGTTCACTGGAATGCTGACAGACTCGTTTGGATTCATTCTCCAGATCTCCTATTTCTGCAGCAGGAAAGGTCTTAATACCATAGAATAACAAGAGTTGGAAGGAACCTTTATTTATTTATTTATTTATTTATTTATTTATTTATTTATTTATTTATTTATTTATTTATTTATCTATTGAACTTCTATACTGCCCCCTCTCCCGGCGGGACTCGGGGCAGTGTACAGCCAAATAAAATAAGACACAAATACAATATTTAAAATAGAATTAAAAGAATTAAATAATTGGCTGAAAGATTAAAACTATCAAAGATTAAAAACTAAACAAAAACCATTTAAAATCAATTAAAACCTTGCAAATAACTCTAGGCCAGACCGGCTTGATGGAATAAGTGGGTCTTCAGTGTGCGCCGGAAGGTTAATAGGTCAGGGATGGTCCTCATCTCTGGGGGTAATTCGTTCCAGAGGGAGAGTGCTCCCAGAGAGAAGGCCCACACCCTCGGGGTCGCCAGCCGTCCAGCCGGCGGCACCCCGAGAAGACCCGGCCAGTGCGCCCTGGGAGCGCACTGGCCGACGGGAGGCGGATAGTAGCAGTAGGCGGTCCTGTAAGGGGCAGTAAGTGGTACCTTGGGAGCCTTCTAGTCCAACTCCTGGTAAAGAAGGAGAGACCATGTAACATTCCAGACAAATGGATATCCGGTGTCTTTTTAAAAGCCTCCAGTGATGGAGCACCCACAATTTACAGAGTGGTGTCTGATCCTGTGAAGCAAGTTAAGCCCATTTGCCATCAGAAACTGGAAATACGGGCAGAGGACCATTAAGCCCCTAGAGTGTTTTAAAAAACACAACTGAAATGCATAAGGGTTCCCTCCAGTGGTGGTATTCAGGTTTTTTTACTACCAGTTCTGTGGGCGTGGCTTGGTGGGTGTGGTATGGCTTGGTAGATATGGTGTGACTTGGTGGGCATGGCAGGGGAAGGATACTGTAAAATCCCCATTCCTTCCCCACCTCACTAACCTGCTTTCCAGCTCCGTTCTCCTGTGCACGACAACCAAAGAAGACCCAGCCGATCAGCAGAGAATAGATGGGGGTGGGGCCAACCAGAGGTAGTATTTACCAGTTCTCCAAACTATTCAAAATTTCTGCTACCAGTTCTCCAGAACCTGTCAGAACTGGCTGAATACCACCTCTGGTTCCCTCCCACATCAGCAAGGGATTCTATTAAAATTGGCATCTCCATCACGATTCATTCTTTTGCCCATATTGCTGAGACATGGGATAATGTTGCAAACATTGGCTAAGTGGTCCTCCATTTTACAGAGGAAGGAGATTTAATTGGACCCAGGAAGGATAACTGCATGACACAGATAACCATTTCATAAAGCTCTTGAGGAGAACAAAGCTTGGGACTTCTTTGAAGCAACAAATAAAGGCAATTCACCTTCAAAAGGCTTTGCAAGTACTTTGCAGCTTCTGGGTCTCCCAAAGAAAATGTTGCTCCTTGGCTTTCTTATATGGCAAACACTGGTGTACGTGTGAATGGTGTGGTAAATTTCCCCATCTTGATCAAAGTAAAAAGCCAAGGAAGTTCAACACCTCCTTAAACTCTCTTCCTATTAAATCTTTTCTGAGGTGGTTGACATTGTTTTAGGCTTTAATCTCTCAATTCTCAATACATTTAATAAGGCCAGATTTATTATTTTATGCTGTCAGATTAAGGCTGGTGACATATTCTCAGGTGGAAATTTACTGCTGACATTTTTATGTATGCATGTATTTGGGGCCTCGGGGGTTGGTTCTAGCATCCATCTCTGTAGCTGCCTATCACCCTGTGCCATCTTGTTGCCTCTGAATATATTTAGGTAGCCAAGTAACAGTTCTCACCCATAGAGTCACTTCATTAATGAGTGGCCCTTTCTAGGACAGACCAGGTTGCCAAATTGGCCACGGCAACCCTTCAGACACCCCACAAAACCTAGTGATGATAAGAGACCTCAAAACCTACCAGGGCAAATCAAAGATCATTCTTCTGAATTGTCCCAGGAAACCAAACAAGAAAAAAAAAGATACTTATTGCTATTGAACAGGTTTAAATATATATAACTTTTAGGCTGAGGCCAGCTTTAACTGTGGACAGCTTCGGCACAACTTAGGTGTGTTGCTGGATAGTTGGAAGGCTGTTGCACTCAACCATCTTGAATAAAGTCAAGAGATGAAAAAGTAAATAAAGTTGAAAGACGTATTCACTACATTTAACAAACAGCTATAGCTAAGAGTTTAAGAAGTTATGGACAGGTGTTATAGAGTTATATGGGCACAGATATGTGCTGTGAAGTGCCTTTTTAGAATCCAATCCAAATTGGTGCACCACCCTAATTGCTGATTTTAGTGCCATAATTCTCAAGGAGGCTATTTAAGAGAGCTGTAAAACGTTTTTCAGAGAATGTTAAATGTTCTCTTCAGCATCTTCCTGGTCCATCAATGGCTTCCACAGATGAGGGGTATAAAGCGATCTCTGAAATAGTTGCGTTCCAGCCCATTAAGTTCTACCTAGAGTATAATCCAGATTCTGTGTGGAAATCTGTAGGAGTTCAAGATTCACAAGTGCTTGTCTCAATTTGCATAGCTAATAAGGCCCAAAGACTCATTTTGTCTCTTTTTTAATCAAGGGCAAAAAAAAAAAAAAGGTTGCAAGAACATTGTGCTGTGAAGGAGAACATCCAGGTACTCCTTGACTTCCAACCATTCGTTTAATGGCCATGTGAAGTTGCAACAGCAACTGAAAAAAGTGTTTTATGATCCTCATAGTTATATGAGTCCCCATTGTTATGGCTCTTGCAGCACCCTAGGTCATATAATCAACATCCTGGAGCTTAGCAATGGTCGTATATTTAGGGCAGTGGCATTCCAGTGTCCTGTGGTCACTGATTGTGACCTTCCCATCTCACATCTGATAAGCAAAGTCAATGTGGGAAGCCAGATTTGCTTAGTAATGGAAATTCTGGCCCCCATTATGGCTAGTTGTAAGCCAAGGACTGCCTGCATGTGAGAAGATTTCTGAACAAGAACTAATGAAATCCAGTAGACCAGGGGTCTCCAAACTTGACATCTTTAAGACTTGTGGACTTCAACTCCCAGAATTCTCCAGCCAGCAGAGCTTTAAAGTTGCCAAGTTTGGGGACCTTTGCCCTAAGGGATGGTCCTTGAAAAGGGGGAAGAGTTAGTGAAGTGGCATTTTGCCAGGAAAGAGGGAGCCCATTCCAGGAAATGGGTGGGAGACAAGAGGCAGCACAGATAGGAGTCAGGTTGGTGCCATCTCATGTTGACTTCATCACTTCTCCCAAGAAAACGTGATTTACAACCCTCAAAAATTCCTTATCCAGTTGACCTAGGGCAGGGGTCTTCAAACTTGACAGCTTTAAGACTTGTGGACTTCAACTCCCAGAATTCCTCCTCCAGTCATGTTAGCTCAGGAATTCTGAGAGTTGAAGTCCACAAGTCTTAAACTTGCCAAGATCCTTGCAATAGACCATATACTGAAATTCAGTAGAAGCCAGCTAACAAATTCTAAGTTAATTTTGTTTAAAAGAAAATAATGCTGCTATTCAGTTTTCCTACTGTTTAGTTTCTGATTTCTCTTTTCTTCTCCACATCTCTGATTTTTTTCCATCTTTCTTTTTTTAAGGAGAATTCATGTACAGAACTTGTTGATCGGTCCACTGGCATCACACGGTCTATGAAAGTTCCACCTTCCCTGTTTTGTCCAACTTTTTAATCTAAGCAAGAAGATTCCCTTCCAGCTCTCCTTGCCTGGAGGGATTGTTTTGGCTTTGGTCAACTTGAAGACATCATCCAGATGTTGCCTCCTATGTCAACCCTGGCCTCATTTATTACCTTCTTCTCAGACACTTTTTCACCAATCTATTTAAGAAAAGAGTAAAGGGGCTCTATGACTCAGATGAAGCTAAAGATTAAAAAGTGAAATAAAGATTTGGAGATGATGCAAATAAGCACAAGAACCAAGCTGCATGGGTTCTAAGGACAGAGTAGAAGTTGGGGATGAAGGCTAATAAGGAAAAGGAAAGGAAAATTAAGTTTGAGACACGCTCCCTTTAATGTTTATATTTCACTTCTTCTTGCCATTTGGTGGGCATTTCACGAGCTACCTGTAAATCTTGCTTCAAAACAGCATCTTTATTCAAAATAAGGCAGGGGAATATAAATTACGCTCCCTGGATTGAATTGTTCACAGCATACATGCCAATCAACGGTGATGATATTCATTTAGTTGCCGGTAATTAATCTTTAGCAAAATGGAGTTCTGTAGTAAATCTTAATTATGACCAGATGTGTTTCAATGCAGACTTTCAACCCTTCAATTGCCCAATATGGCCTCGCTTGCTTTTTGAATATAGATCATTAATTAACTCAGTAAATAATCACAGGCATGCTTTAAGCATAATGAGGGATCTATTAACTCCGCTTAAAATTCTGTGGGCAGGAGAAATGGGCGGGAAAGCAAACAGTTCTTAGCACAGGAAGAAGCATCAGTGGGTGTCCTGTAGCTGCTTTCTAGTGGATTTCAACAGTTGTGAGTCAGTGCACTGCAACTGCTGTTCCATTGCCAAATCAAAGATACAGCAATGGGTCAGGGACTTGAATTGGGACTTGAATTAGGACCCCTTGTTCCAACTTCAAGCAACAAATATTCTCCATTATTGTTTTTTCTTTAATCTTTAGGGCTGCCCAGCACTGAAGGATGTCTTATTGTCAAACAGAAGCCCATGTAAATGCATTTCCAGATTGCAATTAGATCTGGACAAGGAGAAATAAGTAAGATGTTCCTGGGAAGCCATGATTTGTAAGCCAAGCAGATGGAAACTGTATAGACCTTTTCTCATTCTGTGGAATTTCCCCCTCACTGGATTTTAAAGAACCACCAAGAAAAATTGGGGAAACTTTTCAACAGTACACACATTGTATATTTCATTTGCACAAGGAACTGATTCCACCTCATTATTGTTCATGTTGTTCTCAATGGCCACATTATTTCTGACATTATTGCTACATTATTTTCTTTCTCCTCTTCTCTATAAAATGATATCACCTTCCAATGCTATTTATGATGTGACCTATAATTTCAGAGAACTGCTAATCTTTCTAAATCTTCCCCAACTGACACAAAAGGCTTTCTAGAGATTGTTTTCCACACCCAATAAAATCCCCCGTGGCCTTTTATGTGTTGCAAAGCCACAACTTCTAGGTTTTTCATTGACCAGGTTTGCTGGGATGGCTAGGAGCTGTTATCTCAGCAGCACTTGGGGACCATGGAAGTTAACCTTCCAGTGAGACCTGTAAGTAGTCCTTTAGATCTGTTTCAGCAAATCAGCTGTCTCTTTTCTTTTGCCTGAAGATTTTGCAGAGGCAAAGTTATGTCTGACCAAGTTCTGATCCTGGATATGTCCATCAAGTATTTATTAAAAATCTCATCACACATGAGAAAACGATGAAGGTCAAAACTAAAATAAAGAAGGTGACACTGACAGTAAGTCTGTTGACCTTAAGGGTCAACGAATTAAGAGGAAGATCAGATTAAACCCAGATTTGGAAAAGTAGAGGGAAAAAACCAGTTTGTGCAGTGCAGGCTGTCTCAAACGTACAAGAAAGATTTTCAAGGAAGAGTTACAAAATCAGATCAGTGAAGGTACAAAAGAGAAAACCAACATTGAGAAGGAAATCCTTCCAAGTGCTCAATCCACAGGGCTTACAGACCTTTGCCCAAGTTTGCCCTTAGGCTGAGTTTAGCTCTGGAGTTCACCTCTTTATGAATTCTGATGATCATAATTGGGTCGCTGACAGATGAGAAGATTTCCACTGTTCTACCATATTTCTAGCTTATAGTAAACACCTCTCACCATTTGTTTTCCTGGTACCATATCCTGAATAATAGACAGCAAAGTCCTCCGACTGGAAAAAGCCACTGTCTCACCATTGGCACCAAGGAGATCAATTTCCAACCTGATCATCTCACATTTGATAATATCTAATTTACCCTGACTCATTCCTCTGATATTCCATGTGGCTATCTGATGTGATAAAGGTAAAGGTTTTCCTCGCACATCCATGTTAATCATTCCCAGCTTTAGGGGGCGATGTTCATTTCTGTTACAAAGCCGAAGAGCCAGCGCTGTCCGAAGACGTCTCCGTGGTCATGTGGCTGGCATGACTAAACACCGAAGGCACACGGAACGCTGTTCCCTTCCCACCAAAGTGGTCCCTATTTTTCTACTTGTATTTTTTACATGCTTTCGAACTGCTAGGTTGGCAGAAGCTGGGACAAGTAACGGGAGCTCGCTCGTTACACGGTGCTAGGGATTCGAACCACTGAGCTGCCAACCTTTCTGATCGACAAGCTTAGCGTCTTAGCCACTGAGCAACCGTGTCCCTCATCTGATATGATAGTCTATATAGTCACCATGAGTTGGACACAACTGAATCATCATCATCATCATCATCATCATCATCATCTCTTTACAGAAATGTATAGATCATAATCCAGTTGAGTATACCTCTACTTGGTCTATTGGTCACTTCCAAATTTGTATTTAAATGGACTTCTGAAATCATTGTTCTTACCTGGCTCTTTCCAGGGCAATTGCCTGAGAAGGCAGAAGCTCTGATACTATTTTACTGCAAAATTGAGGGGCAAGTATTAGCATCTTGTTAGAACTGATAGGCCCCTGCTGTTCAGAATTGCTTCTTTAAAAAATTGGTGGTCTCATCCACTTTTCATTGCTAAAGGAGCCCCATTAGAATTTGTTCAGCATCTGAATTTTCATCTGAAGGCAAACCGTATACATTGTCAAAGAGGGTTAGCATATTACAATGGAAATCTGGCATGTCCATTAAACGCTAACATGCTATTAATTTTATCTGCAGCTCCCAGAAATGTCTGAATGTGATTTGGATGAGTATGTTACAACGCTGTTGCTTTTTTAGACAAGTCTCCCTTTTTTTATGGCCACATAATCATATTACGAAGTCACATTGTGAGGTTAATTCATTTATTTCTGGCAGGATATGTAAAGCAGGGGAAATGAGAATATTGCTGCTGGGAAGAAGAGACTATCTGTGACAATGGGTATAAAGAAATCAGTGGTTAATGAGAACACCGAAACCTTGCTAATGATGGAAAGAAGTGAAACATATACAGAAATATGTATATGTGGTCTTTTTTATTGATGAATCCTGATAAAGAGGGAAAAGGGTTTTGTGCAGGAATGGGTTTCTACCGGTTCTGTCCACCTCTGTAGAACCGGTAGCTCTGAAGAGCAGCAGACATAGAACTGGTTTTATGTCTGCTGAAGTTTTTGCCCACCTGCCCGCCCGGGCTCTTACCTGACCTTTATTTCCTGCTTTTTCAACTTCAGCTGCCACACGAGGCACAGCTGCAGTTAAAAAAGCAGGAAAAAAGTGCTGTTTCAAAGGCTGCTTCTCTGCACGCAGCGTGCTGATGACGATTTACAGGTGCACGTGCAGCATGCAGGAAAGCACATCATAGATCACTGAACCTCATAAATCATCGAACCGGTAGTTAACCCTGTCGGATCCCACCCCTGGTTTTGTGATGTATTAGCCTCTCTGTGATGAACATATGAGATGGAGCTGAATGTAGGTATGACGTTCCTTGGTTTTGAATTTTGGTCTTTGCAGGTAGAAATCCACTGATGTACATGTTGATGCAGGTAGTAAATCTGTGTATTACACAATGGGAAATGACCAATTGAGAAGATAAAGATTCTAAATATCTATGGAGATTCTTAGTCATCCAGGTTATGGTTGTCCCCAAGATGCTTTTTCAAAAGGCAACTGGACTTTGTTTTTCTTTGAAGACATTTTGCTTCTTATCCAAGAATCTTCTTCAGTTCTGAAGAAGCTTCTTGGATGTCAGTACTAAAGAAGCTACGTGAATGAGAAGCAAAATATCTTCAAGGAAAAACGAAGTCCGGTTGCCTTTTGAAAGTCACCCTTGGGATAAAGATTGTAAGTTGATCATTTCCAATTTAGATAATAGCAATATAATACTGCATTTTAAAGCTATGCAACATAATCCCACAGGGGTCATCTCACAATGAAACCGTATGGTTTGGCAAATATTATTTCCTTTTAAAATAGGCGGATGAAATGCTATTAAAAGTAGGGCAGGTGGAAAAGAGAGAGGCTGATTTTATCATCTCATCACTGATTCCTCAGAGGGGAAGACAGACGTCATTTCCCTTTTGAATTGGTACCTGTTTCTAGCTGGTGACTCTCTCCCCACTGAGATATGGTTTGATATTTTTCTTCAATGGGAATACTTGTCTCTGAAGCGTTAACTCTTTCCCCGAATAACTTTCACCATATCAACTTTCGAACAGGCTGTCATTAAAGTGAAAGGGAGCCCTGATTATTGCATATATATTTTTGGTCTTGAATTCAAGAGTTTCAGTTTCAAAGTTTGTGCTGAAGTTGACCATTTCGCTAAGAGATGTGAGGTAACATTATTTCTGTGATGTGCACTAAATTTTAATTTTGGCTCCTTATTAGGGAAATCAGATTTGCTTGGAATGGAAAGGAGACACGTTTTGTGTAAATGGGTTAATTTGCTCTAAAAACAGTGCTTTGCCAGCTGCCCTTTTAAACATTAGTGAGGCAGTCCCTTCCTGTAATCTGAGGAGAAACTGAGCAGTTGGCTTTTGACCCAAAAAACACTGCATGGTTATTTTTAAGGTGGGGGGGAGTGTTGCAAACTCTATATTTGCATGTTATCCTCAGTTCATGGAGCTTTTAAAAAGGATTGTAGCTTAGCTTATTTCTAGATATACTGTTAGGCAGTCAGTTAGGCAGTTCTTTCTAGATATCACTGTCAGGGCAAAATATGAGAGTTTGCAGCAAAGATTCAAGTCCAGAAAACACACAGATGACTGATTCAGCAGGATCATTAACTTCTTTATAAACATAATAATATGAGTAAAGTTTACAGTACCATTTGTAGATTCTTTCAATGTAACATAAGCAAAAAACACAAGCAGCAGCAGCAGCTCAGAGCAGATATCAGTTTCAGCAAACAAGCAAGTTAGTTTCACTTTTTATTCTCAGCAAAGCACACAGAGCCAAACCACACTCAGCCTGTCAGCTCCCATTGGGTGGTCTGTTGTCATGTTTACTCACTTGCTGACTTGGTTAGCCATGTCTCTGCCAGTTAATGAATATACTCTGACACAAAATTGAGGGGTTTTGGTTTTTATAGGAAGTTTAAGTAAATATTTATTCTTCCAAGAACTGCCTGAGCAATGTCTATGATAGAGGTGATATTCAGCAGATTCTGACCAATTCTGGAGAACCAGTAGCGGAAATTTTGAGTAGTTTGGAGAACCGGCAAATCCCACCTTTGACTGGAGATTTTACAGTATCCTTCCACTGCCATGTCAACCAAGCCATACCCACAGAACCGGTAGTGAAAAAAACTGAATCCCACCACTGGTCCATGAGTTACTTAGCAAAATTTAGAAAGCTCTTATCTTATGAAATTCAAGAACTCATTATAAGAAAGAAGAGAAGATCAATCTACTCAACACCATACTCTCACCAGTACCTGTTTCTTTTTCAGTGGAAAAAAATGGGATATGGGAGCCTTCCTTCGAAATTTTTAACTAGTCCAGACTGGTAACAGGAGTCAGGTAAATTGGAGTTTTATTTCATTACTCCAATTTCTTCCAAACCAGTCCAAATAGAGAGCAATTGTTCTGGTAAATTCAGGCAACATGACCATGAGCTGTTTCTGCTCCCATGTCTTATTGTACATTACTTTAATAACCTGTCTCATTTGTATTAAAGTGAAGTAGCAAAACATTTGTACAAAATAAAACAAAAATATGGCGAACACAATAAAAACTGAGGTGTAAAAACAGCAAATTTTTGTCACAGAATTAAAAATAAAATTCCTGAGATTGAATGCCCAGACATAAAACTATAATTTCTCCAGTCTATGGACTATGGTTATGTCCAGGTCTACTTGCTGTATTTTGAAAAATATATAATAGAGCTTGAAAAGAACAGAAAGACAGCCAAAACAATCAAGGGTCTCTATTCCTAATTCTCCCACAAATCTTAATCCAGTCATGGCTATTTTCACGTGGTCTTCTGAAGAATAGAATGGAATGGAATGGAAAGAAATAGACAGTTAGGACAATTAATCAGTGGAACAACTTGCCTCTAGATGTTGTAAATGCTCCGACACTGGAAGTTTTTAAGAAGATATTGGATAACCAATTGTCTGAAATATTCTAGGGTTTCCTGCTTAAGCAGGGGGCTGGACTAGAAGACCTCCAAGGTCTCTTCCTATTCTATTCCATCCCATCCCACCCCATCCCATTTCATTCTCCTCAGAAGGCAGCATGAAACTAACCATGACTGGATTAAGATTAGTGAGAGAATAACAAGGTATGTAACAGAGTCATTAATGAGGATTCATAGAATGATGCTGAATAAAATGAGTTTCATACTATGGAGATTCTTAATTATCCAGATCATGGTTGGACTTTCTTGGGTTTTTTTTTCTTTGAAAATGTTTTGCTTCTTCAGTTTTAACTGACCAAGAAAGTTAAGCTGTCTTTTGGAAAAAGCACCCTGAGAAGTTTTAAGGTAGTCACAATAATGCATTTGTTCAACAGAATGCATAACTGGTCTATAGATATCATTACCTCAACACGGAATGAAGATCACCAAGTTGGAGGTCTCTAAAATGGAAGAACTTCAAGATGATGAGGCTGGATAGTCCTTAAGGACTAAGTGCTTTTTCTGAGTTATTTAACTTAAAAGCATCTTTGAGAAAAACTTCTAAATCATTGCAGAGAAATCCCAGCAGGAGAAGAATATGTTCTAATCGGAGTGTTCCTTACCTTCTACCTTCATCTTGTTGCCTGCTATTGGAAAGAAGAGGCTGGAGTAAGATGGCCCATGTTCTGATCTGGCTAACTTTTTAAGATGTCCCCCTTTCCTTAGGACCACCATCAAAATATCTCCGCACTCCACCATATTGTTTTAGAATTGTTAGGGGATTTTAGGGAGGATGAGTATCAGTCTGGATCTTTTAAATGGAGAAGAATGAATGCATCACATTGTGGAAATCACTGTTCTTTTCTTTACACATTGAACAAATATATTCCTGGAACTTGGGTGAAGATACCATTTATTTGAAAGAGATTTGAATTTTACTCACTGTCAGTGTTGCTCGCTTGCTACAGACATCTTTTTCAAATTGAGTTGTTTTCATATTTAAAAATATTGGTGGGATTCCTTACTTACTTACTGCTTTTCTTAGCATATCACTTGAAGCATAATTATCAGCAGTGGAGTAGCTCTGCAGATGCTTTAAAATGGGCTTGAACTTTTTCACCTGAAATGAGAATGGAATACTTAGAGGAAAAAAAATCCCAAAGGGGGGAAAAACACATATACCTATTAATTTAAGCATCTGTCAATTCTTTTTCCCCTTTGATCAGAAACACCTTTGAAAAACATCCCCCCCCCCACAAATATTCATAAAAGTGAGAAATCTTGCCCTGACTCAGTGCCATGATTAACAAACTCCAGAGTAATCAGCTGTCATCCAAGTTTGTTCTTAATAAATGCCATAGCCCTTACATTTCACAATGGATTTTTATCCGTGGGTAAAATATTTAATCTTGGAGTTCACTCATTCACTCTACTGATTTATTTAATTAGAGTGTATTTGTAGCCTTGCTTTTCTACCTAAAAATGCGGCTACAAGCTATGGGAAGAATCAGGTGACTAATTGTGATGGATGGTGTCTATGAAGGTGGGGAGGACTTCGGTGAAGCAATAGGAAGGGAGGAATCACATTTCAGAAAGGATTGGTGATGAAGGTGTGGATAAGAGGCAGCCCAGCCCTAAGCTGGACTGGAGACAGAGAAAGAGATTTTCCATCACCACTCCCTAGAATTTGTCAGGTAGATAGTTCCATTGGGGTGAGAAGTGGAAAGGGGTTAGTCCGGCAAGATCCTGTCTGTTGGATGTAAGCAAATAAAGAGCTGAACTTTAAAGAAGACTATTTGTACTTCAGGGCTGAAATGACGATTTTGGACTGCTATGTGGACAGAGTTGGGGAAAGTAGTTCACTTTGTTGCGTGGCACTTGGGTCTCAAACCCGGGCTATCAACAAGCTGAGCATCTTTAGTTGCATCCCCTAATAATCAATATAACAGCAGTCAATTATGTATTTATTATGCCAGTTCTGTATTGCATGTTTTTATAGGTGCATGGGTGAATTCCAATCTGGGATATTTAATAAATTGTCTTGTTCAGTTGGTGTCTGCAATGAGGTTCGTTATGCATTATAGCTTCAGAATATTATTCACAGTCTAAATATACCCTGAGACTTCAATAAGTAAATCTATTAATCTATCAGCCCCACCCCATTTTCTTCACTGGTAGAATAGAATAGAATACTTTATTGGCCAAGTGTGATTGGACACACAAGGAATTTGTCTTGGTGTAAATACTCTCAGTATACATAAAGAAGGAACATTAGTTAAGAATCAAGAATCATAATGTACAACACTTAATGATAGTCATAGGGTAGAAGAGACTTCCAAATTTACAGGTATATCTCTCTGTATCTGTATTTCTGCTCTGTCTAATTTCCACCTTCATTTACTATTATACCAATAGTTCTTTACAACACTAGCTGAACTGTCTTTAGCATGGACTGTCTTCAACCATTTGCATACTAAACGTTACACAATGCTTACTTATTATAGTGTTATCTAATAATATGCATATTTACTCAGAAGTAAGCCCCACTGCATTAAATGGGCTTTGTGTCTACAGACCTAAGCATAGAATCATAATCTAAATATTTTGTTTCCAACAAAATATTTGACGTCTGATTAATTTGTGTATCACACTTTTCAGTTCTGCCTCGAAAATGCCCCGGACAAAATCCACTGTGTTTATTGGCAAACATATTTGCCATTCTCTTCCAGTTAGAAAATGCTTTTTCCTTTCAAACAGATGCAGTTTATCAAAGTGGCTAATAGGTGCTGAGAATAGAGCACGCTGTTCACTGCACAAAGGGAACCAGATTTTCTTATAATGTATCACAACAACCATAAGAAGAGCATTGGGTGGGAAGGAAGGAGTAATTTGTAGGATGGAGTTGCATTTTTCTCTTAGCTACCTGTTTTTGCAATGGATGAAACTGTATTGGAAAATGAATGTGTCCCCAATCTCAAATATGAAAGAGAAGACGCTGTTTAATGATATACAAAATTCATTCTTTAACAATGTGATTGTGGGCATCTTTCAGAGGTAACAAACATAATGCAGTTCCTAGAAAGACTGGTTATTCTACCATTCAGTATGTTTAGCTCAGTGGGCTGAAAAGGTGTAAGTTTGCATTTAAGATCTAAATGGTAATTATTAGGTGCTATTTTATATGAAATGCACTGAGCTTATGGCTCTATTTAAATACCTGAAAGTAGGCTTTGTGAATATTAGAGCTTCTGATTGCTCCTCACAGGTTTCTGTCTTTTGCCGGACCAATAATTTGGATGCAATAGCTATTAAGCTGTATTGAAATCCATTGGAAGCTGTGCTATTATTGTCATTTACACAGTTATGTCCCTGCAAAGGCTTTCAACACTTTTTTTGGTTACCTTCTGCCATTAAGTAACACCTGATTCAGTTCAGATGCTACATCATTTAAAAAAGCTCCTTTATTAAGAAAGTAATTCGGCACGAAATAACAGCAGACCAGGAACAACTGGAGCACCACTTGAACACCATTGGCATTGACAAAAGTGCCATCAGTCAATTGCAAAAGGCAGCTTTACTTGAACTGCTTACAGGATGCCACAATACCTTTCATGTTATTAAACGTCAACATCTGCCTATGTCAGATCCGTGTATCTGTCATTTCTTCAATGGAAGAAGGGGGAGAGAGACTGATAAAGATATCCTTTTTGATGTAACCTGAATATATTTAATCATATCGAATTTGTATAACCTACACATGATACAATGGAGAGATGAAACCCAGATGGCCGGAACCTATCGCCTCTGAGAGAAACAGCCAGGAGATGAAGAGACCATAAAAATTCCACAGTGAGATGTGTCCTGGGAAACTCTGAAAAAGATCGTTCTAAAAAAGGGGTGGGGGGGAATTAACATGTTGGCTCTTTGGCTCTGATTTTACTAAATACACATCAGGATAAGGGGAGGGGTTTTAAACTCCTTTATCTATCTCTGCATGCCTGAGAGACCTTAGACGCTGCTTTTAACCCCTATGTGAATTATCTCATCTCAACTTTTTTGATATGTTTTGATACGTTTTCAGAAGTTCATTCTAGTTGATTGAATGGGAAAAGCTCTGTAGCCTGACAGCCTATTATCCAAATCTCTGGGAAGGACTGGATAGGTGGATAAAAATGCCAACTCCAGTCTGAACATCTGGCTGACTGTACAGCCAACCATAATAATATTATCTTGAAATCCACCTGGGAACAATATTGATTTTCAGATGATATTATATATGACTTTATCAGTGAGCATGTTGTTCAAGGATAATAAAATGTGAAAAGTGTCTGGGAACTGAGTAATAGCTTTTGAAATCAAATGCTGTCAACTACTCCTCTTGAACAATAATCTGGCTGCAGAATTATGTCCCAAATGAAGACTCCTCTAACACTTCTATTATATGAGATCAGTTTCTTTCATGGCTGGCTTGGGAATTCTGAGACCCAGAAATCCACACATCTTAAAAGTTGCCAATCTGAAAAAAGCAGTAATGAATCACAATAGAATAACATTGTTGGGAAGGACCTTGTAGATCATCTAGTCCAACCCCCTGCTCAAGCAGGAGACCCTACATCAGGGGTGTCAAACTCGATTTCATTGAGGGCTGCATCTGGGTTGTTTTTGACCTCGGAGGGCCGGAGGGGTGCAGGGTGTGGGTGGAGTCGGCGTGGCCATGGTGGGTGTGACACACAGAACTCGTGTCAGGGGCACCTGTGGTGGCCTAGTGCTAAAGTAGAACATTCCTGAGAGACTCCCTCACTCTCATTATAACCTCCTTTTCTTCCTTCCTTCCTTCTTTCCTTCCTTCCTTCCTTCCTTCCTTCCTTCCTTTTTCCTTCTCTCTTCCTTCTCTCTTCTTCCTTCCCCTCTTCTTTTTCCTTCCTTGCTCTCTTCCCCTCTTTCCTTCTTTTTCTTTGTCTTTCCTTTTCTCCTTTCTTGTCCCTTCTTGCAAAAGGGGAAATATTTCTCCTTTTGTTTTGTGTTTAGTTTGTTTTTATAGCCCTCTACCAGGGAAAACAGAGCCATCCAACAATCCATCATACAATCCCATCTAACACTGGTTGGCAATTCTTATCTCTATCAGATATTATATTACTATACTATCTCTGCTTTCTTTTGCTTGCCTTGCTTAAGCTGTATCCTCTTGTTCCATACAATATATTTAATTAATTTCAGATTTCTTTATTAAATTGTCTTGGAGAGAAGATTTAACCTTGAACATCTCCATAGCAGTGGTGGGATTCAAGTTTTTTTTACTACTGGTTCTGTGGGCATGGCTTGGTGGGCGTGGCTAGGCTTGGTGGGCGTGGCTAGGCTTGGTGGGCGTGGCTAGGCTTGGTGGGCGTGGCTTGGTGGGTGCAGCAGGGGAAGGATAGTGCAAAATCTCCATTCCTATTCCATTTCTGGGAGATGGATACTGCAAAATCCCATTCCATCCTCACCCCATTAACCTGCTTTCCAGCTCTGTTCTCCTGTGCAGGGCAACCAAAGAAGACCCAGCCAATCAGCAGGGTCTCAGGAGGCAGAGAATCAATGGGGGCAGGGCCAGTCAGAGGTGGGATTTGCTAGTTCTCTGAACTACTCAAAATTTCCGTTACAGGTTCTCCGGAACTGGTTGGAACCTGTTGAATACCCACCTCTGCTCCATGGGTTCTGCTCTAGGTTATTTTCTATCTGACCAGCATTGATTATTCAACTTCTGAAAAATGCAAGAAAATCATTATTTTATGAAAACATTGTCCATGCTCTATCCTTTCCTGCCACTAGGGGTGCTCTTTTAAAGGTGAACCAAGGAGGAGCTTGAGCTATAAAATTCAGCAAAAGAATCTTTCATCTGATTTGTGTCCCTCTCTACATCAACACATCCTTTCATCAATACAACACTCACAAAAAGTTATCCTTAAAAATTTCAGGTTAAACTAGTTTCAGTTCTTGCATACATTCAAATCAGGGTTTTGGGTGTGGGTGTGTGTCTATTTGTTCATCTTCTGATGTTAAGAAAATAACTTGACTGAGCAGAGAATTCACTCAAGCCCTCCTTAGCTCCTTGCAAATGTTTTTTCTTGTTTTGGAAATTTGCAAAACTACTCGATATGTAGTTTAATGCCCTCTTGCCTCCAGGTTGTTGCATCCCAGTCTGATACTCTCCACCTCTTCCTGGCAATTGAATTTCTCCTGAGTGACAATATTGATTGACCCTTTGATTGGGTGTCTGACAACATCCCCAATGAGGGACAAATGGTTCCCTTTTTCAGACTGGCACAGCTGCAGCAATTTGACTATAAATTAGACATGCAGGAGGAATGGCTTGAGTTCACAAAATTATCTGCTTGCTTTTATGTAGAAAGGCTTGTCATAAACTTGACTGTGCCTTGAGTTAATGTCGATCTAAGAAATGGTAAAATGCAGAAACTGATAATAAAATTGCGGACATCTATGGCCCTGAATGAAATGTACTAAACTACAGTACTAACAGTAATACTAATTTCAGACAGCCAATCTTGAGACTTTCAAGCCAAGGGTTAAAGGAATAAATGGTGTTTGAAGGGGTTTTTAGAGGATTTGCAAAAGATGAGTCAATCATATGACATTAACAGTGATCCTAGGATGAATGATAGCTTCCCCTATCACTTTAAACCAGGACTGATGAAAGAAACTCAATGAATTCCTGCTTGCCAACATTAAAGTTAGATGCTATATTATTACAGCTCAGATGAGAAAGAAGAGGATAACAGAGGGGAGAGTGTAGGAAGTTATTACCTACTCCTCTCCTAGAAAAATGAAATATCCTAGGAAATATTAAAAAGGCAGAATATTTCCCCTAAAAAGAGTAGAAACTCAGGAGCAGAAACTCACCTCAGAAGCAGTAACTCAACTTTGCTAATAGGTCATTACTGTGGCCTAGGCTAGTCTATTTTACATAACAAAGATCTTCAGGTAGAGCTATAGGAATTGTTCAAAGCCTTCTCATTACATCATCATCCAGAAAGGCTCAACCAAGCCTGGCACTCAGGACACCCTACAGAGTTGCCCCTGAATGGCCCCATGGGAGTCTGACAACCAATCAGAATACAAGCTCAAATTTAAATCCCAACAGACACAGCATCTCAGGCACACTCAGCATCTCAGCCCTTCCTTCTTTTCCTTCATCTTGAAGCATGTGACCCTTCCTTCTTTGGAGCTCCAAGCCATGTGGTCTTATTCACCATTAAACCATCTTTCCAAACACCCTCCATGTTTCCAGTGTCTTTTTCCCCACTTGGAACTGAACCCAGAAGGATAATTCTTCCAACAAGAGGATAACAAATCAAAAGGCTGCAGAATAATTTGAGAAGATAATCCAGCTGTAGCTAGAAACTGTTCGAAATATTTCAGTGACTCTGAAAAGCACCATGCAGCATCCTTCACTGTTGTGTGCAGGGCCCACATACTGTATAGTGGGAAGAAGAACCATGAGATGAAGCATCTTCTGGATGTGAGCTGTTGTGGAAGAATATCTACTGGATTTTCCTTGGAAGGGAGGGCAGCGAAAACTTTTCTTTTGGGGCTGTGGCTGAGTCGCATTCAGATATCCTCTTTCTGGCTCACAGCTGCTGCAGTCCTTCACCAATGATCTAGTTACTTTCTCAGTCTGGAATCTTATCTGAAGGTAGCCTCCAGCTTGTTTAGGGATGTTGAAAGCTAACAAATCTGAACATCATTTTGAAAGGACATATTGACACGAATCAATCTAACCTTTGCTCTTTGCTTCTGTTAAAGAAGTTGTTTGGTAGCGGCAATGAAGAGGTACACACGGATAGTGATTCAGTCTTTTTGTTTATTTACAGGAACACCGACTGACTCGGCGGCGCGGCAGCCCTTCTTTTAAAGGGCTCCCGCGCCTAAGTCAGCCAATGACGGGGCGAGGATCTCCTGCCAGAATGTAGACCAATGAACAGTAAGTATTTCAAATATAACCAATCCAGAACACCCCTCCCTCCTTGGTCCAGTCTGACCAATCAGGAGCCGCGCCTATGTTACGTAATCACGTAGATAGGCGGGGCTCCTGTGGGTCTGACTGGACCTGCGCGGCTCAGTTGCGTCGCTGCTATCGGCTGGTGCGGAAGGACCTGTTGCTCCTCTCGCCTCCGGCCCTGGAAACTTCGAGCAGGTCGAGCCGGCTGCGTCACTACCAACGGGCCTAGCTGGGCTAGTTGACGTGGCCATGCCGCTCCCTGCCCGGCCTGGATTATCGTCAGTCCTGTCAGATGTTTCAACGGGACGTTCTCCAGGATCAGGTGCGTAGCAGCGCGACCCGACCGGAGCTAGAGTTGAGGGTGTGTGTGTGTGAGTTAGGGCGTCATTGTTTGTTAGTGGGCTTTCCTTATCCTGACTGCTTGGTGGTTGCTCCCCTTCCCCCCCAGGAAAATCGCCAGGTCTGGGAAGGGTGCGAGTTCGAAGTTGGTCTATGTGTCGCTTCCAGCTTTTGCCATCAGCAGTGGTAAGCCGGTAAGAATGGGGTCCGGTTAGATGTGTGATGGTGGCTGGCACCCATAAGGGGTGCCCTACTAAGTTTTTAGCGTAAACTAAATCCCCAATCCGGAATGTTCGGACTCTGGTTGAAGAATCTAGGGGTTTGTCTGTAGAGTATGTAGGGTGTAGTCTATCGAGAGGGGAATGTAGTTTTCTCCCCATAAGTAATTCAGCAGGAGTTTTGTTAGTAGTGCTACTAGGTGTAGTGTGTTGGAGAAATAATAATTTGTCGATGCGTGCTTGTATAGGGCCCTGGTCTAACTTAAGAAGGGTCTCCTTGGTAAACCGGACCATGCGTTCGGCCCGTCCATTCGCTGCCGGATGTGCCGGCGCGGTTAGGGCATGGCGTATGCCCAAACTTGCTAAGTAACTCTCAAATTCTGTAGCCGTGAATTGAGGGCCGTTGTCAGATACCAGGACGTCTGGTAATCCGTGGGTGGCAAACCAGTGACTGAGCTGTCGGATGACAGCCTCGCAAGAGGTTGATTTCATTAGGCTCACTTCTAACCAGTTGGAATAAGCGTCTACCAGAATCAAGAAGGTATGCCCCTTAGTCGGACCCGCAAAATCTATGTGGATTCTAGACCAAGGGCCCCTAGGTAGATCCCACTCAGTGGCTGGCGCCTTTGGGGGTGAGGGCCGGGATGTCTGGCAGGGCTGGCAACCCGCGACCCAGTCGGTAACATCCTTGTCTAACCCAGGCCACCATACATAACTTCTGGCTAAACTTTTCATCTTTACCACCCCGGGGTGTCCCTCATGCAATAGTTTCAATATGGGATTTCGAAGTTTTAGTGGAATGACCACTCGATCCCCCCATAGTACACAACCTTTTAGTACGGAAAGTTCCATTTGTCTCTGTTTAAATGGTCTGTACTGTTCTTGTAAATCAGAGTCTGGCCATCCCTTTATGATCCACCTACTCACGGTATGCAGTAGGTGGTCGTTAGAGGTTTCGTGCGCGATGTCTGCTGCTGTCATCGGGAGGTCGGGCAGGGTTTCGATCAAAAAGGTTGAGGTGCTGGGGTTTGGTTCAGGATCAGAGTCTGGTAACGGGCAACGACTTAAAGCATCGGCGTGCGTGATGGCCGGACCCGGACGGTAAGACAAGGTGTAATTGTAAGCGGCAAGGAATTCTGACCATCTTGTCATTCTGGGTGATAAAATATGAGGAGTAGGTTTGTCTCCCGCCAGAATACCTAGTAGGGGTTTGTGGTCGGTGATGATAGAAAATGATCGGCCATACAGGTATTCATGGAAACGTTTAATACCAGAAATTATGGCTAGTGCCTCCTTGTCCAGTTGACTGTAATTTCTTTGGCTTTTGGACAAAGTTTTTGAATAGAAGGCAATCGGAGCCTCTCTGCCGTTAGGTAGAAGGTGGCTCAGGACAGCTCCGATCCCAAAAGGCGAGGCATCACAAGTTAGTAACAATGGCAAAGTCTCGTTATATTGAATTAGTACTTTTGCTGAAGTGATCATGTCTTTAATTTTGTTAAATGCTGTTTCTTCCCGATGTCCCCACTTCCACGAGGCGTCTTTGTCCAAAAGTCTATGCAAGGGTTCCGCCACCGTGGCTTTCTGGGGCAAAAAGACATGATAAAAGTTTATTAACCCTAGGAAAGCTTGTAGGTCAGCCTTTTAGTTGGGGTGGGGGCATTTTTGATAGCACGGGTTTTTTCTGCTGTTGGGTGGATGCCATTTCCATCGATTTGGTATCCCCAAAACTCTATTTTGTCCGTGATAAGGGTGCATTTGTCTTTTTTGACTTTTAACCCAGCCTCAGTAAATTTGGTAAGCACTTTCCTTAGGCGGTCTCGCAGTTGCAATTTGTGTTTAGCTGCAATCAGGACGTCATCGAAATACGGGATGACCCCTGGAATTCCTTGAAGGAGGCGTTCCATAAGAGATTGAAAAATGCCAGGTGCCACGCTAACGCCAAATTGGAGGCGATTACACTTAAAGGCACCCCGGTGTGTTACAATGGTTTGGGCTTCAGCTGTTTTTTCGTCAACGGGCAGTTGCTGGTAAGCCTGAGCCAAATCGAGTTTAGCGAAAATTTTTCCGCCTTTGATAGAATGTAACAAGTGTTGTACGACAGGCACGGGGTATGCGCTCTGTTGTAGTGCATGGTTGAGGGTCGCCTTATAGTCCCCACAAATACGAACCGACCCGTCTGCTTTTATAGGGGTCACTATAGGGGTCTCCCATTTAGCGTGGTCAACTGGTTCGAGGACCCCTTGCTTGACTAGTTTATCCAGTTGTTCTTCTATTTTTGGCTTTAAAGCAAAAGGTACCCGTCTTGCCTTTAGTCTAATTGGGGCTACCTTAGGGTCTATGTTAAAAGAAATCGGGTTACCCCGGTACTTGCCTAATTCTTCGCTGAACAGGTCCTGGAATTCTTGAATGAGATCTGCCTCCCAGTCAGCGTCTGTAATATGGTTGATACCGGTCATCCCTATTCCAAGCGGTTCGAACCATTCCAGTCCTAAAAGGCTTGGTCTGTTCCGGTCCACAATTGTTAGGGGAAGAATCTCAATGTGGTTGTTGAAGGTTACCTGGAAATGTCCAATCCCTACTACCGGAATTTTGTTTCCCTGGTAGTCTTTAAGTGTTAAGTTCTGTTTGTCTAGTTCGCTTCGCCGTATGTCTGGGATCAATTTTTTAATAGTGTCCCACGAGACCATGGAAAGGAATGATCCCGAATCCACTTCCATTTCACAATTTTTTCCTTCAATTCTTACTTGCACGTGGACTTTTTTAACGTTTTTTGTATTAGAGTGACCAATTATTACTGTTTGGTGCGTTTCTTCTTTCTTGTAAGATGACTCTTTAAACTTTCTATTCCTTCCTTCCTGGCTCCAACGGTTGTTTGTTTTCTTTTCTCTCTCTCTTGGAGAAGGACTTTCTCTCCGCCTGGGGCTGTAGCTTGATCTGGCTCTGCATACCCTTGCGATGTGCCCTTTCTTTTCACACTTTCGGCATATTGCGTCTATGAAACGGCACTCTGATCTGGGGTGGTTTCCACCACAACGGTTGCATTCAAAATCAAACTGCCTGATTGCCCGCTCTTTTTTTCCTCTCGTGGCTTTTAGGTGGCAAACCTCGTCTTCTTCACTACTGGCCTCAGTTTCAAGATCCTCGTAGTGTGTTGAGGTTTTTCCTTGTTCGTCTTCAGTTTTGGTGGCTTCTTTGGATTTGTGGTGTGCAGCTTGATTAATCTGTTTCATTCTTGCCGCCGATTTGTGAGCAGCTTCGGCTGCGGTGGCTTCTTCGATGGCCTCTGTGGCTGTTATCTTGGGTCGGTTTAGTAACTTACTCTGCAATATTGGATCTTTTAAGCCTAATACGATCCGGTCTCTCAGAGCCTCGTTGAAATCCGAGAATTCGCACTCTCCTCCTATTTCTCTTAAATCTGCCACGAAATCAGCGATAGGTTCACCTTCTTTTTGATTCCGGAGGTAAAACTCATGGCGCTTGATGAGGCAGGAGACTGTGGGAGCGTAGTGTTTTCTCAGGATCTTTTCTAGCTCGGGCCAAGTTAGCGTTTTGACATCGATTGGAGACGCTAGGGCCTTTGCCATCCGAAAAACGGCTTGGCCGCAGTGGGTTAAGAAAACCGCTCTCTTCCGATGATCCGACACTCCGCTCAGATCGCTACTCTCCAAAAACATGAGGAATCGGTCCACATACGTCTGCCATTCCTCTTTTGCCGGATTGAATTTCTCTGGCGGGGCGTTGCTTCCGGACATGATGCCGCTCGCTCTCCGCCGCTATTCACTCTCTAACCGTGTTGCCTCGATCCCACCTTCGTCGCCAGTGTTTGGTAGCGGCAATGAAGAGGCACACACGGATAGTGATTCAGTCTTTTTGTTTATTTACAGGAACACCGACTGACTCGGCGGCGCGGCAGCCCTTCTTTTAAAGGGCTCCCGCGCCTAAGTCAGCCAATGACAGGGCGAGGATCTCCCGCCGGAATGTAGACCAATGAACAGTAAGTATTTCAAATATAACCAATCCAGAACAGAAGTTGCTTGTACTATTTTGCTAAGGATGGAAATAATTTGTTAGGAATTCATTCTGTAAGAGAATTGTATCCTTTTCTATCTGGTTTCTCAACTCTGCAATTTGCTTCAGAGCGAGACACGTCCTTGGAGATAATTCCCAGGAACATCCTGCTCCATAGATAAGGGGTGGGGCTGCCTAGGAGCACAAATACACAAGGAGAAGGGACACTGTGTAAAATAACAAAGTATGGAGAAAGCACGGACAAAGAACGCTCCATGGATAAAGAAGGGCAAGACCTTACCCACATTAATAACGAACCTTTGTCTCTGATTGGATAAACTTAGTTTCTATCAGCATAAAATGTATATAATACTCTGAGCCATTCTTGCAGGGTGTGGCTATTCCTTACATACATTTTGTCTGTATGTTTTGGACATAGTATTCACCCAGACTTTTTGCTTTGGCCAAAGAATAAAAAAAAAAAGCTGTTATTTTTGCAAGCCTTGTCTCGGGTCTCACTCTTTGGCATCTCCGTGGCTCGGAAAAACTTCTGGGATCTTACAATTTTAAAAGAGAGAAATAAAATCAAATTAAAATACAAGGTAACTATGTTAGTTCACAAATAACAAAAGCCATGTTATTTGCCCCTCAGTAATTATGTTAGAAATTCAAAACTGCAATCAAAAACAGGCCTCTGCGGCTGCCATTTTTAACTTAGTGCCTTGCTTGGAAGGCAATTTCCTGAACCTGGCAGGTTTTTGGTTATTTTTTTATCCCTGGTCACATGGCCAAACAAGATCCCATGATCTTTGCAACCAATCCGAGTCCGAGGAGTGGTTGTTGTTTTTTTAGTGCTGCATGTAGGATCTGCTGCTGCTGTCTGGGCTAAGAATTACTAATAGCGTGCTAGAATTGTTCCTGTAAGTAGTATTTAAAAAAAAAAACACATTTTTTTGTTACTCTGTGGTATAGTACTGTTTGTAAGTCCTTTGGGAACTGTGTTGCTTCTTTTTAAGTACTGTACTATACCCTTTGCAGACTGCAGTATTTTGTAAGTACAGTTCTTTGCAAAGATAAAGTTTTGCCTTTGAAATTGCTTGTAGAAATGCTAGCTAGCATCTATCTACACAAAGCATTCTATAATGTGTGCTGCTGTATCTCTTCTCTAAATTGCTTATTTTCAAATTTGCAAGCTATTTGTATGAGATTTTTGGATTTAGCCAGAGAGGCTTGTGCTGATCAGGTCAGAGGGTTTTTTAAAGATTTTTTTTTTTAAATCTAAATTGCCTCCAGAAGTTGTGGGTGCCTCATCACTGGAGGCTTTTAAGAAGATAAGGTATTTATCAGAAATACTCTTGTGAGAGCAGTTGGCTTGGACTAGATGATCTCAAGGTCCCTTCCATCTCCACTATTGCAAGCCAAGGGTTCTGTAAAAACCCATCTCCCCCTGGGTGGGTGGCTGGGGACTGTTAAGCTAAGTGGCAAGTGTTTTTTTTTTTTAAAGCAACTGCAATCAGTTTTGTAAATTACTGCCCCACCCCCATCTGGGCAGCTGTCTGATGACCCTTGAGCTGGTCAGCAAAATGGTGTTCTTTAAAAAAAAAATTGGTATGGAGCTGCTTGTAGGCAATTTAGTTCTCCTTCAGCTGTACCAGAAACAGCTGATTGGCAGTGGGCTGTGGAAATAAGTCAGATCTTCAATCATTTAACAAGCCATTTGATTCAATTAATGAAATTGATTTTAAAAATTTGTAAAATTGAGTCTGATTCATATGATGATTTTTTAAAATTATGAACCTAATTAGGTTTATAAGTCCATTGGGTTTGTACCTAGAGGACTTACATGTATTTCTAATATAGTAAATATTCTTTATTCATGTAGAAAGCATCACAATTAAAATTATTGCTTTGTGGTAAAGAAAAAAAACAATGCTTTTATTATCATAAAAGGAATAGTTGATTCTATGCAAATTTAAAAAAAACAACCCATGTTCAATTCACTTGACTGTTAAATTTGTCCACAGGATTTTCAGCTTTACACAAGTCAGAAGTGCACCTGACTATGTTCAATAGGGCTGACCCTTAGATAAGTGGGCCTCAGCTGGTGCCTTTATTGACCCAAGTTTTTTGTCACTTTTAATGTGGCTATCCTTTTAAAAATGCATGACTTAGAGCTGTTTAAAGTGTTAAAAGGCTGCAAAATCTTAGTTAACTTTGGATCATTCTGCATTGATTTCAGTTTGTGCTTCAGTATTAAGCAGCACTAAGGCATTGTATGAAAGTATCTCATTTCAGAACACTGTAAAACAAGTAGCAAAATAGTGCACTTCACAACTAGATGTGAATCAAAATGACTAAGTGGAGACCTTTTGACTCTTGTCTCTGCTAACACCTCTGGACCATAAGCATGGTTTTTGCTAAAACTCCAGTGCAAATATCACACTAGCTATTTTTGCAGTGATAAATATTCACTGAATTCATTCTCATAGCAGTTAAGATCACCTTATGAGGTATTAATCTAGTTTTCCTTTGAAAAATCCTGTTTAATTTTACACAGCTGATAAATCAGTGTTTATGTTTTCTAATGATAATAAGGCAGTAAAGTTTTGCCCAGCTTTAAATCTGTTTGTCTTACCTTAATAAAATTACTTCAGGCCTAATTTATTATAGATTAGGCTGATAAAAATTATACTGCAATGGCAAAAATAACATGTTTATTTATTTATTTATTTGTCAATTGCTTACAAGATAATAGGCATAAGTAAAAGCATAGTTATGAATACATGGATACATATAAGAAGAAGAAAAAAAAACAATAGGACAGGGACAGTAGGCACATTGGTGCACTTATGCACGCCCCATACAGACCTCTTAGGAAAGGAGTGAGGACAATAGTAGACAATCTAAGGTTTAAAGTTTTTGGGGTTTGGGGAAGAAACCAGTCAAGTAGAGTAATCCAGACATTGACCACTTTGTCGCTGAAGTCATATTTCCAGCAATCAAGTTTGGTGCAATTAACCTTGAGTTTGTATCTACCGTATTCTTTGCTCTTGTGTTGTTATGGTTGAAGCTGAACTATTCATTGACAGGTAGGACATTGCAATGTATGATTTTATATATTATACTTAGATCGGACCGAAGGCGGCGTAGTTCAAGGTTTTCTAGGTCTAGAATTTTGAGTCTGGTGGCATAAGGTATTCTGCAATGAGTAGAGGGATAAAGATCTCTTCTTGTGAAACATTTCTGGACATTCTCAACTGTGTTAATATCTGATACATAATGTGGGTTCCAGACTGGTGAGCTGTATTCAAGTATTGATCTAGCAAATGTTTTGTATGCTCTAGTTATTAGTGTAATATTACCAGAGAAAAAGCTATGTAAGGTTAGATTAACAACTCTTAACGCCTTTTTGGCTATGTAGTTACAGTGGGCTCTAGCACTTAGATCATTAGAGATGAGTACTCCAAAATCCTTGACAGAGTTTGGATCATCAACAAGGTCTTGACTATTCAGCCTGTATTTTATTTTCTGATTTTATTTTTTTTTTGCCAATATGTAGGACAGAGCATTTATTTGTTGAGATTTGAAGTTGCCATTTGTTTGACCATTCTGATACATAGTCAAGGTCTTTATGAAGGGTAGCAGTATTGTCTTTGGTGTTGAATAACTTTACATCATCAGCGATTACGTATCTGATATTAACACAGTTGAGAATGTCCAGAAATATTCCAGAAGAGTTCTCCGCTCCTTTACTCGTTGCAGAATACCTTATGCCACCAGTCTTGAAATTCTAGACCTAGAAAACCTAGAACTATGCCGCCTTCGGTCCGATCTAAGTATAGTATATAAAATCATACATTGCAATGTTCTACCTGTCAATGAATACTTCAGCTTCAACCATAACAACACAAGAGCAAACAATACAGTAGATACAAACTCATGGTTAATCGCACCAAACTTGATTGCAGGAAATACGACTTCAGCAACAGAGTGGTCAATGTCTGGAATACTCTACCTGAATCTGTGGTTTCTTCCCCAAACCCCAAAAACTTTAACCTTAGACTGTCTACTATTGACCTCACCCCTTTCCTAAGAGGTCTGTAGGGGGCGTGCATAAGTGCACCAACGTGCCTACCATCCCTGTCCTATTGTTTATTTTATTTATTTTATTTTTCTTATATGTATCCATGTACTCATAACTATGTTTTACTTATGCCTATTATCTTGTAAGCAATTGACAAAGTGACAAATAAAAATAAATAAAATAATTGTTGTTTCTGCAGTACTAATTATTCTCTGAAGTCTGTGTCTGTCCTGTTGGGTTGCAGAACCAAACCAGACAGTTATAGAGGTGCAGATGACAGACTCAATAATTTCTCTGTAGAACTGTATCAGATTTTCATTTATCCAGGTGTATAGTTTCCGTACTTCCTTCCTTTTTTGGTTTTAAATGTTTTCCTGCTTATCCAAGTAGCTTCTTCAATCTGAGCACATTGGTTACAGGGACCCCAGATTTATCCCCGAGGGTGGTTTCAATTCTTATCTAGTCTGAATAGGCTCATTAGGTGAGAGAAGGCAGAGAGTTGTTAAGGATTGTTGCTCCTAAATCCCTCTAACCAACTTGCTCACATTGAAGAAACTACTTGGATAAATAGTAAAAGCCAAAAAAGCAAAGAAACCCACCTGCCATGACTCAAATTCCAAACAACTACAAGCAACCTGTAAAGCCAAGCCAAACATTTCTTTTGGTAGTAAAATGCAACACATTGTAGGAAGTTAGCACCCAGCCCTCTCTTAGAAAATTGAAATATCCTAAGAAATATTAAATAGGTAGAATATTTCCTCTAAAAAAAGTAGAAACTCAGAAGCAGAAACTCACCTCACCTTTGTTAATGGGTGGGTCATTAAGGCTACTTTACATAACAAAAATCTCCAGGTAAAGCTATAGCAATTGCCCAAACCCTTTCATTACATCATCCTCCAGAAAGACTACAACTCAGGACAGCCTATAGAGTTGCCCTTGCATGGTCCCATGGGGGTCTGACAACCAATTAGAATACAAGCTCCAATTCAAATCCCAACAGAGGATATAAAACCCAGGCGTTCTCGGCACCTCAGCCCTTTTTTTCTTGATCTCTTCCTTCAGCTTGAAGCATGTGATCATCCTTCTTTTTCACACTGGAGCTCCAGGCCATGCAGTCCTGATATTAAACCTTCCAAACAGCCTCCATGTTTCCAGTGTCTTTTCCCCCACTTGGAACTGAACACAGAAGGATATTTCTTCCCACAACATATTGGGGACCTACTACAATGAATCCCATGTTCACTAATTAGCACTGGGCAAGGGCTTCTCACCATGTTAGCTTTGCTTTTTTGAAGACAGTGCCTTGAGAGAGGCAGTTTTTAAGTCTACCCAGAGATGGAATGAAGAGCTGCCTATGAAAATCAAACCCAAAATCCCACATTTTTTAAAAAATCTGACTTTGGGCACCCAGTTCACCACAAAAATACCCAAAAGTATCCAGCAACGTTTAGATGGAACACAATGTGGATGGACTGTTGAGAGGACAAAAACGGGAAGGTGGGGATGAAAATGTAGATAGAATAATTGGACCTTTCACATTGCAATATGCCTGCTGCTGCCAGTTAAGAAACTAACTCTTGCAGTGTATTGTTGCCCAAGATAGGGTTTGTTTCCCTTTTTACTTTTCCCAATTAGATAGATATAGACCAAGGGTCTTCAAACTCGGCAAGTTTGTAGACTTCAACTCCCAGAATTCCTGAGCTAACATGACTGGAGGAGGAATTCTGGGAATTGAAGTCCCCAAGTCTTAAAGCTGTCAAGCTTGAAGACCCCTGATATAGACAATCATAGCTAAGCAAAACCATCTTGGATCAAGGAGACAAGATGGGGTCTGTAAGAATACATAATTAAAATGATTTCACTATGTGCAGGATTCTTGTAGTGTTGAAAGAAATATCCTTCTGGGTTCAGTTCCAAGTGGGGAAAAAAGACACTGGAAACATGGAGGCTGCTTGGAAGATTTAATGGTTACAGGGCCACATGGCCTGGAGCTCCAGAGAAGAATGATCACATGCTTCAAGATGAGAAGAGAAGGGAAAAAGGGGAAAGGGGAAAAAGAAAAAAGGAAGGTAAAAAAGAGTTGAGGTGCTGAGAGTACCTGGGTTTTATACTCTCTGTTTGGATTTGAATTGGAGCTTGTATTCTAATTGGTTGTCAGACTCCCAGGGGCGGGGGTCTTAATTTTGTAGGCTTGGTCTGGCCTTTCTGGGTGATTATGCCCTTAAAAGGGCTTTTGGCAATTGCTATAGCTTTTACCTGGAGTTCCTTCTTATGTAAAGTATTCTGGCTCAGGCCTTAATGGCCCACCATTAACAAAGGTGGGGGTGAGTTTCTGCTTTCTTGAGTGAGTTTCTGCTTCTTGAGTTTCTACTCTTTTTAGAAGAAATATTCTGCCTTTTAATATTTCCTGGGCTATTTCAATTTTTCTAGGAGAGGGGTGGATGCTAACTTCCCACAATCCCTCATTTTTTTTTTTTGAAAACACGTGAGAATTTTGACAAAAGATTAAAAGGTGATCAGATCAGGGAAACCCGATGGGTGCTTTTTTTAAAAAATTTTTTTTTTCTCTGATGCAAAGGAAAGGCATTGAAAAAGAGGCAACAGAAAAGGATTCCTTCAGTGGCTCCCAAAAGCTTTCAACCATAAAGGTCTGGGAAAACTTCTGTTTTTTTTTTTTTTACTGTATCCAATTTTTCTTGCCAAATGATTTTCAGATGTTTGATATACTTTTTGTGAGCTTACAGTCAGGTTGTAAGCACATGCCTCTATACAGTCTTCACAACCTTTAAATTACAGGCTGCTCATATCCAAGGTTATGGTTACTACCTGCCTAGCTCTTAGCTTCCAGGGTTTGTGAGGCCAAATTGAGGTTAGCCAGTGTGCAACCAGGCTATTTTGTATTTTTAAAGTTACACACAATGAGCCCTGGGACTTCTACTCATGAGACCACCAGTGCAACATATCCTGCTTTACTGGGCAACTGGGCAGCATCATTTGTGAGTCACAGTCAGGACTTGGGGTTTGGAGATCTCTTTTCTGCTATCTCTTCAGGAATTGCCTGAGGGAGATGCCATCTCCCCCATGGAATTAGCAGGGCAATATGACTGCTTGGGCCTTAGTGCCTCAGAGCAGCAAACAAACAAAAAACACAGAACAAAAAAAAAACATTTTTTTTTTAAAGGAAGCTAGGAGCAGCTTTGTGTGGATGTAGGTGAAGGGGTTAACCTCTGTCTAATTCTGAATGGTGTGTCTCTGTGTATGTGCCTGTGTATGCAGCTAGTTTTACAATACAGATAATACAAACATGTGGACAATTTTCCCTCCCACCAGACAGAAGTACAAGGTGTTCAGAACTTGCTGGGCCAGCCACTCTCAAATACAATCCTTACATGAGTACATCAAACTGGTTACAATATAAATAATATAGGAAAGAAAACATTACAATAGATTTCACATTACAATGAATTTTCAGTTACAATAAATTTCCATCCTCCCCCCATAATCTTTCTGTCTTCTGGGGATTGAAAAAAGTCTTTTAGTCTTTTACTGGTCCATCTCAGGGTCCTTTCCTTCACGTCTCTGGGTGGCATAGGCTTGGCCTGGTGGTATGGGTGGTCAGTCAGGCTTGGGAAGGTCTGCCCACTCTGGTTGCTGTAATGACTTTTAGTGGAGGCTGGATCCAAACCCAATTCCTGGCTCCAATGGATGGAATGTCTCTAGGGGCAGTATCTGCTTCCACATGTGGCAGGCCTGGAACACACAGAACAAGGGTCCCCTCCCCTCTTCGCTGGTAATTCTACCAGGAAAGGCATTGTAAAAGGATTAGAGATTTTGGTGGGGTGGGGGTAGATAGCTTGCAGGCATGGTTTGAGGATGAAGAATAACACATTAGTATTGCAGTTACTAAAAAGATAAATCAGTTTCAACAAAATGGAGACACAGCAGATGAGAAAGGAAAAAAAACTGGATTCACAAGCTTCAGGAAAAAGGATGAACAGGTAAAATCATTTAAACACACAGTATGAAACTTTTCTTCTAAATGAACTTAGAACATTCACTAATAACCTTGGGTTTTTCTTAAAAGCACAGAGAGGAAAGAACATTTTCTCTGTTCCTCATCCAGTTTGGTTGGCCAGACCAGACCGGGAGAAGACAATTTCTCAGTGTTTTTAAATCTTAACAATTTAAAATTAATATCTGAAGAGGTCAGACACTTTTAACAGTTGCAACAGTTACCTCGAGGACACACAAAGACTTAGACACACACACATGCACGCGCGCACACACACACAGAGAAACAAGGACAAAGAAAACAAAACTCTGAGATTTACACACACACTGATCATTCCCACAATAAATATCTTAGTTAAATTGGGGAAGGCATAAATCTTAAGGAACAAACCACGTGGTTGCATAGAAGACAAAGAAAGAAAGATAGAAAGAATTAAGAAAATTCCATGTGATCCTGTTTATACATTGCCCTTTTAAGTACCTTTATTTACCACATTGGTCTTCCTGTATCCCTCAGCAAAGCCAAATCCCTACCTATACATTTTACCTTTTTCTTGCTCATGCCGGCTAGAGTCAGCATCTGCTGCTCATCCCAGGCCTCCAATAGCTCTCCCTGGGGGGTTCCATCCAGGACCCTCGAACTACCGCTTCCCATGTTCCCCTTACATGTGGGGTTTCACACTTTGGCTTAGTCGGGTCAGTCAGCTAGGCGAACCAGTTTCAGACACAAGCAATATCCGAGCAAGAAGAAGAAAAAAAAGAAGGGTGTCTGGGGGAGACTTTGGTCGTTGCTCCTGGCGCAACGGAATCAAACACTTTAACCTCAGAACAAAAATATAAAAAAAACCTAGGTGTTTCCCAAAGTATGCGCGCTCCCCTTTTTAGTAAAAAAATTCCCGATAGACTTTTCTCTCTCTCTCTCTCTCACTTCACCACGGTTTTCGGACTGGGGGTGTTGCTGTCAATGCAGCCTACTTTCCTTTCCCCAAAAAAAACAGCCCGTGAGACTCTCTGCCCCCCTCAGACAAGTACGAGTACTCCACTTTTCTCTATTCTATTCTTTTCTTCCTAGCTCACGTTTACAGATCTGGAAGAGCTCAGATCCGAGGAAAACTTGCTGCTCTTATGCAGGCAAGTACTGGCGCTCCTAATTTAGTATCCAAATTACACTAAAACTACCTAAGTTTACCTAAAATCCTGGGGTTTGCTTTTGGGATACACTGGACAAAAAAATGACAAATTTTCTTCCCTCCCTTCAATCATAACCCGCTTGGCTTTTCCTCTTATATACAGAAGGTCCCACACTCTGATGGCCCCCCCCTTGCTTTTCCTGTCCTGATGGTCATGGCTCTGTAGAGCTAACAACAGGTAAGAGGGCGGCTAGAGGCCAAACAAAGAAATGAAATCCAGCTGCTGTCCAAGGATGAAGCCACTCATAAACATGCTCTTCCTTTTTCCCTAACAAAAGGTCCTGTGCTCTGGCAAAACCCCCATGCTCTCCAGACTCTTGGTCTTTCTGCGGTTAGGAAATGCACAGAGGAAGCAAGATCCAATTGTGTTTGGGAGAAGGATCCTCTCACACACATGCAACCATACACATATTTCCCACGTTTTTCCATGCTTTAAAATTAAAATTTAGAGGTACTCACCTTCTTTCCAAGCAGCCTTTGAGCTCAACACTCAAAACCCCTTTAAAACCATTTTTCCAAATGGCCAAGGTCCAGGAAAAACTCACCCACAGACTCAATGGGTCTGTTTGCTAGCAAGGGAATCTTACCTGGGCCTGGTCCATTGGTTAGGTTAGCTTGGAGTCCCATCTGCTTGGGTGGCAATTGTTGAAAGAAATATCCTTCTGGGTTCAGTTCCAAGTGGGGAAAAAAGACACTGGAAACATGGAGGCTGCTTGGAAGGTTTAATGGTTACAGGGCCACATGGCCTGGAGCTCCAGAGAAGAATGATCACATGCTTCAAGATGAGAAGAGAAGGGAAAAAGGGGAAAGGGGAAAAAGAAAAAAGGAAGGTAAAAAAGAGTTGAGGTGCTGAGAGTACCTGGGTTTTATACTCTCTGTTTGGATTTGAATTGGAGCTTGTATTCTAATTGGTTGTCAGACTCCCAGGGGCGGGGGTCTTAATTTTGTAGGCTTGGTCTGGCCTTTCTGGGTGATTATGCCCTTAAAAGGGCTTTTGGCAATTGCTATAGCTTTTACCTGGAGTTCCTTCTTATGTAAAGTATTCTGGCTCAGGCCTTAATGGCCCACCATTAACAAAGGTGGGGGTGAGTTTCTGCTTTCTTGAGTGAGTTTCTGCTTCTTGAGTTTCTACTCTTTTTAGAAGAAATATTCTGCCTTTTAATATTTCCTGGGCTATTTCAATTTTTCTAGGAGAGGGGTGGATGCTAACTTCCCACAGTAGAAACCCAAGGAGGTGAAGGTTCCATCTTGTTTTATTAGAAGTTGCTCAAATACATTTTAGTTCCTGTCAAACCTCCCCTTTCACCCTGCTTTTCTTCATGTGGGTGTTAGTGAAGCTTCAATCACCATCTTTGGCTAACTACATTTTAGTCAATGCCAGCTAAATTCACCGATCAGTCTAACTGATGATTTGAAAACCAGACACAGACCGAGATGAAGGTCAAGGAAGAAGTTGTTGCTATGTTCTGAAAAATAATTCCTGATCTTTCTGTTTCTCATGAATGGGGATACCTTATTTGGCCTTCAAAAATATGAGTGGCCCCTAGATGACTGCAAAGAGGTAGAAAAATAATCCAACAAAGGGGAAAAGAGGATTAATATTGGAGGGAAATGATTATATTTGGGCATTTGTTTCTTGTACCACATTAAATAGGTTTGTTGCTTTTATGTAGTCTCAGTTAAATAAATTATGTTATGTATTGTTTCAACACAATTCCCGCTTACTGTGTGAAACTGATGGATTGTATAACATTTATTCATTTCAGAGATACTTGCCAGTATTTATGTCTGGCATTTGTCAGAGAAGCGATTAAGTTTAGAGATTTCAGAAAACTATTATACAGTGGGAAATTGACTTGTACCACAAAGAATTGCAGCCTTGCAGATGACATAATTACAGCTGGTTTTACCCAGAAGAAAAAAATGTTTTTAAGGGAGAAGACATGTCTGGAAAGGGGCCTTCCCTATCCTTCCTCCAAAAAGCTGGTTGCTTCTCTTATCCAGCTGCATTGCCCAGTTGGAAAGTAAGGAAAATCACTCCAAAATAGTGTTTGAAGAAGTATCCATCTGGTTTTCAGTTCCAAGTAGGGAGAAAGACACTGGAAACATGGAGGCTGATTGGAAAGATGGTTTATTGCTGAACAGGATCAGATGGGTTTTAGGTCCTGGGTAGCTGACCACATGGAATTGAGAGAGAGATTTATACCCTCTCTTGGGCCTTGCTCTTGAGCTTCCTGTTCCTGTGCAAGAAATGTATTCTATTGGTTATTGTCAGACTCCCAGGGGGCTATGCAGGGGTAACTTTGTGGTGCTAAAAGAAATATCATTCTGGGTTCAGTTCCAAGTGGGGAAAAAGACACTGGAAACATGGAAAGTGTTTGGAAAGATGGTTTAATGGTGGACAAGACCACATGGCTTGGAGCTCCAAAGAAGGAAGAGTCATATGCTTCAAGATGAAGGAAAAGAAGGAAGGGGCGATATGTTGAGTGTACCTGGGTTTTATACCCTCTGTTGGGATTTGAATTTGAGCTTGTATTCTAATTGGTTGTCAGACTCCTAGGGGCAACTCTGTATGCTGTCCTGAGTTCCAGGCTTGGTCTAGCCTTGCTGGGTGATTATGCCCTTAAAAGGGCTTTTGGTAATTGCTATAGCTTTACCTGGAGTTCCTTGTTATGTAAAGTATTCTGGCCCAGGCCTTAATGGCCCACCCATTAACAAAGGTGGGGGTGAGTTTCTGCTTCTGAGATGAGTTTCTTCTTCTGAGATAAGTTTCTGCTTCTTGAAGTGGAGGTGAGTTTCTCCCTTCTTTTTAGGGGAAATATTCTGCCTTTTTAATATTTCCTAGGCTATTTCAATTTTCTAGGAGAGGGATGGGTGCTAACTTCCTATAGTAGGTTGTCTTGAGTCCCAGGCTTGGTTGACGCATGCTGGGTGATGCAATGAAGAGGTTTGTGTCCTGAAAGGGTGTTGGGCAATTCCTATTGTGTCTTAATGGTTTTGCTGGTTTGGATCTTGAGTGATGGCTGAGCCTACCATTCTGCCTAATTCTGCCTTTGTTCAAAATATCCTGTCTTGAATGTATTGCCAAATCTGCATTTCTAAAAGCTGGCCTCAGCTTAGTATCAGGGAACTGTGGCTCTGAGTTTCTGCCTTTAGAAACATGTTTCTCCTTTAGAAAAAATATAATATTCTGCCTTTTTAAATATTTCTCAAAAAACTTCATTCTTCTAGGAGGTGCTAACTTTCTACCATAGAAATTTGAAATATAAGGACTGGCTCCTTTCAATCGGAACCTTTTTCCATGCCATTTTAATTCTAGGAGCACAAGTCATCTTATGTGAAATCTCCCTTCAAAAGAGTGAGGTAGACTGCTGTGAGGTCAGGCAGAGAATTTCCATGGCTGAAGATGAACAAGATGTCCAACATTTACACCTCTGTGGTATATCTGGCAACCATAGGACCAGAAGCTCCACATTTGCAAGTTCTTCCTCAGTCTAATCAGTGTGTTTTAAACCCAAATTTCTGTGTTTATGGCTGCACTGCGCATTTTGCCATTTGTTATAAGAGCTGATTCCAAAGCCATTGTTAAACTGATGCCAATTTCGACTGTTGAGAAAAATCTGCCCATAGCATCCCTTAGTTTTGAAGCAATTACCATTTTGTAGCTCTAGGGGTGACCCAAAAAGGATGATAAAATGAGATCTGCAAAGATTTATTGCCTGGAGTCAAACATGTCAATTAATACAACTGGTAACATTCATCATGTAGTATGAAAATCCAGAAACTCTTACAAATTTCAAAATGGGCAGATATGGTCACTAAACATTCCCAGAAATGTAACTTCCTTGAAAATAGAAACCCCAAAGAGCGAAAAAAATGCTGTTAAGCTTGGCTGAAGCCTTGAAGAAGTGTTTTGGGCCAACAATGCTTCAGACAAAGCCACTACACCTCCAAACACACACAAATCCCTTTACAAATCCATATGGCTTCCTCAGCTTAAAAAGCAAACCAAAACAGAGTTTGGTATGTTTGACAGCTCTTCTCAAACTTCTCCTGCAGTGACCATATATGTGGGACAGAAAGTTGATCACACTTTCTTCACCAAACAACCGTATCTGCTAAAGAAGTTTCCTTGTAGTTTTTTTCCCCTACCATAACTTCCAAAGCTAAAGCCTAGGAGGAACTCCAAAGTTTACCATAACACAGTTTCTGAAAGCTTTGGACACAAGCTTTGTGTCCTTGGGGAGTAAGGAGATGCCCTAAATAAAATATTCAGCAGATTTTACAAGAACATCCGCTTCTTTCTGAAAGGGAAGGAATGAGGAAGACATGCAAGGTTGGCCTCCTTGATTCTCTTGCACACAAGAAGGATAGACAAGGAAACTATCAAACTTTCAAGATTGTGCTATTATACCATATAACAATAAAGCAGAATTAGAGTAGCTTCTGTAGTGTCTGTTCCAACATGTGGCTTACTTCAAAAATATAACATTTGTTTTCTGCCCACTTGACTTCAGTTGTGTTGTTGACTTCTACCACCACAATTCTGAGTTGTATCATTTGCTGAGCATCCACTCAAGGAAGATGGACAATGTAGAATAAAATGAAGAAGTGAGGAGCCCATCCTGATGTGGTAAGCATTGTCTAGGAACCTAAGTCAGATGTTCACCATCTTGCCTTCCTAGCCAGAGGATACTCTACAGCAGGGGTCTTCAAACTTGACAGCTTTAAGACTTGTGGACTTCAACTCCCAGAATTCCTCTTCCAGTCATATTAGCTCAGGAATTCTGAGAGTTGAAGTCCACAAGTCCTACACTTGCCAAGTTTGAAGACCCTTGCTCTACAGATTAGGCAAAGTTCTAACAACCCACCACACTTCGCTAGAGTCCAAGTTGGTGAGACAGCCAGTGTGCCTGATGGTGAGTTTCCAACTCCTGGAGTATTCCAAACTGAATCCTCAGATAGGGAAACCTCTCATTTTGTGTTGACTGCTGCTATTATTATGGTCTGTATGCTGTTATTATCACTGTCCATTTCAACTCTTGGAACTTAAGACTGTGCGGGCTATATAATGGTGTGGGTCAAAGTGGCTTAGAACTTTTTCCACCTTTAATGTTATGCCACCACGATTTAACTTAGGCTTCCTCAAAAATATCTCAAATTCAGATTGGTTTAAAGGGGCAGGGAGTCTTGTTCCCCAAATCAACTTGTTCTGGAAATGTGGTGGTGAATTTATCCAAATTTCGCCACACTAGCAGATTTCTTCTAACACAATTTCCAGATGCCCTATTTCTCTGTCTTAAAAGAGGCTTAAAAGAAAGCTAAAAAAGTATTCTCTTTGGTTTTCCTGAGACAAATTGAGAAATCAGATCTCGGTGCAGAGTGAACGGAATGGTTAGAGACAAATCTGTATTGCTGCTGTTAAGCAGGTTGGATATTTAAGCGAGGAGTGAATAGATCTTAATTGCTAATGTTTTCCTTCCTTTTACATAGGACCTGACAATCAGTCTTCTCTCTCTCTGAATGCTATATTTAGGATAAGGATGGAATAATGGGACTCATCAAGCTTCTGCTGCTTTTATGAAGGTGAAAGGTTGTTGCTTTTTTTTAAAAAAAAAGTAGATGATGGCCTGGTTTGTGGATGCAAAGGATAAGACTGTGTCACCTCGGATAAAAATGCAGCTTCCTGTTGTTTAGCTAAGTTGAAGGACCTCAAAATAGGCTTTGGGAGGCAAAAAAGTTAATACCCCTCCTCTTTTTGATGATATCCATTCATTCCCTATAGAAGTAGAACTTTTATCAAGTTTCTGGAGAACTAGGTGGGGAGAAGATACAATTACCCATGGCATGGGACCAGGTTTTCTTCAGGACCGCATTCTGCCGGTGATCTCCAACAGGCCAGTGCGTTCCCACAGAGAGGGTCTGCTCCGGGTGCCGTCGGCCGCTATGTGTCGTCTGGCGGCGCCGAGGGGTAGGGCCTTCTCTGTGGGTGCCCCCGCCCTCTGGAATACTCTGCCACCGGAGCTTCGTACTGACACGGACCTGAGGGCCTTCAGGCGCGCGTTGAAGACCTGGCTCTTTGAGCAGGCCGGCCTGGGCTGAGATAATGGTTTTAATTTTGGTCTCCATGGTATTTAAATTTTAAATTGGGGTTTTAAGGTGGGGGGGTGGGACCTGTTTAGTTTTATTTATCAGCCAAATTGGTTTAATACTTTTTTAATTTTTGTATATTTGTGGGTTTTTAGATAGGCTGTACACCGCCCTGAGTCCCCTGGGAGAAGGGCGGTATATAAATTTGATTAATAAATAAATAATAAATTACTATAGCCTGGAAGAGTAGCTCTGGAAATTTGAAGATTGGGCTTTGGGATGCAAACATTATTTTTTCTCTTTTCTACATAGAAGTGGCCAGTGTTTTCTACTTCATGAAGACAATGCCTGAAAGATTACACTGTGATACCCTGGTTTTGTTGTTGTCAGGGGTGGAATTCAAATTTCTTAACAACCGGTCATGTGGGCGGGGCCTAATTTGTGGGTGTGCTTAGTGGTCATGTGACTGGGATGGGAGTGGCTTGCTGATTGGGTGGGGCTATGTGGTCATGTGACTGGGGTAGGCATGGCTATGTGGTCATGTGACTGGGGTGGGAATGGCCATGTGGCTGGCAACCCAAATTTAAGTGGTCCTCACTTAGTGGCCAGGTGCTCACTTAGTGGCCAATTGCTTAGCATATGATATAAGGATTAATGCAAATTGGAAAGGAAAGACTGCAGAAATTGTGCACAAGTGATTTGTACCAACCAGCACACTATGTAACTGAAGATGGTTTATGTTTTAGGTTTTTGTTTATTTTTTAAAAAAATAAAACACTTTTATTTAAAAAATTTCATTTATGTATGCCTGCAACTTCTTGTTACATTGATGTTGCTATATATTGATTTAAGCAGAAACAGATAATGTATAACATCAATGTAACAAGAAGTTGCCTGTCTCCCTTTTGGTAAGTTGCTTTTTTATTTATTTATGTATTTATTTATTTTTTTACTATCTGTTTTGTTTTTAAAAACAAAACAGATACTAAAGAAATAAATAAACACATAAATAAAAATTATTTTACTATTTATCTTGATGTTTCTTTAAGCAAAGGAGAAAGAAACATCAAGATGAATAGAAAAATATTTTTTATTTATGTATTTATTTCTTTAGTATCTGTTTTGTTTTTAAACAAAATAAATAAATAAATATAAAAAAGCAACTTACCAAAAAGGAGACAGGCAAGTTGGCTAGCCAACTATGCCGGGATCCTCCTCAGTCTTCTAGCTTGCTGTGGCGAGGCTGGACGGCCCAGGAGTCGGCAGGGGGAGATAGGGGACCGGGCCAGCAGGACTTGCTACTTTGCCTCCTCACTACCAATTGGTGGTGGGAAGGCAAGGCAGCAACCCTTGGGCCGCAGCGGGCGAGGGAAGGTGGCGGGCCAACGCTGGTGACCACCATGTGGGCGAGGCAGCGGCACTCGGCCTGGGAATCAGCTGGTGGTGGCAGCGAGAGGAGGAGGTAGGGGACCGGGCCAGGAGTTGCTGCTTTGCCTCCTCACTACCAGTCGGTGGTGGGAAGGCAAGGCAGCAACAATGGAGGGCTGCAGGCGAGGGAAGATGGGGGCAGGCAAGGCAGGGAGCGTCAGCAAGGGCGGTCAACTGGGACTGGCAGCGGTAGGTAGGCGACTGGGTTGGAGGTCATATTTACCGATCCATGTCTTTGGAGGCCGGTGACAGGGTAGACAGTCCGGGTGGGCCAGGACGGCTAGTGGCAGCAGTGGGAGGCAGGCAGGGCAAGGCAGGCTGGCCGGTGGTGGCGACCAGGGCTTGTGGCTTGCCCTCACTCAGCAGGGTGGCCGAATGGAGGCAGGGACAGATGACTGGTTGGCTGGCTGGCTGGCTTAGCTGCTGCTGCTGCTGGTGTGAGCGATGGCGCCACGTGGGTAAATTTTTGTAATTAGCGCACATGCGCTATAACTAGGAGCGGGGTGGGGAGGGCGGGGGAGAATGAGGAAGGGATTTTCGCGCATGCATAGTTATAAAAACTGGTTTTTGGCCTGTAGGAACGGCAGAGAGGGGCAGGGCCAAGCAGGGGTCAGTTTTACCGGTTCTTAGAACTACCGGTGACATTAACAACCGGTTGTATAGAACCGGTGTGAACCGGTAGAAACCTACCCCTGGTTGTTGTTAATTGTGAAGTCATGTCCGACCCATCGTGACCCCATGGACAATGTTCCTCCAGGCCTTCCTGCCCTCTACTATCCTCCGGAGTCCATTTAAGCTCACAGCTCCTGCTTCAGTGACTCCATCCAGCCACCTCAATCTCTGTAGTCCCCTTCCTCTATTGCCCTTGATCTTTTCCAGAATTAGGCTCTTCTCCTTCTCATTAGGTTGCCAAAGTATTTGAGTTTTATGTTCAGGATACTTTGGTACTCATTGTTAATTGGTTCTGGGAGGTGCAATGAGTATCAAACAATGAATACCAAACAATTTTTTCCCATACAGAATAAAGTAGTCACAGGGTAGTTGACACTGACATGTTCTAACTTGTGCATTGAGTCCCAAACAAATGATGAATATCGAGGCAAAATGTGATGACTACCTAATTCAATGAGTTTCATAGCAGTTGAGTACCAAGGTACCATTGTATTATTCTATGTAAGAGAACTTCTTTTTAGTATACAAAAAAAGAGTTTGTTATGATATGCATATAATATTTCAAAACCACCTTTTGTTTTGAGGGCTAATTGTTGCAGTTACGGAGGCAACTAGTTCTAGAAGAACAGAGGCTGAGTAGGATATCAGACACATCTTCCCAGGAATGTATGTGTGGGGATTAATCCATGCAGTGTAAAACAAAAGGTGAACAAAAAACTATGAAAGGTAGACATGTTTTGGGTGATGTACCCCAGAGCAACTGCAAGGTAGCAGATGACCACTAGATGCAGCAGAGGTATTATGAACCCTTTGGAGCCATCTAGTGGCTGCACAGCTATTTGCAATTCAGATGTTTGTAGAACTAAAATAGAGGCTAGAGTTAGTGATTGATGGTACAACAAGTCTTCAGATTTGTGGCCTTAGATGTAAAAGACACCAGGCAGCAAAGTATCTTGAACCAACAGCAAGTAGTTGAACACCAGAAAATTCATCAAAAAGTAAAACGATCATCAGCCTAACCCTAATCCTTAAAATTGGTATGATGTCTGTAAACACAGACACAGAGAGGCTAAGACTGAATTACTCCTTATTATTAAGAATTAAAATCCAAAATATTGGTTGGTTGTCCATTCCTGCTATATACTGTATATTTATCTGAAAGTAAGTTTCACTAAATTCTGTAGGAGTATTGTTGAGTAGCAAGTGAAATAATTTGCTGTGATTTTTTTTTTAAAAACCCTAAATTTGCAGCCATCACAACATTTTCTTTGTTGGGAATTTCATTGATTGAATACATCATATTGAAATGGAATTGCTATTTCCCAACACAAGAACCCAGTGGGTATTTTTCACTGTTAAGGATCCATCTTCTCATTGCTATCACAAATATTTCATAAAGCAACACAAGTAAATAAATGTATCAAAAGAAAAAATAAAAACTGGTTGAACTATTTTCCACCTCCCTTTTCAAAATGGACTTTGTTGGATTTTTGAAGCAGTGAGCTATAATTATCACATATGATTGTGCAGCATCTTATATTGGTAGATCCTGGCTTTGATACCACAAAATCTCTTCAAAATAAGTCTTTCAAGCAAGACAGTTGTTTCTGAGTTTCAAGCACCTCCATCATTAATTCATTAGATTCTCCATGCTTTAAAATACAATTAATTACAATGAATTTATTTGGCACAATGTAGACATTTTAAATCCTTTCATCATTATGCCTTAGCAATTTCTCCATACAATGCTGCTGGATTCCAAAAGAGCTGGGCTGCCTTTTCTGCATTTCAATGCACGATCGTCAGAAGCAACATCAGATGCTACTTTTAGAGACAGTAATGACTATGAGAAAGCCTTTAATCAAATTCTGGACAAAGAAATAAGCAGACTTTATGTTGAGGCCAGATTTTTAGCACAGTATCTTCTCAGTCATCTACCTACAACAGGTGTTTCTCTAATCATACAAAGAACAGTTGCTGGAATTGGATATGTCCTGTCTGGGACTAGAAGGGGACATGATAGCAGTGTTTCAATATCTCAGGGGCTGCCACAAAGAAGAGGATGGGGTCAAGCTATTCTCCAAAACACCTGAAGGCAACACAAGAAACAATGGGTGGAAACTAATCAAGGAAAGAATCAACCTAAGGAGAAATTTCCTGACAGTAAGAAAAATTAATCGGTGGAACAATTTGCCTCCAGAACTTGCAGGTACTTCAAAACTAGAGGCTTTTAAGAAGAGATTGGACAACCATGGTATATAGGGTTTCCTGTCTAAGCTGGGGGTTGGACTAGAAGACTGCCAAGATCCCTTCCAACTCTGCTATTCTGTTACTCCAAACTGAAGAATGGCACAGAATGAGGCAACTATCAATAGTAGGGATATCAGAGAAACTTCCCATGGATTCTTCTCAGATGGAAATAAATCTCCTTCAAATGAAAGGCTGCTATAAGACATAAATAAATAGCAATGCTAAAACCCTCCAAGCATCCATAATTCTGCATTCTAAAAATGTACACATATTTTGGAAAACTACCAACAACCATACTTTTTCAACAATTGCATTGGCTATGTTAGAGGGTTTTCCATTAAAAAAACCAACCTATTAAGGGATGTCACATATGAAAGGATGTATGTTAGAAAGTTAAATGTCAGAAAAAAAATGCATATTCCTCAGCATCAAAAATGGCTGAGGTAAAAAAGATTTTATTTTATGCATTACTATTACTACTATTACTCCCTTCCTTTCACCCATCTCCTCCCACTTGTGACTGTATGACTGTAATTTTGTCGCTTGTATCCTTACGATTTATATGGACTGTTTCCTAGTATGATTTGATTGCTGATTGTACTCTATGATTATTATTAAGTGTTGTATCTGATGATTCTTGACTCTTGATGAATGTATCTTTTATGTACACTGAGAGCATTTGCACCAAGACAAATTCCTTGTGTATCCAATCACACATGGCCAATAAAGAATTCTATTCTATTCTAATTCTAATCTAATTTAAAATAATTCTATTCTATGATTTAATTGTTTATTTGAACCCCATGACTATCACTAAGTGTTGTAGCTGATGATTCTTGACTCTTGAATCTTTTCTTTTATGTACATTGAGAGCACCAAGACAAATTCCTTGTGTGTCCAATCACACTTGGCCAATAAAGAATTCTGTTCATTCTGTCTGTCTGTCTGTCTATCTATCTATTTATCTATCTGTCTGTCTGTCTGTCTGTCTATCTATCTATTCCTCAATTTGCTGTAGAACCGGTTTAGTAACCATTTGAAGTCACAACGGCATTGAAAAGGTGACTTATGACTGCTTTACACACTGTTGCAGCATCCTCATGGTCACGTGACCAAAATTCAGATGCTTGGCAGCTGACTTGTATTTATGACTGTTGCAGTGTCCCGGGATCATGTGATCTATTTTTGTGAACTTCTGACAAGCAAAGTCAATGGGGAAGCCAGAAACAACCAGAAGGCAACGCATGCCCCCCATGCCTCCTGCGCATGCATGCACAATCCCCCTGCCACCGTCCACCCTTACCTGCACTGCGCCTCATAGCTGATTTTTTCTGCTGGTTTGAGGCCTTTTTTGGCCTCCCAGAGGCTTGAAAAAAGCCTCTGCAGGTTTTGCAGGATGAATAATAGGCCCATTTTGTCACTTCCGGTATTAGAGGAAGTTTGAAGACCCTTGACCAAGATTGTTGTGGGCAATATGCTCTGTAACTGTTTAGAGAGGGCTGTAAAGCAGTATATAAGTCTTAAGTGCTATTGCTATGAGTTAGCTCAGAATCAAGACCCAAGTCCAGAAAACCATTTGGGGGGGGGGGTGGCATGAAAAGCTGGTTAGGAGCAAGGCTGCCCTCCAGAAAACTGAGATTTGGGGTGCTCAGCAGGGCCACATACTTAAGAATAGCCACGCCACATGCTCTCATGGTGATTTATCTCCCTGCATATAGTATCCCATGCAGATTCATCAGATTCAGTTACTTCTCTTGTTTGGCTTTTGTGAATACTGGCACACCTCAAATTACTACTCAGGGATGCTTGGGTATTTCATTATGTGGAGACCTGCCCATGGAAAGAACTGGGTGCCATCAACCAGCCATGGAGAACTGGCAGAAGATACTTCTAACACAACAGCCCTGTTCTCACCCCAACTTTTCCATTTGGACAGAAGATGTAAGTTTTTTCCCCCTCCAAATATACACCTTTTCTTCTCTTTGTCCTTTCCACCCCTCTCTTTATTTTGCTCAGAACACTTAGAGCAGCTGACATGAAGGAAATAAATTGGCAACAATACCTACCCACCAGCATTGTCCATATATTGACAACTGTATGCTGTTTGAATAGGTATGAGTGCATGTCTTCTCTGTTTGCTCGTTCATATATCTTTGTTTCCCTGTCAATATGCTTCTGTGAGAGTTCCTTGCTTTTTGCTCCCAACCATCCTGTACTTCCTTCATAAATCTCTCTCACAACAATGAAGCATCCCTGTATTTATACACTGTACCCGTAATGCAGAAATACATCATAGCACAGAGAAGGGGCTCATAACTGCTCTTCTGTTGTTTAATAAAGTACTCAAAATGTATGGGAAGAATGCATCAATATTGTTAAAGTTAATGACTGAATGGTTCATAACAAAAGAACAAGAAACAGAAGGAGGATGTTTACAGGAAATGAAATTGGTGTGATAAAAAGAGGGTGGGTGAGATTTCTGTGTCTAATATCCCCAGTTGTCCTGGCTAAAGGGTGGCTGGGGATTATGGAAATCCAACGTATCTCAAAGACATAAAATCAGGGATGGTTGGTATACAGCATGGGTGTCAAACTCAAGGCCCGGGGGCCAGAACTGGCCTGCGGGGTACTTAGATCCGACCCATGGGGCCGGCCTAGAAACAACAAAGGACCAGCCCACGGTAGTTCTGCCAGCAGCAACAGAGCTCAGGGACCCACCCTGTTTTTGGCCGTGATGGCCTCCTGCAGCCCTCTGCCAGTGAAAATGGGGGACAGGGGGCCACACACAGCCCCCCCCAGCTCCATTTTCACTGGGAGAGGGCTATCAAAACAAACTAAAAATTAAAAGGAGAAATGTTTCCCCCTTTTGCATTTGAGCATGCAAGAAGGAACAGGAAAGGAGAAAGGGAAAAAGATGGAAAGAGAGCAAGGAAGGAAAAATAATGAAAGAGGAAAGAAAGAAGAAAGAATGAGGGAAAGAAGAAGGAAGGAAGGAAGGAAGGAAGGAAGGAAGGAGATTACAATGAGAGGGAGGGAGGGTCTCAGGGAAGTCCTGCATTAGTACTTGGCCACCACAGATGCCTCCAACACGAGTCCTGTGTCATGCCCATGATGGCCAAGCCATGTCTGGCCCTCCAGCCCTCCAAGGTCAGACACAACCCTGATGCAGCGCTCAACAAAATCGAGTTTGACACCCCTGGTATACTGTTAAAAAAATTATAAAAGATCTGTAGGGGTCATAGTGAAAGACCTCAGAAAATAGTAACAACTTTAATTTCCAGAGATAAAGTATGTTAACATTCTCAGCAAGACATTGTAAGGAATGACAGCTCCATGGAGAAACAAATAACAGATTCACTAATCAATTTTTGATCTGCCTGTCTCATGTTTGTGGTTGTGTCTGCAGAAAGGTGAATTATGTCCATCCTTACTTTCAAAATAGGGATCAGATTTCCCTGATGCGGTTTAACAATTTTTGGGGGGGCACCTGAAAATGACTTTCAATTGATCCTTTCTGAAAGTGTCCCCAACAAAGGTATTAACCAACTCTCATCAATAACATAAGTGAAAAATTTCATATGGTGTCTCATGCACCCTTCCTCTAACTAAGCTAGTCTCTGTCTGTCATTCTGTCTCTTTCTTTCCTTTAAATATCTGCCCTCCCCTTTGTATCTTTGGATTCTCTCAAACATAGCAACATAGTCCACACCATAGTGTCACTGAGGTTTTTAATTTTTGCCATGGCCAGCACAATTCAACATGCTGAATTATCTTAAATGTCTTATGTTCGTTGTGAGGAACAGGCAAAAAAAAAAAGGATAATAGATAATCAGAGTTGGAAGGGACCTTGTAGGTCATCTGGTCCAACCCCCCACCCAAGTGGGAGACCCTACACCATTTCTGACAGATGGGAGTCCAATCTCTTCTTGAAAGTCTCAAGTGATGGCGCTCCCACAACTTCTGAAGGCAACTTCTGTTCCATTGGTTGATTGTTCTCACTGTCAGAAAGTTTCTCCTTAAAGGTGCCTTTGAAAATAGGATGAAAAGAATTTCCAAAAAATAGCAACCTTTATCATGTCCTATCAGTCTTCGATGTTCCCACCTCTCTCTAAGAATACTCCCAGACTCCTTGCACAGTAGAGAGTGAGAAATTGACAAGTGCTCTTCATTGTCAACTAAGTGGTATGAACACCAGGCAGTCTTCATGTATTATTCCTCTGATTTGCTTCTCCAGTGAGTCTGGATAGATTACTAGGTGGGGAGGGATACCAAAGTTTAGTGTCCCTAGTGGTTTAGAAGAGTTCTGACCCATCACTCCAAACACGACAAAACCTTTGATGTGAACTCTAAAGATTCCTTTATTAGGAATGCCGGAAGCCAAGCAAAAAGTCTCTCTGTCTGGAAGATAAATAGTTGTCTGCCACACTTATTCATCTCTGCCCCCTGTCTTTTATCCCCAGGGCTAGGGTGGGGCTTCCCTAGCAGTGGTGACTCTTCCTTCCCCAGGATTGGCCCATAGCTTCCCACTGCTCTCCTCTGCATTCTGCACATCTGCGCATCAGGCACTGGACCCAGCTGTTCCTCCTCTTCCTCATCAGCCACCTCCAGACCTGGGACTGTTGACTCTCCATTTGAAGTTTGATGGATGGTCCAGGCTCTGCCTCTCTCTCCCTCTCCCTCCCTCCCTCACTCTATCTCTATCTCTCTATCTCTATCTCTCTCCCTCTCCCCCCCTCTCTCTTTCCCCTCGGAGCTCTCAGGTTGTCTTGATGTTGACCCTGACTCCCAGGCCACCGCCTCCTTATCTGATTTGGCTGCTGGAGGGGCTGGCAAGCAACAGGCCCAAGCAAGTCCTGCAAAACCTCATCCTAGTCATGTGAGGCTATTGAAGTTAAAGCACCATCAAATGTATTCATTATTTGTTCTTGTTTTAACCGTTCAGTCATGTCCGACTCTTGGTGACTTTATAGGAAAACACTCTCCATACTACCCTCTCAAGCATAGCTTCTTTCAGTTGTTGCATGTTCATCTTTGTATCAGTTTTGATGGTATCAAGCCAGAGTGTTCTCTGTTGCCCCTTCTTCTTGTGCCATTAACCATTCCAAGCATCACTGACTTCTCCAATGAATTTGCATGCATGAGGTGGCGAGAGTAAATCAGACATAGTCTTATGATTTTAGCTTCTAGTGGTGTGTCTGGCTTTCATTGTTAATGGTGATTATATGCGTTTTAAGCTTTGAATAGTTAAATCTTCAAATCAATAGAGAAAACTAAAAAAGAAGGTGGATACTTTTTGGTATCTGGGATCCCATCTCCAAGGCATTGGTGACATCAATAGCGAGGTGCGAGCAAGGGTGAATGCAGCCTGCATGCGTTGGCGAGAACTCGCGTGTTATGTGAGAGACAAATGCCAACTTGTCTTAAATATTAAGATTTACAAGACAACCATCTTCCCTGTTGCACTGTATGGCACTGAATGCTGGGCAGCAACAAGAAGGACCGAAAGCTATCTCCATGCCATGGAAATGAGAATGCTCTCTTCGATATTGGGCATCTCCCTTCTTGACCACGTTGCAAATGATACCATTCCAACGCATTATGGTGTGGCACCAATTAGAAGATGAGAGAAGGCCGTCTCCGCTGGAATGGACATGTCCAGAAAGCAGCACCTTCTGTTGCCAAGACTGCCTACCAACTAGAAGTCAATGGCCGATCACCTTGCAGGCATCCAAAACAGAGATGGCAAGACATCATCAACAAAGACATGCAAGCCATGGGCCTGTGTCCTGGAGACACAGATGTTCATGCAAAGTGGCATTCAATGATCCGAAAAGCAGACTCTGCATTTGTGGGAATATGCTAGGAAGAAGAAAGGAGGGGGAGGAGAAAGGGAAGAAGCAGAAGCAGAAGCAGAAGCAGAAGCAGAAGCAGAAGCAGAAGCAGAAGCAGAAGAAGAAGAAGAAGAAGAAGAAGAAGAAGAAGAAGAAGAAGAAGAAGAAGAAGAAGAAGACGACCTTGAGCTTGTTTGGAGGTTCTAGCAGGAGAGTGCAGCTATCATATATCCTTGACCGAAGTTCGGTACACTCCTTCTATCTGGGATGATCCTCTTCCACCGAGCACGCAGCTTCGGGAGGGATGCACATGGAGCAGTGAGGGAGGAAGGGACACCTGCCTAGCCAGCCAGATCAGCTGAATCAACCCTGACGATCAGTGGGGTGACAAATATCGCAGCCAGATCGCCCTCATATCCACAGACAGCTGGCTTTTCTCTGTGGGGGCGTCTGCCCTCTGGAATGGGTTGCCTCCGGAGCTACGTATAGCCACGGACCTGGCGACCTTCAGGCGTGCCTTGAAAACCTGGCTCTTTGACCAGGCCGGCTTGGGCTGATTTTAGATTTGGGTGTTTTACTTTTTATATTAAATTTTAGGGTTTTAAGGAGGGGTTTTAAATTGATTACAGCCAGGGCCTTAGTTTAATTTTAGTTTTAACTGTTCACAATTATTGTTTTAATTGTATGGCTGTGCACCGCTCCGAGTCCTTCGGGAGAGGAGCGGTATATAAATAAATATTTATTATTATTATTATTAGTATTAGTATTAGTATTATTAGTATTAGTATTATTAGTATTAGTATTATTAGTATTAGTATTACTTCTCAGGTTTCCAAATTCTTTTAAAAAGCTGTAACCATCAGACAAGAATGCTGTAATTCCCCTTAGTCAAGTTTTTGGTTCATGATTAATTTTCCCATGTTCTTCTGTTACTTATGTTTTGGTCTGTGACCGCAAATAAAGTAATAAAAAAATAGGAGGAGGAGGAGGAGGAAGAGGAGGAGGAGGAGGAGGAGGAGAAAGAGAAGAAGGAGAAGGAGAAGGAGAAGGAGAAGGAGAAGAAGAAGAAGAAGAAGAAGAAGAAGAAGAAGAAGAAGAAGAAGAAGAAGAAGAAGAAGAAGAAGAAGAAGAAGAAGAAGAAGAAGAAGAAGAAGAAGAAGAAGAAGAAGAAGAAGAAGAAGAAGAAGAAGAAGAAGAAGAAGAAGAAGAAGAAGAAGAAGAAGAAGAAGAAGAAGAAGAAGAAGAAGAAGAAGAAGAAGAAGAAGAAGAAGAAGAAGAAGAAGAAGAAGAAGAAGAAGAAGAAGAAGAAGAAGAAGAAGAAGAAGAAGAAGAAGAAGAAGAAGAAGAAGAAGAAGAAGAAGAAGCTTTGAACAGTTAAATACATCTTCAGTCCATAAGAAATACAATTCTAGTTTCAGTTGCTTTCCTCACATCTGCGCATATTCCAAGAACAGCCGAAGGTGAATAATGATATTTCCACCTGCCATCATCCTTCTTCCTCTGTATATTGTTTCAGCCCACTTTCCTTTTGATGGACCATTGATGGACCTTCAAAAATAATCAACATCTCAGTCTATTCGCTATTATACTTTGCCTAATAATTAACTTTGGACTGATGGTGGCATTTGGAGGCTAATGATCCAATAGGTTATAACAAAGAAGACATTTGGTGTCAGCCTGTTCCTATTAAATACTTGGAGGGAACAATGCAAGGTGCCATTGATTGCATAGCCATTCAGCCTCAGTAAGAAGTGTTTTTTCACACATTGCTTAAATGATCAATCAATGCTTATGTCCTGCAGTTAATTGGCACTTAGGATAACACTCTGTGTGTAAGATAAAATATTAAAGGGGAAAACAGATTTCCAGCTGAGCAGTGATATGTCTGCACTCATAGAAAATTTGCAATTGACTGCAGTCAGGAGAACAGGAAAGAAAAGTCTTGAGAGGAGTGGGGAAAGAAAGTGAGAGGGTAGTCCTGGAAATAAGTCAACATAGCTCTTCATTGCATTTCCTTTCCTTCATTCATGGATAAAGTCAAGAAAGAACATCTCTAGCAAGCTGCAATAGTTGCTTAGCAACAGATGGTCCTTGAGGGATTTGAAGAATTTTTTCCAACATTGTGCCCCTGAATGCCATTGTCCTAGGACATCTTGTTACAATATATGTGTCAGAGCTCCAACAAATCCACCCCCATTCAAATCACAAGTCTTTAGCCTCATCTATCAAAGTAAGAAAAAAAGCTTTATTTAGAGTGGCCATGTTGGCGTCAGCTGGGTGCAGCCATCACTAAAATACATCATTCATTTTCCCCTTGACCCTGATCTTCCTCCCACCCCCTGGACATATATTCTCCAATGGGATGCATCCATAGCCAAAAGTCATCAATCATGCTGTCCAGTAATAATCTTGCGTGCCAACAGCTTCGGCTGCCTAGGCGACTATCTGAGGCATTTAAGGAATGCACTGCTTTTCCTCATTCCCTTTCTGCTGGCAGCTAAAAAGCCCAAAGGAATATTTTTTAATTGACAATATGAGGGAGAGGGAGTGGGAGGGAGGTTGGGGAAGAGAGACCGAGAGAGAGAGAGAGATTATAACAGTTGCTCTAATAATCTTGGATCTATTTACTAGCAATGGGTATCGGTATGCTGGGAAGCATAAGGTTTGCACCCTATGGTCCCTTTGAGACAAGGAAGTAAGGATGCTTGGAATATTCTATGTAGCTCCTCTTAAGATGCACAAGGGGACTTTTCAGGAATTAGTCCTCGATTTATGACCACAATTGAGCCCAAAATTTCTGTTGCTAAGTGAGAGTTGTGAAGTCAGTTTTGCTCCAGTTTGCAACTTTTCTTGCCACGCTTGTTAAGTGAATCAATGCAGTTATATTAGTTAACATAGTTGTAAAGCGAATCTGGCTTCCCCGTTGACTTGTCAGGAGATTGCAAAAAGTGATCACATGACCCTGGGACACTGCAACCGTCATAAATATGAACCAGTTGCCAAGTGATTTTTTTTTTGATCACGTGACCATAGGTGTCATGCCCCTGTTGGAGTGTGTTCCGATATCTGTGGACGTCTTCAGACCCTTATCATGCCTGGTTCCTTAATTGCGTCAGTGTGGTTGTGTTGTTTTTACTCTTTATAATTTATAATTTGTAAATTATTTTAAGTTTAAATGGCATTTCCTCCTTTTTGTAACTTCTTGTGTGGGAGTTTTTTGTCTCCAGTCAAGAATATTTGAAGCTTTGAAGCAAAGTGAAGGAATAAAAGGGGCTTCACCTGTTTTTGTAACTGTGTTTATTTTGTATCCTACCCTGGGTCATCACAATAGGTCACGTGAAAAACAGTCATAAATCACTTTTTTCGGTGCTATTGTAACTTTAAACAGTCCCTAAATGAAGTGTTGTAAGTCAAGTACTAACTGTAATCCTCTGCAGCTTGATCTGACCCTGCTTCCAGCTCAGTTTTCCTCTACCAGCTTCTCCTCATACCCCAGATTCAGTGCTGTTCTCTTCTTTTTCAGCTTTTTGGACAGTTCTTCTGCTGATGTCCGTGTAAAGTCCCAAGCCTTTTACATAATTTATCTCCAACATTTTCATTGAGTTGAAAAGTTCAGAAAGAGAGCAAGAGTCATTTCTGTGACCAATTGCCACTCTACAATTCCCTCTCACATCTTTTTTCACATCTAGATTCCCTTCCAAAAATAGCAAGCAGCAAAGAAGAACAAGTGAAAGAAAGGCGAAATGAACTAGTCCAACCCCCCCATACAAGCAGGAGACCCTACACCAAGGGTCTTCAAACTTGGCAAGTTTAAAACTTGTGGACTTCAACTCCCAGAATTCCTGAGCTAACATGACTGGAGGAAGAATTCTGGGAGTTGAAGTCCACAAGTCTTAAAGCTGTCAAGTTTGAAGACCCCTGCCCTGCACCATTTTCTGACAGATGTCAGTCCAATCTCTTCTTGAAAGCTTCCAGTGATGAAGCTTCCACAAGTTCTGAAGGCCAGCTGCTCCATTGGATGATATTCTCTGAGTCTTTTTCTTTGGATGTTGTTACTTGGAATGCTGACATTAACCCGAATCTCTAAATCTTCAATCAGTTGTCATTTTATAGTGCCTGCCCTTGGCCATGAGAGAGGGATTGGCAGGGAAAGGCAGTCAATCAAGATCCTGGATCCATTTCAATACTTTCATTTGATACTCGGTTGCCCAGGTAGTCTAGTGAGGTCTTGTGGAACTCGCATTTGGACAGCTTAGCATAGAGTTTGGTCATGACACCTCAAAGAAAAATGGCTTTGATGATGACAGGGTCCTTATTTCCAGGTTGAAACTCTCCTTGTTCAGTTTCCATCCATTATTCCTTGTCTGGCCTTCAGGTGCCTTGGGAAATGGCTTGACCCCCTTTTCTCTGTGACAGCCCCTCAAATATTGGAAGACTGCTATCATGTCTCCCCTGATCCTTCTCTTCACTAGACTAGCCATGCCCAGTTCCTGCAACCATTCATCGTGTGTTTTAGCCTCCAGTCCCCTCATCATCTTGGTTGCTCTTCTCTGCACTCTTTCTAGAGTCTCAACATCCTTTTTTATAAGTGTGGTGATCAAAACTGGATGCAGTACTCTAGGTGTGGTCTTACTACGGCTTTATAGAGTGGAATTAGTACCTCCCTGGATCTTGACTGTATCCTTCTGTTAATACAAGGATTGTATTGGCTTGTACTATGAAGGGAGGGTTATAAAGGTAGAGATGAAACAGCATATGGGGGAGGTTCAAAAATTATCCTCATGGTGCCTAGAAAACAACCTGCACTTAACATCAGCAAGACACAGGAGATGATGTTAGACTTCCGGAAGAAGAGGCAGGAACTTGCCCTACTTTACATCGAGGGGGGCTGTGTGGAGAGAGTTTCCTCCTTTAAATTCCTGGGAGTTTACCTCAGCGAAGATCTCACCTGGAAAATCAACACAACCTAGGTGACCAGAAAGGCCCAACAGAGACTCCATTTCCTCAGGGTCTTGCGAAAGAATAAAGTGGAACAATGACCGATGACCTCCTTTTCCCAGTCCACAATAGACAGCATCCTCACATATTGGATGATGGTGTAGTGTGCTGGCTTGACAGCCGCAGATAGAAAGACACTACAGACGGTGGTAAGCATAGCACAAAACACCATGGGCTGTTTCCTGATGCCACTAGATGACCTCACTAGGACTCGCTGCCTTAAAAGAGTGAGGAAAATTCTCAGGGACGACTCACACCCTGGTCAGCACTTCTTCATACTCCTACCATCGGGTAGGATATATAGAAGCATAGCCAGCTGCACCAACAGGCTGAAGAACAGTTTCTACCCGTGGGCTGTCAGGCTTCTGAACAGAAAATAACTTCATGTGAAGATAATATGATAGACTTGCAGGGCCGGCACGTTGTGCAACAAGGTCACATAGTGTAATAAGATTGGGACTGGGTTAGGGACTTCTGTCATGCCCCTGTTAGAATCTGACTCTGGGAGAGAGGAGTGGGAGTGTAGCTCCAGAGGTTGTGGAGGAAACTGGGGAAGGGCACAGGCTGGCTGGGCATTCAGAGGAAGACCCAGGCCCAACCCCTCTTCATCCTGGGGCATGCAGGGAGGAGCAGATAAGGGAGGAGCAGATAAGGGAGAAACAGGGGAGGAAAGGGCCTTGATCCCCTTCATGGGCTGCAGCTGTGAGGACTGTTTAAAAGACAAACTGCGTATAAGCCAGTGCTGGAAGCAAAACGTGAAAATATTTCTAATCTGTCAGTTCTTATCTGAGTTCTGGTGTCCTTCCCAATGTGTGTATTTTGATATTTGTGGACATCTTCAAGCCCTTATCCTGCTTTGTCGCATTAATTCTTCAGTATGATTTGTGGTTTTTTTTTCTATTTATATATGTATTTTGATTTTGAACCGAAGTTATTCTTTTTCGCAACTGTTTGTGAGGGAGTTTTTTCTCCAGTCAATGATAATTGGAGCTTTGAAGCCAAGTTGAAGGAATTAAAGGGACTTCACCTGTTTTTGTGACTTTGTTGCTTTTGTATCCCACCCTGGGTCATTACAACTTCTGTCCTCACTGTGAGTTGTGTTGTGGGTGTGGGTGTGTGTGCATGAAGGGAGGCTCTGCCAATCCCATTGTACACATGTTGTACTCTGACAATAAAGGTAATAATAATTTTGAGTACTAAGCTTTCTATGCATCCAAGTGGAGAGCTAGTCAGGCTGTTTGAAAGATGCATGAGTTAAAATGCAGAAGTACACCCAGTGCATAGGCCTTGAAGTTAGGGATTGCTCACCCCTTTTTGTAAACAAAGTCACAGAAACAATAAGCAAGGGGAGGTACTTGTGGGACCGGAAGCCTTATCTGGAATAGGAACATCAGTTTAGCATGGAAAGTTCAGTTCGGGTCAATGAATGCAATCTGCTCACTGGAGGGAGACTTTTGAATTTCTAAAACAAATGAAGAACAAAGCGAAGATCTCGTGCACTTAATTTGATCAGAAGGAGTCCAGGCTGTTAAATGTAAATTAAATTGTAAACAGGCAGGCAATGCGGTGGCAGGACAAAGACTGTGTTGGTAATATTTGACTGTTAACATCTAACTAAAACTTTTATGGGAAAAAATTGCCGTGGGGGACCAATTGCTGCTAGTTGGTATTCACTAATGGTTTCTATTGAATGAATGGAGCAGAATGAAATCATAGTCATTGTAACTCAAAAAGAAATGTTGCATTTGTATGAGTGCAAAGAAACAACGGATATTGAAAAAAAAAATGTCACTAGGAAAGGTGCTCAGCTAGACACAAAAAGCACGTTAGATATTCTGGTTTTCTTGGGCTGAGTAACTGAAAGGGAAAGGGGAAAAAAGCAGAGAATAAAGGAGTTCCTGGTTGTGTCTAAGCTTGATTGTTGTCTTGGAGATCTTTTAATACCCAAACTAGGTAACATCATCAGACTGATGATGAGAGCACCAAGGATCCCTCATTTCAACCCTCAGCTACAAATATTCTAATTCATTAGAGAATAAAGGATAAGAATATTTCAATGACGACAAAGGCCAGGATGTTCAAAATAATATATTTTCAGGTGCAATCTAGGACTGTGAAAGTCAAACCCTGAGAAAATACAAGAGAAATAAGATAAACACCTTCAAATTGTGGATGTAGAGACGGTGAGGAGCAGCTTGGATTGTAGAAAGAGACGATTGATTGATTTTAGAGAAAACAGAAGCTGACTGCTCCTTTGAGATAACAGCAGCAAGCCAAATCTTACATCCTTTGGTCATGTGATACGAGTGAATGAGAAGTGGGTATTTAGCTGGTTCTGACCAATTCTGGAGAACCGGTAGTGGAAATTTTGAGTAATTTGGAGAACCAGACAATGCCACTTCTGACTGGCCTTCCCCCATCTATTCTCTGCCTCCTGAGTCCCAGCTGATTGTCTTCTTTGGTTGCCCTGTATAGGAGAACAGAGCTGGAAAGCAGGTTAGTGGGGTGGGCAGGGAATGGGGATTTTGCAGTAACCTTCTCCTAGGAATGGAGTGGCAATGGAGATTTTGCAATATCCTTCCCCAGCCATGCCTACCAATCCACACCACACCCACCAAGCCACACCATATCCACCAAGCCACACCCACAGAACCGGTAGTAGAAAAAAATTGAATACCACCACTGAACAAAACCTAAAAAAGAGGAGTCCTGAGAAATAACAACAACCAAAAATTGCAACCCCAAATGGGAGTTGGTTACTCTCTCTGACCAAAAATGGATTGAAACTAATCAAAGAAAGAACGAAAGAGAAATTTCCTAACAGTGAGAAGAATTAATCGGCTTGCCTCCAGAAGTTGTGGGTGCTCCATAATTGGAGTCTTTTAGGAAGAAACTGGGCCGCCGCTTGTATGAGATGGTAAAGGGTCTCCTACCCAAAAAGGAAGTTGAACTTGACAACCTCCACGGTCCCTCCATGGAAAGCAGGTTAGTGGGGTGGGGAGGGAATGGGATTTTGCAGTAACCTTCCCCAGGAGTGGGGAGGGAATGTAGATTTTACAGTATCCTTTCCCTGCTGTGTCCACCAAGCCACGCCCACCAAGCCACACCCACAGAACTGGTAGTAAAAAAATTTGAATCGCACCACTGGAGTGAATGAAGGATTAGAAATTATGGGTAGCAAACTTGAAAGAATAGAAAGGAAAATCCACGGATAAAATGGACAGATTGGATAAAATAAACCTCTGGAATGTCCTGGAAGAACTGCAGTCAGCCATCAAGGGAAGTCCCATTTCTTCAAGTAGCCATCATAAGGCAAGTCCAACTCAAAGGCCTCTGACTAAATCACCTGAGAATGTAACTACTTCCATTTAGTTTGCTCTCATTTTGCCCAGTGTACCATACTTTTCATGGTGGGAAAACTGGGTTCACTTTAGCAACCCTTCCTTCTTCCTGTGATATATCAGAGGAACTGGGATCATTAGTGAATTACCCTCAAAAACATTCTCCTGAGAAGTGGAGCTATGGATCATTCTGATATTTGAGTAATTTTGATTAAACGCATCGCTTCATTATTATTCTCCTTCATGACACCAAGCCTGATAAAGGCAGGACGGTGACTTGTGAATACCTGTATAGGAAACACCTGGAGACAAACCATTATTATACATCACAATCACTTTGATTGTAAATAGCACTTAGATTTATATACTGCTTCACAGTGCTTTACAGCCTTCTCTAAGCGGTTTACAGGGTCAGCATATTGCCCCCAACAATCTGGACCTTCATTTTACCCACCTCAGAAAGATAGAAGGCTGAGTCAACATTGAGCTGGTGGGAATCTAACTGCCAAACTGCTGGCAGCCAGCAATCAGCAGAAGTAGCCTGCAGTACTGCATTCTAACCACTGTGCACCGCGGCTCTTATAGTGTTTCCCAATGTTTCCAGCAATGCAAAGGAAACTGAAGTAATAATGTGATTGCAATAACCTTTTTTTATTGTGTTCACCTCTTTTATTAAATTTCCCAACTGCACTCAGTCTGATGATGCATATGTCAAAAAACAACATTGTTTCACTTCTGATTTGTTGCAAAATGTAAAAGACACTTCAAATCTCACACAAAAGAAAATAAACTTTTAAGCTGCTTTTAAAATAGGTTGAAAAGAAAGACAACTGAGTTTGAGTTTAAGCAAGAGTTTCACTTCCACCATCTGCAAATTGGCATAGAGGATAATTTTTCTGAAGCACTTTTGCTACCTAATATTTTCAAATTGGTTTTGAATCCCTAGATCAACTGGAATAAAAATCCATCTGAAAAGCTGGGAGCCAAATCAGAAAGCACTGATTATTTTTACTTTAGAGAAACAAACAAACAATATGGAAGTTTGTTTACCAATACTTAAAATACGACTAAGATTATGTAACACATAATAACACATAATTCTGTAAATAAATGGCTTATAGCATTCATATTGGACCACAATACAAAATTTAAGACACCTTCCCGACTCTTGCAAAGAAATTAGAAGTCATGAAAGAAATCCTTCCAATTACAACTTCAGCAGTAGATAAATAACTACCTTGTGAGATTTCTTCAGTTAGTTACAGTAAGATCAAGGCAGTGATTTATTGCAATACAACGTTGAAGCTTATTAAACTCCAGTTTCTCTTTTCAAAGTATTTTTCTGGACCAGCTCTAGCTAAAAAAAATCAGTATATTATCAAGCATTGACAAGGTCAACTTTCTCTGTGTTTCCTGTTGTATTCTGATGAAAACCAGGTAGCTAGTTGCAATGAGAACTGATCAATGTGAATCACTGCCATGAATATTCAGTATAATTAACAAACATACAGCCAGTCTAGATATGTCAAGTAGCAATGATATTTTACATTACCACAATATAATGATTGAATGTAAATTAGATGAAGCCGTCAGAAATCCACTTACAGATTACAGATTAGCAGAGTTGGAAGGAACCTTGTAGATCATCTAGTTCAAACCCCCACCAACGAAGCAGACCCTACACTATTTCTGACAAATGGCAGTCCAGTCTCTTCTTGAAAATTTCCAATGATGAAGCTCCTACAACTTAGGAAAGCAAGCTGTTCCATTGGTTAATGGACTGGTTCTCACTGTTCGAAAATGTCTCATTTCCAGGTTGAACCTCTCCTTGATTATTTGCCATCCATTATTCTTTGTCTGGCCTTCAGGTGCTTTGGATAATAGCTTGACCCCTCTCCTCTCTATAGCAGCCCCTCAAATATTGGAAGACTGCTATCATGTCTCCCCTGATCTTCATTAGACTAGCCATCCCAGCAACCGTTCTTCATATGTTTTAGTCTCCAGACCCTTAATTATTCTGGTTGCTCTTCTCTGCACTTTTTCTAGAGCCTCGACATCTTTTTTATACTTTTTTTTGTAGTGTGGCCTTACTAAGGTTTTATAGAGTGGTATCAGTACCTCATTTGATCTTGATTATATTAATAATAAGTTTTTAATGCATATAATATAATAATAATTAAAAAGTTGTTAATGCAACGTAGGATTGCACTGGCTTTTTTGGCTGCCGCTGCAGTGTTGGCTCATATTTAATTGGTTGTCTACCAAGACTCCATCTTAATCTGAATCCTAATTGTGCACATATTTGGAATGAGATTGTTTAAATATGTTTACAGATAGCAAAAGCTTTGCTACATTGTACAACATAGTTAAGTATCAGGACATGAGAAAAATGTACAAGATGATCCAGTGAACACCAATATTTTAATCTTCATTGGTTTGCATTTTTTTTCACCTCTTTTGGATTGTGGCAGTTGGAAAATGAAGGCAAGTCAAATCTTGAGAGTCCTCCTTCAATTTTGCAGTTGCAGTTATGCTATTAATGAGAAATCAGTGTTTTTACCTCCTTATTTACATTTACCCCCAGAATGCGCTGGAGTTGGGTGGGCAATAAATGTAATAAATATTTATTCCTTCTCTGAAAATAACCTGCAGTGATTAAAAAAAAAACACAATTATTTGATCTGTGCTAAATTTTTCTGGGTTTGATCAATATGTAATTGTGGATTTTAAATGTCAGCAACTGGACTGAAATAAATTGTTTCCTTCTGGATCCGTTTCTCCTCAGTTTTAAGATGGCATCCAGAGCTATAGGAATTTTGAGAGAATAAAGGTAGAATTAGATAACTGGAAAAAGAGATAGTTTAATATAATAGATAAAAGAGAAATGATTAAGAGGAAAGGTCAAAAAATGATAGAAAATGGAAGACAAGCTAAAAAGAGATTAATTAATGCTTTACTGAGAGTTAGAGACGATGGCTGAAGAGGGGAAAGATAAAGATTCCACATGAATGGGTGTACTATAATCTAAGATATAGAAGCATTAATTCTAATAAACACAAAATTAATATTTTATTATAGGATTATTATCAAAGATATACAAATCGTAAATTGTAAAAAGCAAGGATTTAATGTGGTAATTGTAAGAAACATGAAATTAAGATCTTAATATAGGACAGGGGTGGGATTTAAATTTCTTAACAACCAGCTTTGTGGGCATGGCCTAATTTGTGGGTGTGGCTTGGTGGTCATGTGACTGGGCTGGGAGTGGCTTGCTGATTGGGCGTGGCTATGTGGTTATTTATAGTAACAGATAAATAAAAATTATTTTACTATTCATCTTGATGTTTTTTTAAGCAAAGGAGAAAGAAACATCAAGATGAATAGTAAAATAATTTTTATTCATGTATTTATTTCTTTAGTATCTGTTCTGTTTTTATGATTAATAAAAACAAAAACAGATAGTAAAAAAATAAATTCATAAATATAAAAAAGCAACTTACCAAAAAGGAGACAAGCATGTTGGCTAGGCAACTATGCCGGGGTCCTCCTAGTCTTATAGCTTGCTGTGGTGAGTACGGCCGGCCCAGGAGTTGGCTCTCGACTGGGCTGGTGGCGGAGGTGGCAGGGGGAGATAGGGACCGGGCCAGCAGCAGGAATTGCTGCTTTGCCTCCTCACTACCAATCGGTGGTGGGAAGGCAAGGCAGCAACCCTTGGGCTTCAGCGGGTGAGGGAAGGTGACGGGCCAGCGCTGGCAGCTGCCATGTGGGCAAGGCAATGGCACCCACCCTGAGAGTTGGCTGGCGGCAGCGGCAGTAAGAAGAGGTAGGGGACCAGGCCAACAGGAGCTGCTGCTTTGCCTCCTCACTACCAATTGGTGGTGGGAAGGCAAGGCAGCAACAATGGAGGGCTGCGGGCGAGGGAAGATGGGGCAAGCAAGGCAGGGAGCGTCAGCAAGGGCGGTCAACCGGGACTAGTGGCGGTAGGTAGGCGACCGGGTTGGAGGTCATACTTACCGATCTGCGTCTTCAGAGGCCAGCGGCGGGTTAGGCAGTCCGGGTGGGCAAGGACAGCTAGCGGCAGCAGCGGGACGTAGGCAGGGCAAGGCCAGGTGGCTGGGCAAGAATGGTTAGCAGCAGTGGTGACCGGGGCTTGCGTCTTGCTCTCACTCAGCAGGGCAGCATAAGGCAGGCAGGGACGGACAGCTGGCTGGCTGGGCTGCTGCTGCTGCTGGTGTGAGCAATGACACCATGTGGGTAAATTTTTGTAATTAGTACACATGTGTTATAAGTAGGGGTGGGGTGGGAAGGGCGGGGGAGAATGAGAAGGGGATTTTCACCCAGGCGCAGTAAAAAACAATCCATTTTTTAAAAAATAGGTTTTTTTTACTTTGGAGCAGTGGATAGGGGCCGGGGCAGTGAAGGGAGGGGTGGGTGGGGGAGAATGAGGAAGGGATTTTCGCGCATGCGCAGTAATAAAAACTGGTTTTTGGCCCATAGGAGCGACAGAGAGGAGCGTGGCCAAGCAGGGGTCGGTTTTACCGGTTCTTAGAACTACCGGGTGACGTTAACAACTGGTTCTATAGAACCAGTGTAAATCGGTAGAAACCCACCCCTGTTATAGGATTATTATGTAAGCTATATAACTGCTAAATGTAATATGCATAAAGTCAATATTGTAGGGAAAGAAATGACAGAATCTGATAGAAAGAAACTATAGCATATGGTAACAGATAAAAGTGATTAGATTATTAGTAGAATTGTACAATTAGTTAAATGAAAATAGAATGGAAATTATGATGTGTGTATTATAATGAGATTGGAAAGGGGCTTTGTTTTTTTAAAAAAACATAAAGGTGGCATAATTAAAAACTAAAAAGGGGGTTAAATAATGGGCAATATAAATTAATATGAATGATTAGAATGATATTATTAATTTGTTAAACATTGCAAATATGACAATCAATATAATGATTATAACAAAAGAAGCGATGTTAAGAATATATAGATTCACATAAAATAATATATGGGAATACTGGATGTTAAAGATTGATAATATGTATTAATATCAAACTAGATTAAGAAAGCTAATAGTACCAATACGAAACTATTGTCATGTTTGTTGTTAAGATGTAAAATAACTTGGAACCACACTGTTCACACAATGATGTTTGTAGAAATAAAAAATAAAAAAATGTATTTTAAAAAAAAAGACCTATAGCAGCGATGGCGAATCTTTTTGTTGTGGTGTGTCAAAAGCACGCACATTGCGGCACCCACAATGCAATGTGCCCCCCTCACATGTGTGTGCAACACCTCTGCCCCACTCCGTTACCTGCACTGCGCATGCGTGCATCTCCCAGCTGATTTCCGGAAGGCCCATTTTTCGACTTCCTGAGGCTGCAGAGGTTTCTCTCGAGCCTCCGGGAGGGCAAAAACAGCCTTAAACCGGTCAAAAATCAGCTGGGAGGCATGCGCATGCACAGTGCAGGTAAGTTTTGCTGTAGTTCGCGTGTCCGCACAAATGGCTCTGCATGCCACCTGTGCGCGTGCCATTGGTTTGCCATCACAGAGCTATAGGAACCAAACACCAATGACAGCCCATGGGTGCCCATCTATAAGAGGGGGTTTCATGTGATATCGTGTCATTTGATGTCATCATCCCAATGGTGCAAAATTCTGAACTGGCTTCACACGAGCATGGAATTCTGTCTTCGTGTTGTGGTTAGCCGGCAGCAGGTGCGGACGGTGGAGGAGAGCGAGGACTCGGATGAGGGGCCGGGACCATCAGGGACTGGACTGCTGCCTTCAGGGATTGTGGGGGCTGGCAGCAGTGATGAGGAGGTTCCCGAGGAGCCTGTGCCAAGTGCGCATGAGTGCAGGATGATTCGTAGAAGAGAACAGCTGGAGCAGCACAGGCGAGTTGGAAGTAAGGATGCAATATAATGGCCCCTCCCTCCAGGGAATATAAGCCTGGTTTCAAAAGGGTTTTGCCTTTGCAGAGGGCAAAAACGCTCTAAGGACCCAGCATCTGTGTAGAGACTCCGGATTATCTGAAGAATTCTGTCAAGGCTTTTCTGGTTGGACTGAAAACCATCTTTTATCTACAAAGAAGTGTATTTGTAGATTAAAGCTGCGTTTGTTTGAGATTTTCTTGCTGGTAACAGGGTTGGGTCAGAACACTTTGGGGTGATGACATCATGCCTGCAATGACCTTTTAACATTCTTGTGGCATCCACCTGATCGCTGTGGCTGCACCACACACAACATCCTCTAATATCCCATCAGTCTGTCCTTTTCAGTCAGACTGCTGATAAAATTAACTGTTGTCCTCTGCCGTTTCTGAAGCTCTTGAGGTCTGAATAATAGCTTCTTTCAGTCTGATTAGAGAGAGAAAGAGAGAGAGCAAAAGCTGGGTATTGTGATAACTGGGAGGAATCATTTGTTAGATGGCAACAGGGCTGCACCTGTATTGGATTGAAGAACAGTGTCCTCCTCCTACTTCCACATACCCCTCACCCTCCTGAAGCAGAACAGCAATCTGAATTGTGCCATGGACAAATGCATCAACTCTGACCACTTATCTTTGATCGTTCCACCCCTAAGAGAATGCTTCATTCTTGCCTTAGGATGGTGTGGAGTTATCTAATGGATATATTGGATTCCAAAGTGGGGTTCAACTGTGATGGCTTTCAAATACCTGTTTCTTGCAGAGAGAACTTCAATATTTTGTAGTGTCCATTTCAAATAACAGTTTCCACACCTCATTTTGTAAGAACCCATCTCAAAGGTTCATCTACAGCAGGGGTCCCCAAACTTGGCAACTTTAAGACTTGTGCACTTCAACTCCCTGGGAGTTGAAATCCACAAGTCTTAAAGTTGCCAAGTTTGGAGACCTCTGATCTACAGCAATGTGTAGGGAGAGACTTTAAAATCCAGACTGTTCTGGATGAACAACAAGCTCTTTTTATCATCATAGCTTCTATCCAATCTCTATTGAATGACTTCTAAGGCTATGCACCCACAAACCAAGTAGGCTGGGCCAGTTTCACTCAGCCCAACTCATAACCCATTTTTGAAACTATTAAAGAACCATTCAAAACTATTTTGCCATTTTATACAATCTTGAGTTCCAGGCCAGTTTCAGAAATGAAAATAAGTTGCTCTTCGCACTGCTTTTTTCAGAACTAAGCTAAGCTTTCCCTTTTTTCAAGCTCTTAAAAGAGCTTTAATCTTTGATCTGATTGGGTTTTATGTGATTTAATCTGTCTTTTAAAAAGGCTTGTGCCCTTAAATGATTTTGTGAATGTGGATTACGGAATGTGAATTGTATATAGCATGTTTGCATCAAAAATCATATTTCATGGGCGAATCATGTATTGGAAATAAATAAAATAACTTTTGTTTTTAGTCAGAATATTGGGTTTTTTATCAGTATGTATTTATAAGGTCTGCTGAGGACTGGAAAACTAAGGATGTAATTTTTTCATGACTGGAGTCTCTTTTTCCAACTCTAAAAAAAACAACAACTAGCAAGCCATTTCTGAGTATGTTGTCAAGGAAATGGACTTCTCGATGTAATTGCCAAAACTGACTTGAAAATTGATAACTGCATTGTGTATGTTGCCTTGAGTTTCTGAATGAAAGGTAGGATATGAATCACATAAATAAATAGATGTCTTCATCAGTTTTTTGATGTTAGAAGAAAACAAGCTTATTAATTACAAAGTACATCAACTAGAGTTGATTAATTCACTTTAATTACATTTAAATGAAGCTAAGTCAAATAGGGTAGGTGGTGGCTCAGTGGCTAAGATGTTGAGCTTGTCAATCAGAAAGGTCGGCAGTTTGGCGGTTCAAATCCTTAGCGCTGTGGAATGGAGTGAGCTCCTGTTACTTGTCCTAGCTTCTGCCAACCTAGCAGTTCAAAAGCATGTAAAAATGCAAATGGAAAAATAGGGACCCCTTTGGTGGGAAGGTAACAATGTTCTGTGTGCCTTCGGCGTTTAGTCATGCCAGCCACGTGATGTCTTCAGACAGCGCTGGCTCTTTGGCTTTGTAATGGAGACGAGCACCGCCCCCTAGAGCCGGAAATGACTAGCACGTATGTGCGAGGGGAACCTTTACCTTTAAGTTAAATGTAGTTTTGGTCCTGGCATCACTTATGAGTCCTGGGACACCTGGAGTAGACCTCTTCTAAAGTCTAGGATGGTCTTTGATCTGAAAAATGGTTCCTCCCTATATTAGACAATCATTCCCAGATACAATAATATGGGCTTGGAGGGCTCAACTTTCTTTTCTCTCAAACACCATGGCTGAGAGTAACGGCAGAAAGATTGGCAGAATAATTTGGACAAAATCTTTGTAGACCATAGCTGGTAGAGCTTCTAATTTTCTCATAATCAAGGGGCTCTCTATAGATGGAAGGAAGTGAGTGATCGTTTATTTCTTTATCAAATTTATATAGCCCCACCTCACACTGTGACCTTAAATGACGTAGAACAATGTTAAAAGTAGTAATCCATCCTAAATCATCATTATTATACTTATTTAAAGTTTAAAAAAAAACTATGAAAGCAAAACTAAAAAAGAAGGAATATTAAGTGGAGATGTTAATAGCAGTGTTAATAATTCATCTTTTGGAGTCCTGTGATGTCTTCTGTAGATGATGTTTCCTCCATGTTTTTCTCAGAGGCTGGCTCGAGGAAGAATGGGATCATTCCTGGCACATCAGGAATTACTGATCCTGATCTGCCAGCAGAACAGGCCTCGGATGGGGAGAGCTTGCAGGCCAGTGAAGAAGAGGGGGAGGAGCTGCCTGCTATTTTGATTCCAGAGTACACAGGGCAGAGAGGAGGAGGTCTGCCAGTTTACTCAGGAAAAAGCCCTGCCTCTTTTGATGGGCTGCACCGGGAGCTATTTAGCAGGCAGAGGGCGGTGTTGCTGGAAGCAACGTGTGTGAGTCATGGTCAGTTGTTTGTTTGTGTTTCTGAGACACTGCAGTTTGCGAGCTATGTGGCTTTAATTTAAGTTGCCGGGAGATTCTGTGTTCCTGTTTTGGACCCTGTTTGAGCAGCTGGTTATCTGTTTGATGGGCTAATTGGCCATTGTCTGGAAGTTCAGCCTGGGGCTTGTTCGTGGCTGGCTTCGCTTAGAAACGACACTCTGAACTCCTGTCCTGGGCTGTTCCTGTGAATTTTATTTGTAAACTCTGAAACTCTGACTATTGGATTGGCTGACAAACCTAGTGGGAGGCTCCAAACCTCAGATTGGATTTTGGCTTCTCTTTTGAAACTACCCAGGCAGACTACCTGAGACTGTTTTGATTTTGCTGCATGTTCATTTCCTTGTTTTCTACTTGATCTTGAGCAGGGGTGGGATTCAAAACTCCCAGCAACTGGTTCGCTGCCCAGTTGCTGGGTGGGTGTGGCCATGGTGGGCGTGGCCTACCAGGATTTCCAAGAGGGCTGTTTTTTGCCTTCCCAAGGGTCCAGAGGCTTTCCTCGGGCCTCTGAGAGGGCGAAAATCTCTCAGGCTCTGGAGGCCCTCCAGAAGCCAGAAACAGGCCCGTTTCCGGACTTCCGGTACTTCCGGGAGGGCCATTTTTTTGCCTTCCCAAGGGTCTGAAGGCTTCCCTCAGGCCTATGGGAGGACGAAAATGGCCACTGGGCCCTGGAGGCCCTCCAGAAGCTGGAAACAGGCCCATTTCTGGACTTCCGGTACTTCCAGAAGGCCCATTTTATCCACTCCCAGAGCCTCCATGCAGACTTTGCACTTAACTGCATCGAAAATGGGCCACATGGAGACTCCGGGGGGGGGGGGGGGGGCAGGGCCAGCCAGTCAGTTCAAATACCAGTTCGGCAAACCAGATGCATATTTAACATTAGGTTCTCTCGAACCGGTCCAAACCAGTAGAATCCCACCCCTGGTCTTGAGCCAATTGCTATTCTAATCTAGCAGCTGTAGTGAGTTGAAACCTGAAACAGAACTACTGGGGGAAACAATAAAATAAAGCTTTCTCTAAATCAACATTGACATATATGTACTGGTGATCACCCCAGGCCTGATGACCCAAGGAAGATGTGATTGTCCCTCATTACCCCAGTTATTGGGGTATTTGGCTAACTGAACTGCAACAACATCCCGATGGAACGATTTCCTTCCCTCTAGGAAAGAGAAACCATCAAATGTTCTGGAATGGGATGAGAACCATTGGTTTTCATTGTGAACTTCATGTGTGACCTGCCTTTAACTACTTCATTCATCTACCTGTATTTCTTTCTTCCTTAAGAATATGGTTTTCTACCTTATTTTGCGGTCTGCTTTTTTCCAGTTTTTATGGATTTATTACTGTTTTACTTGTGTCACGTTGATTGTTTCTATACATCCTTTCTGGAGCCTAATGTTGGCTAAAGAAAAGGGACATTCTTAAAGTAAGTATCTGTGATCTTCCTCTATCAGTTAAAGTGTGACATAATTATGGCCTTGCGCTATCCATTAAATCAAAAATAATTGCATATTTGGCTGCCTACTCTGGGATTATAATTGCTATAGCAATTCTGTCTTCCAGTTTTCTTTTGCAAATCCTTCACTAGTAGAGGACAAAGTCCAAGCTAATTCTATGCAAAGGAATCAAGATTTTCTTGCTGTCTTTTTTAGGTATAAGCTTCGGCTATGATCAATTATCCTTCTTTAGCTGATTGGCTCTCTGGTTGCCATTATATTTTGATGTATGATTCTTTCTGTTTGCTCCTTCTAGTATGATATTGACTTCATGTCCTACAGATTTTTATTTTTCATGGAAATTAGCAAGAGTCATTTGTATTCTAAACTTGCTAGGAAGCGCATTTGCCTTATCTTTTTACATCTGTCTTGGTACCACTGTTGATAGCATTACATCTGTTTCCAAATCTTCTCCCAGCACATTTCTCATAACTAATAACACAGGACACCATGCATTTATCATCTTCAGAGGCGATATTATTATCTGTTCCAGATCGCACTGTGTGCATCAGTTAGTAAAGCCTGTGGACTTGAGACTATTGTATGCCTGGGTGTTGTGTCATAGCTTGAATTCCAGGATTTTATTACATGTCTGTTCTCAAATCATTTCTTCCACAAGTGATGTTCCGTGTTTAATATCCACGTCTGAGAAACTATCACATCTGAGGCAACTGGAAGGGGACAACAATTTCCTTTGGTCTTGATAATCAGTACATAAATCAGACACATAGGTTGGTTTTCAAATTGGGATAAATTTTGCTTATTTATCTCACTTTCTTCATCCCGAACTATTTTGTGCCAAGTATTTTAATATATCTGAGGAAGAGTTTGGAGTCTTACAACAGGTTATCTGACTAACACAAGAGTCTTGGCTCTATAGCCAGAAAATTGACCATGTGTTCTGACTCACGCCCTTTTCCGACAAATCAAACACAATTCAAAAAGAACAGAAAACTTGTAATGCTTTTACAAAATAATCAGCTGTGATAAGCACAAGTCTTGCCAAGCTGTGCAAAAACTTGCCAAAAACTAACAGACAAGAAATAATTTGCAAAATAAGAATCTTCAAATACAAACTCAGGATACTGGAATGTCCACAAGGCTGGGTCTTCAAAATGTCTTTGCCTTCTGCAAAGAAGGATAGTTTCACAGCGGGCTTTTTTCTTCTGGAAGGAGGGGCCATTACCTTGCTGCCTTACTCCTGGATCGCCCATGCTGTTGTAACTGCTCTTTCCTCCGAGCAATCCTGTGCTCACGCACACTTAACACAGGCTCCTTGGGAACCTCCTCATCACTGCTGCCATCCCCCACAATCTCTGAAGGCATCAGTCCACTCCCTAATGGTCCTGGCCCCTCATCTACGTCATCACTCTCCTCAGCAGTCCACACCTGCTGCCGGCTAACCACAACACCATGCCTCTGTACAATAGGAAAATTATTGTCAGAAAACTGAATCCAAATGAGTTCTATGAAAGATAAGGCACCAATCCTTCCATTTGGGAATAAAACTTATATTATTTATTAAATCATCTTATTATTGCCAACACCAGCTCTCTCCTTTCCTGCCCAGAAAGCATTCAGAAATCTGCAACAATGAAAATAAATTAATATTTCTACATCCTTTCCTGCCAGTCACATGCCTCCATTGCTAATGGGGGGGTATTAAAGGTTCCCCCCATTTTTTCCAAGCTTCCAGTATAAAAGGGCTGAAATTTTTTTGTTTAAAGTCAAAATAAATGAATCCAGTGAGTTCAGCCTATTACTGAAGAATGTGGTCTCTGCGGTAGTTATTTCTATGGCCAAAACTCTCGGGCTAAATATAATTTATGCATTTGATCATTTTCATGACAAGGATACTTTCCAAATGAATGACACTGAGATATTATCTTTAAAGTGTGTTCTGTTCAGTGGATCTTTTTTTTCTTTCTTATTTAAAATTTTCTGTAAGATAGATGTCTCCACCTGCATTCTTTAAAGCTAAAATCTCATGTCTAAAAAATAATAATTGCAGCTGCACTTTATTGCTAATGCATAATCTCTTCTCCCCATCTTTTATAATGACATTTATTGGAAAAAAAAGTTTTATTATCCTATCTTTTGTTATGGTAAGATTCAAATGTTGTTCCCCAGTACTAAATAAAGAGTGTTTGTGTGTGAATAAAATTCTAATGTAATTAAAAGGTAATATAGAACATAATAGGATAGAAAGTCCCACTCTCCTTATCAAAGCATTTTAAAGTTTTATTTCCATCCTCCCTTTGTCCACCTCCAATCCGGCTGCACTTAGATTCAACCAAGGATGCATTTGATGTATATGAATTGCCGTTGAGCCACTTCCTTCTATTTTACATTTTAACACATCCTGGCAGTTCAGTTTAATTTCTTAAGACTTCTCTAGATACTGCAGCCTTCTCCACCACTTTTAAAACTCTTGAGGTGTCTTCCTATCTTGTTGTTATACAGAATCAAGAACAGTCTTTTAAAACAAGAACAAATCTTGCTTTTCCACTTGCAGTCGATAAATTATCTTCCTTATGCACTTGCAGTTACTTCTCTTCCCTCCTCTCTCCCTCCCTCCCTCCCTGTTCTTACAGCAGATTGAATTTCATTGGAGTTTAAGTCTTATCTCTACAGATAACTAACAGTTGTTTTACCTCACAGCTACTCAACCTGAGGTCCTTTGAAGAGCTATATTTTAAGTTGCTGTCCTTATCCATTTTGTAAGCGTTTCCTCTTAGCTGGGTGTGTTCCCTGAAAAGAAATGATTCTTGAACAAAGCCTATTTGCACAGGGACAAAGATTTCGCAGAAGTGCTGACACCTCCGCATCCAAGTAATCTATCTGCTTAATTAAAGCTACACATTTATGCTTCTTCCCTGAGAGGATATTGCATCCAGATGTTTGAATTGCGCTCTCATTCCTAAAATGTTACAAAAAAATCCCACACAACACTCCATCAGCTTTAAGCCAGTTTAACTTTTGATTATATTCTAAGCTCTCCAGAGTTGCTGTATCAGCGAGATGGGCGGCATAGAAATTTAATAAATAAAAATATGATACCCCATATTTAGATACTGAAGCTGAAATACTTTGGTCACCAAATGAGAGGAGAGGACTCCTTGGAAAAGACCATGTTTTGGGGAAAGATGGCATGCAAAAGGAGAAGAAGACAGCAGAGTGCCTGTCGGAACATAGGCTTCCTTAGAAACCATAAAACACACTCTTAGTTCTGGCAAAACCTTTTTTATTTCCATGGCTGTGAATTATGTTCATTCACAGCCTGCAAGGCTTCACAAACAGTCTTTTAGGGGAATTTTTATAAACAGCCACCTTATCGCATTTGGAATGCGGCCAGACGCAGGGCAAGGCCAAACTTGACACAGAGTCAAACAGAACTTTTCAAAGCTTGAACTGACCAGACGAACTAATTGCTTCCTGCACAAGCTCACGGCCCGTTCATTCCTCTTCTCTGTCCTATGGGAGGGGCCAATCATCTCTGAGGTGTGGCCTTACTCCTGAGTCAACCCTGCTTTCCCAGTTGTTCTTGTCTTCTGGTAGCCCTGCGCATATGCAGGCTGGGAACCGGTTCCAGACACTCTCCCGCCTCACTGCTGTCTGAGTCTGAAGGTAGCTGATGACTGCCAGTCTGCCCTGGCCCCATCTCTGCCTCTGATGAAGAGCCCTTGTCCGAGCCTTCCTCAGCCTCCAGGACTGGCCCTGGTTCCTCCCCAACCTCCTCTCTATTGTCCGATTCTGCTGCCAGCTTCGTCAGACTGAACAACAAAAATTTATGGGGCCAGCAGCTTAGCATCTCCTAATTGTTCTTTGAGAAATTTACAGTAGACAAATGCTGAAATAGCAATAGCACTTAGACTTCTATACCGCTTTATAGTGCTTTATAGCCCTCTCTAAGTGGTTTACAGAGTCAGCATAATGTCCCCAACAATTTGCGGCCCATTCTGGATCGGGATGCCCTTCGCATGGTCACATCCGCCCTCGTTATCTCCCGTCTGGACTATGCCAATGCTCTCTACATGGAGCTCCCCTTGAAGAGCACCCAGAGGCTCCAGTTGGTGCAAAATACCCACTCTTGCATGAGCTGCATTGGCTCCCGGTAGCCTTCCGGGTGCGATTCAAGATATTGGTGACGACCTTTAAAGCTCTCCATGGCTTGGGACCTGGGTAGTTACGGGACCGCCTACTGCCGTCATCGATCTCCCGTCACCCAGTATGCTCCCATAGGGTAGGCCTCCTTGGGGTGCTGCCAGCTGGATGGATGGCAACCCTGAGGGTACGGGCCTTCTCCTTGGGGGCACCCTCCCTCTGGAATGAGCTGCCCTCGGAGATGAGGATCATTCCTGACCTTTTGGCCTTTCGGCGTGCGTTGAAAACATACTTATTTCATCAAGCCGGTCTGGCCTAGGATTTTATAGGGTTAATTTGGTTTTAATGGGTTTTAATCTTTTATATTCTTGATTGAATTTTATATGGAGCCACTATATTTAATCTTTTTAATTATTTTTTAAATATTGTATTTATATCATTTTTTAAGTTTGGCTGTACACCGCCCCGAGTCCCGGTAGGGAGAGGGGCGGTATAGAAAACTAATAAAATAAATAAATAAATAAATTTTACCACCTCGGAAGGGTGGAAGGCTGAGTCAACCTTGAGCCTGGCGGGATTTGAACTGCCAAATTGTAGGCAGCTGGCTGCAGCAGAACTAGCTTGCAGTACTGCACTCTAACCACTGTGCCACAGAGGCTCTGGTGAAATGCTTCTAATTTTCTCATCTTTAAAAATTGTGGAATGAAAGTATCCTTCGGAACAAACTTTTAATATTTAGTGTATATACACTCACACTCACTCACACGGACACCAAGAATAGATGTTGGACTACCCATATATGTTACTGTTGTTTAACTGTTAAGCAAATTCATTCATTCATTCTCGCATTCAGTTTATATATTATATGACCCATCTCACATACCTGAGCCTAGGTTGATTATGGTAAATATAAATAGAATAATAACAATACAAAAAAAAAAATAAAACACATAGCAGTCAAGCATTGTAAAGAACCATCAACACAGCCTTCAGTTGGATGAGTCTTGAGAATATTTTGAAATAGTCTGCAATTCACACATCATAAACACAAATGCCTACTGTTCAAATTAATTCTACATTAATTCTGCAACTGAAACATGCAAAGATTTGCTGATAGTTAGGGGCTAGCATAGTTTCTTTTTTGCATTTCTCTGGATGCTGTTGAAGAGCCTGGTTTGCAGCTAACTAATGCATAAATAACAACTTCATCAATATTGCCTTTATGTCAGCAATAAATTCCCAGTTATAACTGTACAGAAAAAGAAATCCCAGTTCAGCTTCAGTATCTGGGCATACCATTATCAATTATGTCAGCTTTCCAGATGAACTCAAAGCTAATCCTTTTTCACTAAGTATGAATAAACCTCTTGTAAATTCAATACAGAATATTCCTTTGAGGGAATGTTTTTCTGCTGTGTCCTATGAATCACCTGTGGTGTCACTGTAACTAAAAGAATCACAAATGGTGTCTTATCATGAAATGAAAATCTTACTTGCCCTCTGGAATAACTTCTGTCCCTCCTCTGGTCCTCCCCCTTGCTGTGTTGAGCCCTCCATACCTGGCTGAGCCCCCCCCCCCCCGAGTTGGAAGAAACCATGGAGGTTGTCAACTTTCAACTTTCTTTTCAGGTGGAGACCCTGTACCATTTCAGACAAGCAGTGGTCCAGTGTCTTCCTAAAAGAAGAAGCATCCTCCCTCTGGAATGAATTACCTCCGGAGATGCGAGTAGGCATTGGTTCTTACCTGATACGCCGGTTCTCTTCGAGCTGCAAGGAGCATCCAAATGAGTGGGTTGGTTCAGTCTTCCTTCTGATAGGCTGAGCTTGAAACTTCGGAATGCTCCTCCTCCTCCACGGGACTCCTCCCTAGCGTTCCCCAGTTTTGGCGAAGGTCGCAGTAGAAAGCAGGTGATGCTTCCTAAGAACTACTACATCATCTTGGTCGAAAACAGGACTCCCCCAGATGGAAGGAAAAAGAAAACAGACAGCAATAACAAAATAGGGTGGGGTTGGATGCTCCTTGCAGCTCGAAGAGAACCGGCATATCAGGTAAGAACCAACGTCTATTCTCCTACGAGCTGCTCGGAGCATCCAAATGAGTGGGACATACCAAAGCTTGGCCTGTACTACGGGTGGGATGCTGTCTGGACCTGGAGTCTGTCCCTGTCCTGTACAACTCTTTGTAGCACCCTCCTACCAAAAGCAGCATCCGCTGATGCAAAGACATCAATCTTATAATGCCTGATAAAAGGAGAGGGAGACGCCCATGTAGCGGCCCGACAAATGTCCGTGATGGGAGCTTGAGTGGCCCAAGCCGCTGTGGTTGCTGCACTGCGTGTGGAGTGAGCTGTGATGCCCCTGGGTACTGCTAGGGCCTGGGCTTGATAAGCTTTGGCAATGGTCGCTCGCAACCAAAGACCAATGGTGGGTGAAAATGCTTTAGTACCCTGACTGTGAGGCAGAAAAACAACAAACAAGGCTTCGGTCCTTCTAAAGGAAGCTGTGCGATGGATGTAGACTTTTAAAGCACGTTGGACATCCAGCTTATGCCACTGGTGTTCCAACCCCCAGGAAGGATGAGGACAGAAATTGGGTAACACTAACTCCTGTGCCCTATGAAAGGCAGAATTAATCTTTGGAATAAACGTAGGATCAGGTCGGAGAACAACCCTATCTGCGTGAAAAACACAAAGGTCGGTCCTGACCGACAGGGAAGCCAACTCGGAAATGCGCCGAGCTGAAGTTATGGCCACTAAGAAAACTACCTTATATGTAAGGAATAGTAGGGATGTGGAACGTATGGGCTCGAAAGGAGGCTTGGTAAGAGCTAAAAGCACTCTATTCAGATCCCAGGTAGGATAACGATGAATCGGAGGTGGTCGTAAATTAGTGGCACCTCTAAGGAAAGTGCAAATAAGTGGATGATGAGAAAGAGAAGGAAAAACGTCATGATCGATAACAGAAGACAAGGCTGAAACTTGTCTCCTCAGAGTATATGGTGAAAGCCCCCTATCAAGGCCATCTTGCAAAAAATCTAAGATTTGAGCAATCGAAGGAGATTGAGGTTCAATATGAAATTTGGAACACCATTTTGCAAATATGGACCAAGTGGTGTTATAAATGCGAGTAGTTGAGGGGCACCTCGCAGCTTGGATGGTAGAAATAACTCTATTGGACAGTTTCTTGCTGATTAAACGTGACCGCTCAACCTCCAGACGGTCAATTGGAACCATTGAAGGTTCGGATGTTGTAAAGGACTCTGGGTTAGAACAATCCTGTCCAGAGGGATCCTCCATGGTTTGAACACCGACAGACAACAAAGGTCCGCGAACCAAGGGCGTCGGGGCCAGTAGGGCACTACCAGAATCAGTTCCGCCTGTTCGTCTAGCATCTTCCCTATGACCCGAGGAATCAAAGGAAGAGGGGAAAATGTGTACAAGAGCCCTGGGGGCCACGGGCAGCAAAGAGCGTTGAAATTCTGAGAGGCGTATCTGGACACGAACCTCGGAAGTTGGGCGTTGAGAGGGGATGTGAAGAGATCGACCACCAGAAGACCAAACCTCGTGGCTGCCTCTTGAAAGAGCGACGGATGAAGACACCACTCTGTCTGATCTACTGTGGCCCAGCTGAGCCAATCTGCCTGGGTGTTGCAGATTCCTGAGATATGTTCTGCCCTGATGGAGAGTAAATTGGTCTCTGCCCAACAACAGAGACGTTCCGCCTCCTTCATGAGATTTTGTGACTGGGTGCCCCCTTGTTTGTTTACGTGCGCCTTGGCGGCTGTACTGTCTGTGAGAATTAAGATATGCTGGTTGTGTACCTGCGGTAGAAAGGAACGAAGGGCCAGGTGGATAGCCCAAAATTCCAGCCAATTGATATTGTGAGACTGTTCTCTTGCTGACTGTTCTCTTGCTGACCTCCCTGGGCTGTGGAGAATTGAAGATGAGCACCCCATCCCAGCAGGCTGGCGTCGGTGGTGATGGTGAGTCTGTTGGGCTCCTTGAAGAGACAACCCTTGTTTGTTGTTGGCCTGGACCACCAGAGAAGTGAGGTGAGTACCTGTGTTGGAACCTTGACCTTGTGACAGGAGTTGCTTAGACCGGAATGTTGGAACGGCAGAAGGAACCACTGAAGGGATATGGAATGAAGACGAGCCCAAGGAATAATAGAAATACATGAGATCATCTTACCAAGAAGAGTAGAAAGAGCTGCAAGAGAAACTTTATTTTGCCACCTGATCTGCTGCACTAGTTGTATACTTTTATGTCTTTCCTTGGAAAGGTAAACCTTGCCTACCCGTGTATCAATGATGGCTCCTAAATGTAGCAATCTGGTAGAAGGGATTAATTGGCTTTTATCTCGGTTAATTGAGAAGCCATGTGCCCACAAAATACGTAGAATTGTCGGGATATCGTGGACAGCTTGTGTAGAGGATGATGACAAAATTAGAATGTCGTCTAGGTAACAGTGCAGTCTGATCGGAAGACCGCGGATATGAGCAGCCAGAGCAGCAAGGACCTTGGTGAAAACTTGGGGGGCAGAGGCTAATCCGAAGGGGAGAGCCCAATATTCAAAATGTTGGTTATTATAGCAGAACCTTAAAAACTTACGATGTGATGGTCTAATTGGAATATGCAAGTAAGCCTCTGTCAGATCAACGGAGGTGAGAAAGTCTCCCTCCCTGATACTGGAAAGAATGGATTGTAAGGTGTGCATTTTGAATCTGCGGTAGACTAAAAATTTATTGAGGCGTTTCAGGTCCAAGATCGCTCTCCATCCTCCTGAACTTTTTTGGACTAAAAAGAGAAGAGAATAAAAACCGCGCCCCTTTTGGTCCTCGGTAACCGGTTGAATGGCCCGTATGCTTAAAAGATGCTGAATAGCTGCCTCCATAAGGTTATGCTTGACCGAATTTTTGGAGACAGGGGATACCATGAAAAAATCGGATGGGGCGGATTGAAATTCTATTGCTAAGCCAAACCTTACAGTGTCTCAGACCCAGGCATCAGACGTGGAAAAATCCCAGCGATCCGCATAGAACTTGAGACGGCCCCCTATGGGATGAGGCTCCACGCGGCTAGTGTGGGCACCTGAAAGATCTGCTTCCGGAGGTTCGAAAGGACCTTCTGGGTTGGCTGCCACTTCGGTATCTATCCCCGGGATCTGACCTATCCGAGGTCTGTCCCGGGCGGAAAAATTGGGATTTGTGCTCTCGAGACAGAAAGGAGCTCTGGAAGTATGGCCGAAAGGAGCTCCTCCAAAAGGACTGGAGGTACCTTGGGTCAGATTTTCGAAAAAGAGAAGGTAGTATCTTTTTCTTATTCCGGGTTTCAATGAGAAGCGGATCTAAGGAGGGACCAAAAAGTCTATCACTCAGGAGAGGAGCTGAAGCGAGTTTGGATTTGTGTTTGTAGTCCACCTGCCAATGTTTGAGCCAAAGAAGGCGTCTTGCGGAGAGATGGGATGCTATGGCCCTGGTGGAGAACTTGACCGAATGAAAGGTCGCATCGGCCGAGAATTCTGCAGCCGCTGTAAGCTTAGCTATGTCCTGGTGGGCCCTAATATTAGAGCTGGGGACGTGTTCTTGAAGCTGCTTTAGCCATCTAAGTGAAGCCCGGTTAAAAAAGGAAGCAGCCGTGGCTGCTCTGATGGCCCAGGCATCTGAATGATGGCTTTGCATAGGGCTATTTCAGCCCTTTTATCCTCAGGCCTTAAGGCCTCAAGCGACTCACTGGGAATCGAAGAAGAAGAGGCGAGCCCAACTATGGGATCATCGACCTCCGGGGTATCTAACTATTTTAGGTACTCTGGAGCCATGTTAAAGAACCTCCTATCATAACCCGTAGGAGCCGGGCATGTTGCAGGGGAACGGAACTGTTTCTGAACTAGGTCCATAAACATGTGAGAGACTGGTATCACCTCAGCTTGAACTGTGGGCTGATTAAAAAAGAGATCTTGAGGGCTCTCCTCTGCAGAAGACACGGGGGGAACTGCTGTGTCAATGCCTGCCGTGTTTTTTGCTTTAAACAGGAGAGATTTAAATAGTTGTGGTTGAAACAGCAAAAACAGGTTGATCAGGGGAGAGCCCCTCTTCTTCAGACATCCCTTCCTCTAAAAGATCCGGTTCAGATAATGAATGTTCGGAATCGTGAAGGGATTCTAGATCACTTTGGTCTAAGTGTTGCATTTGAAACAGTTCCTCAGCCTCCATGTCTAGATCCCTCCCCCGTGGATCCTGCATAGGAATATCCTCAGAAGGGATTACCTGATCAGCGTGGTGTTCTGACCTGACTAGAAACTGAAGCAACTGGGTCTCAGGGTCAACAGGAGCAGGTTGATGCTGGGTCATGACCGCATGCTGTAAGCCGGCAGCGATCCCCTGCCTGATCGCCACCTCCATCCATGTTCGCATTTGAGCAGGGATCTCCTCAGGTAAAGAAGACTCCTGGCGGAGCCCCGCCACAGTCAGAGTGAAGGTGGCTTCAGGAGGCCGCCTAGAGGCTGGCAGGTCGGATAGCTGAGTCTGTTGTCCCACTGAACCATGGCTATGCCTGGATGAAAGAGAAACATCTGGGGGGGGGGGGACATACAGTTGAGGGTTGCTGAGGAGGCCTTTGTACTTCTCGTGTACATTTATCTATTTGCTTCTCTAAGGCCCTATGGCGCCTTCTTGCATCACGTTCAGAAGCTTTGGAAATACCCCCCACATTTTTGGATTTGGATTTTGATTTGCCTTGAGAGGTAGAAGGCTAAGAACTGCTACCCCCTGCCATAATAAGTTTGTATAAATACAATTGCTGATATCTATGCAAATATGGCGGTTGGCACGCCCAGGGACCTGACCCAGCAAGGGAAGGGAGCCCTGATAATAATATATTCCCCTTGTTTAATCAGTTTTGAGGAGATGCTTAACTGTTAATTGATACTGTCAATGAAACTATGGAATCACTAATCAGCCAGATTAAGAACACCGACCGGGCCTTGTGGAAAAGGAAGAGCCCGCAACAGTGTTACTGCAAGGCTGACTCAGGCCCTAGGTGCTCGCTGTTGTGCTGCTGGGAAGGATTGTGAGTGTTAGCCAACAGATAGTATTAAAAATTGAGAAGAACAAATTCTACAGGTTTGGGACTCCTGCCTTGCAGGGAATCACTAGAGAGCAATTTTACTCCACACAGTCAATAACAGAGGGCAATATTATCGGCAACGTGGCCATGCGGTCTCCTGCACTCAAAATGGCGGCCGACTGAATTTGGCGCGCGCACGCCACCAGCAGCAACGGTCCTGTCCCTTAATGGAGGACCTCCATTCCTTGTAAAAACGAACAGCAAGGAAGAGAATGGGAGGGAGAACGATCGCGCTCCACTCCCTCTGAAGAGAAACGGCGTTCGGGGGAATCTTTGAAACAACTCGGCTTGCCACACGGTTAGAGCGTGGCGCGATCGAACCACGGGGAGGGGAGCGGTGGGGGAGGGCATGGAAAAACGACATTCCCAGGGACCCCTGCTTAAAGAGGGGATGCACAGCAAGCACTTCCACAGCAAGGAAGAATCCCGAATCTCCCCAAGGGAGAATTGAGGGATCTGTGCTCTCTATGCCCAATAAAAAGAAAAAATAATATTAACGAAGGCAAACCGAAATCCAAAACGGAAGAAGAGAAAAAACCCCAAAGGTTAAATAAAAAGGCACTGAAGGAATAAGAAAGGAGATAAATGAGAATTGGGGAAATTAAAGAATTCACCTGCTTCGACCAGAGTAACACAAACACAACCTATTCAGACGAGGCTGAGCTAAAACTGGGGAACGCTAGGGAGGAGTCCCATGGAGGAGGAGGAGCGTTCTGAAGTTTCAAGCTCAGCCTATCAGAAGGAAGACTGAACCAACCCACTCATTTGGATGCTCCGAGCAGCTCGTAGGAGAACTATCCCTGACCTACAAACCTTCCAGTGCGCACTTGAAAACCCACCTTTTCCAACAAGCCTAGATTTACTGGTAGGGTTTTTAAATTGGTTTTAATGGTTTTAGCTCTTTAAATTTTTACCTTGTTCAGTTTTATCATCACTGTATCTCAGCCACTAATTTAATCTACTTTTAATTCTATTTTAAATTTGTATTTTGTAAGTGTGTGTTTTTATTTGGCTGTACACCGCCCCGAGTCCCGATGGGAGAGGGGGCGGTATATAAATCAATCAATCAGTCAATCAATCAATAAAAGTGTCCAGTAATGAAGCACCCACAATTTCTGGAGGAAAGCTGTTTCACTGGTTAATTCTTCTCACTGTTAGGAAATTTCTCCTTAGTTTTCTCTGTGATTAGCTTCCATCCATTTTTGGTCAGAGGGAGTGGCCAACTTCCATTTGGCATTGCAGTTTTGGGTGGTTGTTATTTCTCAGGACTCTTCTTTTTTAGGTTTTGTTCAGTGGTGATATTCAATTTTTTTTTAAATACCAGTTCTGTGGGCGTAGCTTGGTGGGTGTGGCAGGGGAAGGATACTGCAAAATCCCCATTCCCTCCCCACCCCACTGACCTGCTTTCCAGCTCCGTTTGCCTGTGCAGCACAACCCAAGAAGACCCAGCCGATCAGCTGGGACTCTGGAGATGGAGAATAGATAGGGGCAGGGCCAGTCAGAGGTGGGATTTGCCAATTCTCCAAACGACTCAAAATTTCCACTCCCGGTTCTCCAGAACCTGTCAGTGGCTGAATACCACCTCTGGTTTTGTTCCCTTACCATTTCTATTTTTGGCTGTGGTTGTAGGCCATTCAGAATGGCCATCCATGACTGAATGGAACAGTGTATACGTCTCTCAAACAACTATAAAAACCCCATACTTACTTAAGGAGCGATATAATGCTGCGAAGTAGCATCTACTTTGAGAATTAATTTTCATCTTTGCACATTTCTCCTTTTCCAGTTTTATTACCCTTTCTGTCCATTTAGCTTATTCTTATTTCTACATTTACTTCTACCCTGTTACCCACTTGTCAGAGTTTCATTTTAATTTTATTCCTTATTTTTATTTTATGCCTCCCCTGTTGCCTAACTGAGGCTGATCTCGCAAGCAGCTGGAAGGAGAGCCTGCACGGTTTTTTTTTTTAATTGCAATTGTTTGTAACCATCCCATGGAGCAGTGTCCTCTGTCTCTGTGACAGCGACTCATCTGTCATTGCCGAGGGGACATAACAGCAAGCAAAAGTCATCCAAACTTAAGTCAAGGAAGTGTAAGAGGAAAACCAAGAATATATCCCTGTAGGAAGAATTCTGAGATAAAGAAGAGCAGTAAAAACCATCTAGGCAACCCACTTTAGAAAGGTAGGTGCATAATGCCTTACATTCTCAGACAATAAATATGCAATACTTGATCAGGAGAGCTAATACCTGTTTAGGATAGAGTACAATTAGATATAGGGGTACGCAAAAATGTGAACTTCCCCTGTCCTAACTCAGATATGGAGTTACTACAGTGCAGAGGTGGTATTCAGCAGGTTCTGACCTGTTCTGGAGAACCGGTAGTGGAAAATTTGAGTAGTTTGCAAAACTGGCAAATCCCACCTCTGAATGGAGATTTTACAGTATCCTTCCCCTGCCATGCCCACCAAGCCATGCCCACAGAACCGGTAGTAAAAGAATTTGAATTTCACCACTGCTACAGTGCCTAAAGATTGTTTACTAGTTTACCAGTTCTACATATGGTAATCTCCATTTATGACCAATTGACAGAGGCGTGGTGGCTCAGCAGGTTAAGGTTGCTGGATTTATCAATGGCAGAAGAATGTCTCTCTGTACGCCAGCAGTTTGAGTCCTAATATTTGCCTTAGCTTCTGCCAACCTAGCAGTTTGAAAGCATGCAAAATGCAAGTAGATCAATAAGTACCATCTCAGTGGGACTAAGGGGGAAGCAAGAAACCAGCCAGTGCCAGACTGGACCAAATACAAGGCAAAATACCAGTGGAGAAAAAGCCCCAGATGATGCTGACACTCTCACAATATGCTGTTAGCTGTTCTATATGCAGAGCTAGTTCATCCCCTTTGGTGCACCCTGTATAGCGTGCAACTGTGAACTGAACAAACTATCAATCTTAGGCAACCAAACTGCTGCTCTGTAATAAAATTGTAGTCTCTTGGCTTTAATGTACGAACACCATACGCTAAGTGAATAAATAAACCAATTAACAGAAGCTAACAAGAAAGTATGTAAGGTAAACCACCTCTTGAAACAGTATATAACACAATCATGGGAAGGAATTCCTAAGCAGGTAGCATGGAGGTGACTCATCAATGCATCCTATCCTTGTTCAACTCTGGAAAAGAATAACCAAGATTCCTTTGAAAGAGACCACAATATCTATTAAGGAACCTAAAATTTGAATTTCAGAACTGGCGGCTTATTGGCTGCGCATTGGTTTTATTATACTGGTTTTATTTATTTGGTTTATTTCTAAACCAAATTATCTTACTTTCATTAGGTAATATGAAGAGGGGAAGGGGAAGGAAAGGAAAGGAAGAAGGCAATGGAAGAAAGGAAGAAGAAGGGAAAGGAGCAAGTGACCTCTCACCCCAAGATGATAAATTACGTACTTTATGTCAGCTGCATCGTCATGTGAAAGACCTGTAGTGATGATATCATTGTGACCTCTACCATTGTATGTTGTCTTATCATTATCAGATTATAAAATGCTTCCAAGGTTTTGTTAATGTAGCCCTGCGATGAAATAGATTTAACTCACCTAGTTGGGCTTCTTGTCTGGTTTACCTGAGAGGGCTGACATCAATCTTGCAAGTTTGAAAATACAAACTTCTCACTGTCTCTCTGCTTGATCCATTATAGCAGGTGCTTCCTAAGTTTCTTTCTCTGACCGTTAAACCACTGGGGGCGCCTGCATCTCGCTTTTCTGGCTGTTTCCTGGGCAACCTCTCTTCCTTCCTTTCCCCAAGGTCATTCCCTCATAACCTTGATACTTCTTTCCCTAGCTAGGAGGAAGAGAAGGAGAAGGATCAAAAATGACAGAGCTATTGTACATATGTTGAGATTTCCTTATTTCTTTTGAACCTCTGCGGAGAAATGACCATCTCCCAATCAGATCAGTTTCTGACCCAGGTCTTCCTCAAATGATTGATAAAATTTGGTACAGATCAAGCCGTTCATCTTTGCATTTGAAAATTATGAATTCTGTACATGCATATTCACTTCTATTCACTGTTTTTAAGTTGTTAAAGTGTGCAACCAGGAATGAGACCAGTATTATCCTGACAAGATTTTGCGGAATAATGTTTAAAAACTGTCCAACAAAGACCAGCATCTTCTCCTCTGAAGGCTAACGTTGATTCTCTTCCTCTTTACTATAAAGCACTTGTTCTTCTGTTATTAACCTTCAATTGGCAACACACTTAAAAAAAGCAAATTGCAAAAGCTATTGTGTATTCTGCGTTTCTTTCCTTATTCAATATATAATAGGTTTGCAGAGCATATTATATTTTAAAGTACATATTATCATTTGTTCCTTCTCTTGCTAATATTAACAGTAGAATATTTAGCCTAATTCCCAATTGATTGCTACCTGTCTCTTTATTATGAATTTCACAATACTGGTATCTGCTTATTGATTTTCAACAGTTGCCTAGAAGGCCTTAGGACAAATCAACCTCTATTGGCTGAAATTCTGTGTAATTTTTCAGCTCAAAAATACTTCAGTGTGATTGGTAGTAAACTGGTTATCCCCAGCATGTTACTTCCAGCATGATAATTGAAATTGTGAATATAATTGGTCCAAAACTTTGACAATGCTTCCAATTAATCAAGGATGGTATGATGTCCATTCGAAAGAGCTACATTGCCAGGAAGAAATTTAACATAGAGCAAGAAATGTACAGGTTATCTCCTTCCCTTTCTGAAGCTTGTCCCACCTCTCTAAGAGTCTTAAAACATTGATTGTGCATTGTGGTGGGCCTAATGTGTCATTGTTAACATGACTGTAGTTTAATGATTGTGTGTTAGACATGCATATTTGGTATGATACCCATTTATTGGTAATTCTTAATTAGATTTTTGTCAACAAAAAGACAAATGGGATCTTTTGAGCTATGAGGTCCAAGTTCTTGAAGACATTCTTATTATGTTCATGATTTTTTCTTTCTTACTATACTTATCAATCTACAGCTTGAGGAAAACTATCATGGAAGGTGAAGCTGTTTAGGTGGACCTGTATGTGGCCTCAGCTTTTTTATGTTTTTAAGTTGTTCTTTTTCTTTGTTGCTATTGTTGAGGATGATGTTTTTATTTTATTTTTTAACTTGCTGTCTGGAGTTGCTGAATTAAAAAAAATTAAAATTAATTCATTTTTAAATTAAAAGATTAAAAAATAAAAAGGGAAGAAACAGGAAAGCATGTTGACCATTCACTAGATATATCTGAAGCTTCTAAGTCATTGTTCTTGGATGAATGCAGCTAACTTTTTAAAAGTCTGTATAATAGGTTCATTCCTGAATCCAGAAAAAAAATCATTTTATCGAAATCAGCACTGTCATGCACGATTACTTCCTACCACAACAGGAAAGGACTAAGACGAAGCTACAACACTTATCACCTCTCTCTCCCTTTAATATTCAGAAGGCCTGAGGCTACCACTAAAAATTCCATCAAAAACAGTTGCTTCACAAAATATAGATATTTACCATTCATACCCAATCTCTAGAGGCTATCCAGGCTGCTTATATTTAGCCTAACCTCTTGGTTATTTAGTTTTTGTCTGTCAACATTCATTGTGTGTCAAGTTTCGCTGTCGTCTATCGAAGGCAAAAATAACTTTTGAAACAGATTCCTGTGATGTAGATTCTCTTTCTTTCTTCACTTTCCTCCTCCTTTCCTTGCATCGGCCATACATTTCTTGACCATTGATCTCAACAAGAGCGTCTTTCCTCTACCTTCAATTGTGTCTTTATTCAAATAGAAAGTGGTATTGGGAGGTGTGGTGAAAAGAGAAGATAAAGTTAGAAAAATGCAAGAAGTTCCTAAGTTCTTCTTTCTGCTTCCTCTACTTCTGAAGGCAATCTGGCAAAAATTATTTATTCATCAAATTTATATGGCTATCCATATCATAAGAAGTTAGTCTGTGTAGCGTAAATTAGGTTCTTGTGCCATCTCTGAGCCTTCTCTACATGTGAGACCTGGAGGATCTGTTACTCCTTTTAATTTCAGGATTTTTATTAAGTTTCACTATAAAATATACATACAGCAAAAAGAAGTTAGAAAACTAAGAGAAAGAACCATTTTAATGAGAAAGAGAAACTAATTGATGACTTCGACATTTTCAGTGCAGTAAAATGCAGGAAAAAAATGTAACCTCAAATCGTTGGCTTTACACTTTGCAACATTTCAAGCCATTTCTATAATAATAAAATTATAACCTAAAATTTTAAAAAATCTTTTTTTTTTCAGTTTTGAGCAAAAAGTTTAGGAGCATTTCCAAATAGAAACAAAACTAGATGAGTCCTTGCTGCTCTCTAATCTTGAAAGATGTTACCCAAACTAAGTAACATCATCAATGCAAATAGTCTCACTTATCGGTATCACACAACTAGATAAATGCTTCTCTTTAATTAAAGCAATCAGTCCCACCATCTCTACTAAGTCCATCGCCTTTATCATCTACCTTGCCATTGTGGGAATTAATGGCAACTGCTATTCCTGTAAAGGGACCCTGATACTACCTGACATATTTAGTCTTTCAAAAATCAAAAGCAGATTTGATTCTCTACTCGACTGTTGTGGCCTCCAGCAGCCAAATCAGAGGAGGAGGAGGAGGAGGCATGGGAGCCAAGGTCAGCATCAAGGTAACCTGGGAGCTCCGAGGGGGAAGAGGGAATGGAGCTGGTAGAAAGGGAGAGAGGTCCATCAGCCCTCAGATGGAGAGTCAACAGCCCCCAGGTCTGGAGGTAGCTGATAAGGAAGAGGAGAAACAGCTGGGTCCAGTGGCTGATGCACAGATAAGCAGAATGCAGAGGAGAGGAGAGCAGTGGAAATCTATGGGCCAATCCTTGGGAAGGAAGAACCACCGCTGCTAACGAAGCCCCACCCTAGCTCTGGGGATAAAAGGCAGGGGGTAGAAATGAATAGATGTGGCACAACCATTCATCTTTTGGACGGACGGACTTGTTAGCCTGCATTGAGAGAGAAACTTTTTGCCAGGGCTGCCGGTAGTCCTAATAAAGGAATGTTTGAGTTAACTTCAGAGGGTTTGTCGTGTTTGGGGAGTGGATCAGAACATTAATTTTTGAAATCACATTGCTATCAGGAAAGTGTCCTTTTCCAAACTCTCGCTAAGTGTTAAGAACCAATAAGTCATAAATTTAGCAAGGTTCAAGCAGTACCAGTTCAAACTTTTTATTGATGATGAAAAATAGAACCGTTAACCAAGAGCCAATTTCTCAATTTCTTCCTCCAAAATGCTTAACTTATGTCTTTAGAGAACAAAACGAATACTATAATTCACTTGAATCATCTTGAAAGCCAGTGAAACTTCAACAGCCTTCTGCATTAATTAGCTTTGGATTAGTGACAATAGGATACGCTGAATTTTTCATAAATTTCCACTGTACAGTTTTAAGAAAATATCCTGTATGAACAATATGTCTTTAAAGAAGCTAACTTCTCAAAGAAGCTCCCTATAACCAAAATAAATTTGTTCAGGCATGGCACATTGTTGATTCTGTTTATACATGAAGTTACCCTAATATACCCATTTGCTGTAATTTGGACCAATTTTATTTTGAAAGAGGGACTGAAAAGGAAATATTGAAGGAGGGTTGAAAGAAACTCATGGCGAAACACAGCTAAATGCTTCACAATTATCACATTGCAATGAACATTGATTTCTTTTAGATATTTTCCATGGAAATTTGTCAAGGGCAAGATTGATTCTCTTATTTATGGTATTATTACCTCAGCATAGCTAAACCCTATCGGTGCATTTCCCCATTCTTTCTAACATTTGTCTTGCAGTGGCAAATGAGCATAATTTTGAGAACTCCTACCTAGCTGTTGAGGAACAAAGGAAGACCTCAAACTTTTTTTTCCCAGGCAGCGTGTTTTTCTAAAGGGGTTAAAGAAGTGGATATCATTGTTATAGTAATAACTAGCTAGGAATTAACTGGAATAAAATAATAATACCAGAAGTACTGTAGCTCTTTTCATATACACATATATTAATGGAAGTCTATTTTTTCCTTTCCCTTCAGATTTCATTGAATATGTTCTACCCAAATGTTGTTTAAGTACATTCTCAAATGATAAAGAACATTTTCATTTCTCTTCAGATGTATCATATTTGTGTGTGTGTGTGTATGTTATCAACTCCATCAAACTCTCCAATTCACTTCTACAAGTTCTGTTGCAGCCTCTTCACAGCAAGTTTTATGTTTCCTTGTGTTCTAATTTAGTAGGAAACCTCCTACCTCCAAATCAAATTCCCCTTATTACTTTCTGGCAATGGAGTTGCAGAAGGCCATTCCTGAAATTCTCTGTACATAATTGCATTCACAATTTTTTGGATGACTTTGACTGCACCACAAAGGATAGACAAGGCCCTGGGAATCATCACTGGTGGATCTAAACCTCAATGTAGCTGCAAGATAATCTTAAAATAATGTTCAGATTTTTTCTCACAGCCATTATCCTAGAATAGAATAGAATTCTTTATTGGCCAAGTGTGTTTGGAATTCGTCTTGGTGCAATTACTCTCAGTATACATAAAAAAAGATACAATCATCAAGAGTCAAGAATCACTTAATAATAGACATAGGGTACAATAAGCAATCAAATCATACTAGGAAACAGTCAATATAAATCGTAAAGATACAAGTGACAGAGTTACCATCATACAGTCATAAGTGGGAGGGGAGGGGTGATAAGAAGATTAACAATAATAGTAATGCAGACTTTGTAATAGTTGAACAGTGTTGAGAGAATTATTGTTTAGTAGAATGATGGCGTTTTGGAAAAACCTGTCCTTGTGTCTAGTTGTTCTGATGTGCAGTGCTCTATAGCGTCATTTTGAGGGCAGGTGTTGAAACAGTTTATATCCAGGTTGTGCGGGGTTTGTAGATATTTTCACAGCCCTCGTTTTGACACGTGCAGTATACAGGTCCTTGATTGAAGGCAGGTTGGTAGTAATTGTTTTTTTCTGTAGTCCTAATTGCCCTCTGAAGTCTGTGTCTGTCCTGTTGGGTTGCAGAACCAAACCAGACAGTTATGGGGGTTCAGATGACAGATTCAATGATTCCTCTGTAGAACTGGATCAGCAGCTCCTTGGGCAGTTTGAGCTTTCTGAGTTGGCACAGAAAGAACATTCTTTGTTGTGCTTTTTTGATGACGTTTTTGATGTTAGGTGAATACAAGGAAGAGATTGACAGATATTAATAGGAGTTTGACAATTGAGTAGCTTTGGCACTCTCAAATTGACAAGCCTTCCGAGCAGTAGGACTGTTAAGCTCTGATTCAGTTCTACCTATCCATGGAGGAAAACACGGTATTTGAAAATTCCTTAGCTCTGCTTATTCCATACAAAGTCACAATCAGGCTCCAAAGAAGATGAAGAGACCAAAACTTCTCCATCTTTTCCTCCTACCTTCCCTATTTCTGGACTCTATTTTATTTAAAGAAAAAAAATCATTTTTTGCAACAAAACTGAATTTAGATTTTCATAATTGAAGTAAGGTGACAAATCAACCGAGAGCTGATCACAATCCAATAAAGTTCCCTTACTTTGAAGACAGTGCTTCCAATTAAACATAATAATGAAGTATCCCATTATTTCTTCTTCAGAAACTTAACTTTTAGGGAAAAAGAACTCCTTCTCTGGCCCAAATTTCTTTTTTGGGGAGTGTAAGTTCATGAGGAAGTTTTCCAGAGTAGGTAAGAGTAAGTAAGCAGATTGCAGATAATAGTAACACTCTCTAAAATCCTGTTTTTAATTCATCAAAGACCTCATCTCTATCCTCAATTAATATACCTTTTTTTCCTGAGTAGTTGGATGAAATTCTTCTTTGGCAACTTTGGAAAACATTTATGAACCTATATTCTTCAGCACAATAAAATATTGGTAAAAACTTGGCAAACAAGGGAGAGATTCATGAAATCCTTATGAAAAATGTATTTGTACTCAAACAACAACATATTCAATATAATCTTTGTCAGAATAAAAGGAATATCCAAACTTGCCTGGAATTGTATTGTAGCTGGAAAAAAATCTATCAAAGAGAACCAAACAATGTGACCTGTAACCTACTCAGACATACCATTTATAGTGTAATGAACTGTAAATGTGAAGAACAAAGATTTATCAATCTTTCAATGTCAACCTCAGCACTTTTCACTCATTAAGAGTGAATTTTGCCAGAATATCCATCTTAAATATCTCTCAACATTCCTGGAAATTTAGGAAAAAAACCTGGGTTGTAAAAAGTGGTGCTTAGTTCAGTCTGTTTTTAATTACTGTTTCGTTCTGAGTGTTAAATGGTACCTATTTGTATGAGACAATGGCTGCCTTCTTTGGCTGTTGACTCTTCAAAATGTGCCTCACAGACTATGCTTTTATTTGTTCCTTCATTTAACAAATGTTAGCATACTTATTAATATTCTTCAGCAGTCAGATCTGGATGGCAGAGTATTAATATAACATTTTTTAAAAAATGAAGTTCCTGTTCTACTTGAGTTACTCAGTAAATATTTGGTAATATATCTTGATAAGTTCCTGTCTGTCAAGGATTGTTGCTTGCTTAATGCTTCTACTTGAAAAGCAGAAATAGTAACACACAAAGCTACTTTCATGTAATTTTAAATCCCTTCTTTCTTAATCAGTTTGGAGGGCACACTTCCCCCCTATTTTCAAATTCCCTGGTGGCATGAGTAATTACAAGCTGCATGGGGCATTTACTTTGGTGTAAATGCATAATGATGCTGAAAATGAGATGAAAATACACCAGAGCTAAATTGATCCAGAGCAAGAATAAATTTTATACATGTTTACATTTATATCTCTGTGAATGTGTGTGTGTGTGTGTGTATGTGTGTAGTTTGCTGTGTTCTGCTTGATTGGTGTTTCTAATATCTTCTGTCTGTTTTGTAGCATTTTTTTTGTCTTGATTGTCTTGATTGGCTGGCAACATTGTGTTTCCTGTATTGGAGGCTTTTAGTGCGGCTTTGGCTTCGGGTAAACAGACGGCTATAATTTATTAGGAAGCTAGGTTTCAGCTGGGTGGCTGGTTGAGGTGTGTTTGAGCTGGAGGTATGTGGGGGGGGGGGTCTGTTTGTGCCCAGGTGTTTGCTTGGCTTGTGGTGTAGAGATTTCTTTGTTTGTGAGTGCAGGCTTCGAGATAATTGACAGTCTGGTGGAGTCATCTCTTCTATTCCTGCTTTCAGGTCTTTTTTCCAATCTCTATGGCTTCTCTGATAATTCTGTAGCTGGGGTTTTCTATAGTGGCTAGGGTTTTGGTACCATTGAAGTCAATGCTATGACCTGTGGCTTTCATGTGTTGGACTAGTGAGGAAGTGTGTTCCAGCTTTTTTACTGCAGGCGGGTCCTTATTCTTCTATTGGTCTGTCCAATGTATGTGGCAAGGCATGATGTGCAGGGGACTTCACATATGACTTGGTTTTCCAGGTCAATTTTATCTTTGGGGTTTCTTAGAATGGCTGCTATTTTTCTGTCTGTTTTGAAGGCAGTCTTGATGTGATGTCCGTGTAGTATCTTACTGATTTTGTCTGTAGTACCTCTTATGTAGGGCAGGACAGTTGTTCCATAGGTCTGTTCATCTTCTAGGTCTCCATTATGTCTCAGTGTGTTTTTCTGGATCAGGCCTGTTATTTTGCTTTTGTGGAAGCTGTTGGCTGTCAGTACTTTAGTCAGGATGCATAGTTCAGTCTTTATGTGTGTCTTGTCTGCCAGGCATTTAGTTCTGGCAATCAGTGTTTTGGCCATGAAGTTTATCTGTGCTGGGGGGGGGGGGTTTGGGCGTTGAGGTAGCGGTTGGTGTATGTTTTCTTCTGGTATATGATGTGTCCTAGTGTGCCATTTGTTTCTTTGTAGAGTAGTACATCTAGGAATGGTAGTTGTTTGTTTGTTTCCATTTCCATTTCCATGGTGAATTTGATTTTGTGGTGTGTGCTGTTTAGGTGTGTTAGGAAATTGTTTAGGTTTTCTTTTTCCATGGGATCAAATAACAAATGTGTCATTGATGTATCTTAACCATAGTTTGGGTTTGTGGGTGGCATTGGCTAGGGCTCTGGATTCAAATTCTTCCACGAACAGGTTTGCAATAACGGGTGACAGTGGTGATCCCATAGGGGCTCCTTCAATTTGCTTGTATCTTTGTCCTTTGTATATGAAATATGTGTTGGTTAAGCAGTGTTCTGCTAGTTCCATGAGATGTTTGGGTGGTTGGTATTTATTTTTGATGATTTCTAGGGTTTCTTTTATCAGGACTTGAGTGAATAGTGAAACCACATCGAAACTTACAAGCAGATCTTTTTGTTCCACGTGATCTTTAATCATTTTCAAGAGGTGGTATGAGTTTTGTACATGTGAAGCTGCTGCTTCAGCATGGGGCTGTAGCTGCTTTACTAGGTATTCTATGTGTTCATGGCATGTGTCGTAGCCAGGCCTCAAACTCGGAGCCACACCAAAACCCGGAACATTACACCACAGCCACTTGCTCAGGATATCCCATCATGGAACTCAAGAGGTTACATCACAAAACCTCAGGATGTCACAACACAGCCAACAACCCAGGAGATTACAGCACAAGACCCAGGAAGTCACAACAATAGAACTCAGAAGGTCATCATACAGCCTATTACCCAGGTCGTTACAACACAGGAAGCTGATAGATACACAGCCAATACCTCAGCCACACATGTTTTTACGAAAAATCCAGCCAATCTGCAAACATTAACTCCATCAACCAATAAAGAAATGACAACACAGCCATCCTCCCCACCAGTATATATAGGGAGATGGCAACTCTGATCACGCTTTGCTCGCACAAGCACAAAGCTGAAAGCACCAGCCTGAAGATGGTGAGTATATGTGTATATGTGTGTGTATATGTATGTATGTATGTATGTACGTATGTGTATATATATATATATATATATATATATGTGTAAGGTTTTTTTTTTTAAGCTGATAATTTTAAATAATAAATAAGGGAGACTAGTATAGATCTATTTCGAGCTAGTTAGCTCTCTTCAGCTAGCCATACCCTAGCCATATATATATACTTTGTATATATATATATACAAAGTATATATATATATATATATATATATATATATATATATATATGCACACATATACACACTGAAGTTTTAATTCAAAATGGGTTAGAAGATTCTCACCATGCACAATTAATTCTACAGGGTTGCTCTGCCAGTGAGATGGGCAGTCTTTAAATTTGATACCGGTATGTAAATAAGTAAATAAAATTTGTCATGGGATCACAGAACCAAGAAAAGGAAAGGATCTCCACAGGTTCCTGCATTGTCCTAGCCCTTCTTCCAGCCAGCTAACCATAGAAGTGCCCATCCTCAAGCTATTCAGAGATACAATTTAAGGTGGACAATGTGCCATATGCAGATGGAAGAGTCATATGAGATCTCTCTATCTGTTACTCACTAAGATGAGCTTCAGACTCAATGTCCTCCCATTTTTAGGTTCTAGAAGGTTCTGGGACCTTCCATATTTCCATTGACCAGCAGCAAACCATTAAGGTCATCATCATCATCATCATCTTTTAATGACCCCATAATCCCTTGTGGGGTAGAGTCTGGGAACTAGCAGAGTGTTTACTGGCCGGATGCTCTTCCTGTTGCCAATGTGGAGTTTTGTTCAGCAGATATATTCTCAGTGTGCCCAGAGAGAGAAATATCTGCTTCTACCGAGGATCAAACTCACAGCCTCCTGATTGTGAGGTGGGAGCTTCACCTCTAGGCCACCGTACCAATCCTGCAGCAAACCATTAAGGTGACTGTGTGTAAGGTGTGGCTCATTATCGGCTTTGGTAGAAACAGCACAGATGCATGACCAGAAAATCTGCAGAACCCATTGGTGCACAAGTAACTCTTCTTCATTCATGCTTCATTCTGATTGACAGTGCCTTGAGGACTAGCAACAGGAAATATTAGAGAAGAAATTATAGCTATTCCTTTTATAATGGGGAATATTTGCTTCACTCACTAAGAGTTGCAATAATTGAATTACATCCTTTTTGGCTAATTCCTTATTCCCCTTCTGGCTTTTGAGAACAACTTAATTCCCAATCAATCATTTTTTAAATGACCGAGTGAGAAAAAGCTATATGCTGAGAATACTTCAACAGTTGCCCGATGCAAACATCAGGATGTCTCCATTCTTCCTGCATTGCAGTGCACTTAAAGCCTTGTTAACAGTGTCAGGTTGTTCTGTGCTAATGACATTGCACATCACACCTACAAATGGATGCCCAGAAGAACGATGCACCAGCAGACATTTTGTGACAAACTACCTTCCATTTCTCTGGAACAGTAACATTTTTCAAATACATGGTCAGATGTTGTATCCATGTGACAGGAAGATCCGTCCAGAAGATTAAAGAAAAGCATAAAGAAGTAGGCTTGCCCAAGGAAAAGCACAAACACAAGGGCACTAATCCACAGATTTATCATAGTCAACCTTTCCAATAAAGAAAACAATTGTTGGTTAAACTCAAGTATAACAAAGAAAAGATGGATGGGCAGCTTTCATACCTGCCCATATCTTTAGTTCAAGGACAAATAGGTCAAAGGAAAATGTGCACCTATAGTTGCCATATTCTCTGAAAAGTCTAAAATGACATTCAAGGATAATAGAGGGTTCAATAGTTGAAATATTTGTTGGAAAAGACATTGAGAAAAAAACAGAGTTAGAAGTGGATTCCTTGAAAGGAAGCATATTTCTTTCATTCCTTTAGCAATGAAATCCTCCACCGATGATACCATAAAATAATATATAATCCTGCCCAGAAAAGCCACATGGACTGAACAAAGAAGAGATACCTGAGATAGGGGTCTGATTACTATAATTTTCTTTCCTGTGATTAGGATCATTCCCATTTAAGAGCAAAGTATCCTATATGGACCATCGTACTCTACAGTTTCTGTATTTTGTTTATTTGCTGAAGGGTGAAATTGGAATCAGCTCCTTATCAAAACCAAATCCAGCATGTACTCACAGAATTGCATTGTAGATACATGCCAACATTTAAGCATCTGAATGTAATTTTAGGTTCATCAAATCTGACTGATTAAATAGACTCCTGTGATAAAATTCAAGCTAATAGAACCTACGCCTTTACTTTTAATCATGAAATAGGGACTTAATCACAAGAAAGAGGTATATTAATGACAGATAAGGAGAGGCAAATCCAGCTTTATTTTTGGCATTATGGGCAACCAGGAAGGGTTTTTGGAAATTTACGTAAAGATTTGCCATTACCCAAATATTCTGAGGCAATCAGAGTTCTGTGTTAGAGTTGAGGTGATCATTGCGCTTCTGTGTAGATTCCTAACTAGCTGGATACCCGTGCTTCGCAAACAAAACGATGTGATCGGGCTATGCAGGAGAAATTCAGTTCATAATCCGTTGGCTCGATGCTGGTTGGTGATTAAAACAAAGCTTTCCTTTCCTTTCCTTCTTTCCTCCTTTCCCTTTTTCCTTTCCCTTCCTTTCCTTTCCTTCTTTCCTCCCTTCCCTTCCACCTTTCCTTTCCTTTCTCGCTTCCATTCCTTTCTACCTATTCATCTACCTACCTACCTACCTACCTATCTATCTAGCTAGCTAGCTAGCTAGCTAGTTAACTAGAAAAAAGTGTTGTAAATATAATCCTCCAACTGTTGTCCCAAAGGTGCTTTTTTCAGGTGATAACTGGACTTTCTGGTTTTTCTTTGAAGGTGTTTTGCTTCTCATCCAAGGAGCTTCTTTAGCTCTGACTGAATGGTGGGTAATAAAAATACTACAACCTTTGATGCCAAAGTAGCTTCCTGTTTGGGAGTGTAGTTTGCATCCTTTTAGAGAGTCGTTGAGGCAACGTGGAGGTTTGTCTGTGTCCTAAGGTCACTTGAGTGGTGCAAATGGCTGTGGAGTTACTAAGGTAATAGAATGTGAGGCAACTGGCAGTTGGAAGAGATTTCTTTTCAGGTGGGGAGGGGGAGTAGAACTCCTTAGCATCAGAGCGTGTTAATTACTATATTAAGAAATACTAATGATCTGAAATGACTAATGGTCATTTCAAAAAATCCTTTCTTAGCAAGCACCTAGAAGCCAAGACAAAAATATGTTCCAAATTTCAAGTTTGTAGGCTTTACGGTTCTGGAGATGTCGTGATGATGCGTGAATGGTATTTCGCTTTTATATAGATTGAGCGCATATAAAGAAGAACCATCAAATTCAGTCATCATTGCTGAAGAAGGCATGAGGATCTATTCACATCCCCAAACAAAACAGAGCATGGCTTTCTCTAGCAGAGAAATGTGAGCGCAAAATGAATTTATAAAAAACATAAAGCACCAGAGATGCCAAAACAGGAACTGACCAATTTATGGCTGGAAGAATAAGGGAGTAAGCGAAATTAAAATTGTCAGGTTGGTCTGATCTAACCTGGACTCTTGCAGTAAATTGACTACTTGGTAAAATAACTGTTGGCAGAAAGCTAATGTTCCTTAGCCATATTCCATAAGTCACTGTCCTCTGCTGATTCAAGTGAAATGAGGGTGATAAAATGATGCAACTAATTTATAGGATCAGGACTGATAAATCCACTCATGGAATAATATGTGTTATTGACCTGAAATTTCAAGGACTTTCTTGAGGGGACGTAGTGTCCAGTGAAAGTGGACACTCCACACCACCACTCCAAAAAAAAAAAAAAAAAAAGATTAATTGCAAAAACTTAAGAAAATATCCAGAGAGACCAAAGGTTGAGATGGATCATATACTACAATGAAGAATCTTTGCAGATTTTTCACTGTAGTACAAGATAGTGCTTCAAAATCTGACATGCTAATGGTCATCTCAATTTTTTGCAGCTCAAAACTGGCAGCCTTGCACCTCCAGGTCTGTTAAGTCATACTCTAGAACAGGGGTGTCAAACCTGTGTTGTCATGGTGGCATCAAATGACGTATTGGGACTTCCCCCACTTCGCTAAACCGGGTATGGGCATGGCCAGTGTGTGACACATCCAAGCTGCGGGCCACAAGTTTGACAGCCTTGGTCTAGAAGTTTCCTTTGTGTTACCTTACAGAGTTACAGCTCCTTGATTTATGAAACAAATGTGACCAATGCAAAAAAATGGTCTTATTTATCCATGTAATTATGACTTTCTCCAGGTTTGCAAGTAATCAACTCAGAATCGCAGTAATATTTCTCAGGTGGTTTCCGGGTTTTGAAATTCTCTACAGAAACATGGCAGGCAAATGTATTTCTCTTAATTGGGAAGACTTCTTTGTTGTTATCATTATATTATTGGGTTTTTTTGTTATGTTTTTCAGTTAATTATGGCTTTAAGTTTTATTTGCTATCCTAAGTATCATCTGTGCACGCCTGAATGCAGAATATCCAAGTAGGCATGTAGCCTCGCTGAGTTAACAACCCAGTTCAATAACAGAATTATTGGAATCCAAAGGCTTTTGATAATTTCTGTGTATGAAATCAAAAGAAAAGAAATGTTGGTCTTAAACCATACAGATTTGGAAATGCACTCCATTGAAATAGCTATACTGCAAAGGCTTAGGATCAGCAAAAATCATAAGGTGCAGAAAATTCTAGCCAATACGTCTTCAGTTTGCGAAGAAATTAGAACAGCCTTACCCAATTGGATGCTAACTAGATTAGGAATATTTTTTTTAAAAATCTGTATTTTATGCTACTTTTCTCTATAATTTTATGCCACAATGCCTCAGCTGGACTCTCCAAAATGGCTCTTTTTCTGTGACTTAATTTTCTGGAAGAAATTTTCTAAGAACATGAAACAACTGTTTAGGATGTTCTAGACCAGGGGGTCTTCAAACTTGGCAAGTTTAAGACTTCAACTCCCAGAATTCCTCCTCCAGTCATGTTAGCTCAGGAATTCTGAGAGTTGAAGTCCACAAGTCTTAAACTTGCCAAGTTTGAAGACCCCTGGTCTAGAACATCCTAAACAGTTGTTTCATGTTCTTAGTTCCTGGTGTGAGAAGAAATCCTTGATTTCTTAATTAGTTGAAGATTCTAGTTATTCTAGTCTGAAAGACACCCAAGTTGGAAAAGGCTGAGACAAAAAGACTTTTCCATCTCCCTTTTAAAGGAGGAAAAAGACTTAATAAAGTTTAAAGTAAGACAGGGTTGTTATGATAAGTACAGAATAACCCTTGAGTAACAAGAATATGCACATGGAAACATTTATGAGAGTAGTTATGAATAATTATTCAGCCACACACAGATACACTAAATTGAGTTAAAGTTTACTTTAAGAAATAGCACAGTCCAATAAACGGTCCAGGTCATATATGTTTAACAGTCCAAAGAATATTCAATTACAAAGTCTTCTTACCAGTTGCCTTTGTCATTTACAATAAACGAAGATATCAAAGTATAAGCACAGCATAAATACACCAGAGAACCTTTGATAGCAACAGAATGTCAAAGAGGGCAAGCTATGATCTCTAGCTCCCTCTTATGGAAGTTTGCAATATAATCAGCCAATCGGAATACAGTGATTTTGTCTTAAAGCTACAAATATACATTGTTGGTTTATATATTTCCAACCCAACTAATTGGTATACATATTACTAACATGGGTGACCTCTTTTTTGAAAGTTTGAAAAGTTCTGGCTGGTTGAAATGTTTTTTTGAAGAATTTGATTTTAATTTAAGATTATGAAAATGAGTAAATAATATATAAAATGGTATTCATCCACTGCCCCTGTGCTTTTCCCACGCACCTCCTCTCAATAATTAATTAGGTTTTCATAATACATTATTATCATGCAACCCAAGAATACTTAAGCAGTCTGGATGTGGTTCAAAGAAGTTTGTAGAACTCTTCCTCCACCACCAACAATTCATGGTCTGCATGGCTAAAGTCATGCAACATGTTAAACTCACCATGGTGTGCAGATTTTCCCTAGAAAGGAGTCACATTTACAAACTACAATAATATAACTATTCATGCCACTGTAGGCATGTTTTGTTATGGCTTAGTCCTGATCCATCTACATGTCTGCCTGGGGTAGATGTGCGTGATTTTATATTTAGCTGTTCCCCTTTCTTTTTAAAGACTCCATAAAGCCATAGGAAATTAATGTTGTATGGTTGCGATTCATACTATTAATTTCTTGTTTAAATCTCCCTAAACACCCAAAGTGGTAACAAAGAAGGAGGAGGGAAGGAGAAGGAGAGGGAGGAGGAGGAAAGAAAGGATGGATGGATGGAAGGAAGGAAGGAAGAAAGGAAGGAAGGAAGGAAGGAAGGAAAGGAGAAAGAAAGAAAGAAAGAAAGAAAGAAAGAAAGAAAGAAAGAAAGAAAGAAAGAAAGAAAGAAAGAAAGAAAGAAAGAAAGAAAGAAAGAAAGAAAGAAAGAAAGAATTTTTTACATTCTAATAGATAAAGAAACTACAATCTGCCATGAAGTTCCAGATTTGTATAAAAATGGTTGTTCTCCTCCTTCTTGACCCCAAAAACATTTTTTTAAAAATTCTGGGTTTTAGAACAATGTAAATTATTTTCCTCTTTTCATTCTTTCCCATCACAGGAGCAGTTAAGAAGGAGCAGGAACATCTGTTGGGTAGAGTCAAAGAGCTCAAGAGGTTGCTTGTGACCATCTGATCAAAGGCCCATGAATCCTTTAAAAAGGGTAAGAACTTAATGAAGTTGTGGCTGCCATCTTGATTTTTTCAGCATGTCCAAACACACAGCCCATGGATGACCCTGGAGAGACACAGTTGAGGTGCAGGACTAATTTTATTTCTCCCAGTATTTGTACTATTCCATGCTATTCTTGATTGATAGCACTAGTGGGGAAAGTAGAATATCCCTATTTACCCATAGCAAATTGATTATATTACCATCTTCATTAATCAAATAATTGTTTTCCAATCTGTTTCATTCATATACATTAGGGAATATATTTACTGTATATTTACCTGTAAATCTTGTTTTTTCAGGGAATTATAGAAATAGCCATCTTTTAATACTTTTCAGACCAAGTGTATCCCAAGTCTGCCATGGAAGAAAGGAACTGAAGATAAGACAAAGGTGAAGGTAAAAATTATGCCCCACAACCTTCTTCTCTTGCTCTTCTGGAGACTACAAGAAACACACATAATAGTCAGCCTATATAGGGATAGAATCAAGATAATGTGAAGTGTTAATTCTATTTTATAACATCTTGGTTAAAACCACACTTGAAATCCTGCATCTAATTTTGGTCACCATAATGAAAAAAAGAAGTTTAGCCTCTAGAAAGACTTCAGAGAAGAGTGACAAATATGACTGGGAGAGGGTGGGTGAATTGAAGGCTAAAACAGATGAAGAATGATTGCAGAAATTGGATATGTCTAGTTTAGTGAAAAGAAGGGCTAGTGAGGGTGACATGAGAGCAATGGTTCTAATATCTAAGGGGCTGCTACAAAGAGGAGGAGGTCAAGATATTCTCCAAAGCACCTGAAGGCAGGACAAGAAGCAGTGGATAAGATTGAATCAAGGAGAGATTGCCGAGCACTTAGTATGGTGCTCCATAGACTGTAAGCCGCCCTGAGTCTCTGGAGAAGGGTGGCATATAAATGCAAAAAAAAAAAAAGATCCAATCTAGAATTAAGGAGAACTTTCCTGACAGTTAGAATAATTGATCAGTGGAACGACTTGCCTTCAATCGTTGTGGGTGCTCCATCGTTGGAAGTTTTTAAGAAGAGATTGGACAACCATTTGTCTGAAATAGCACAGTGTTTCATCTCTGAGCTGGGGGTTGGACTAGAAGACCTTCAAGGTCCCTTCCAACTCTAGTTATTCTGTTACATCAACTATCTGGTCCACTGCCACTTTTCAGAGTTGCAGAGAAAAAGGAATCTGTCTGGTATTTCATTAGCAATTAAACCTGCCAAACATTGAGCTCAGCATGGATAATACATGTAGAAACTGAGGGTATCTGCTAAAGGTGTGCACTGACCAAATTATAAAAAATAGCTCCCTAGGCATACAACAACCAAAAAACAGATGCTCCGATTTGATATTAATTTAGAAAGTGCTGCAGTGGAATAAAGCCAAAAAACAAAACAAAAAAAGAACAGACACAGTAACACAGATCAGGTCAGACTGAAAAACCCTGGAGAAGGTAGCATCCGTGCGTTGCTGATCTAGTTAAAAAAAATAAATTAAATACGTTCACGACAGTTCCATTTACTTCGTTAGAACCCTCACGATTGTTTTCAGAAGAAATACACGGAGTCCTCATTTAGTGACCATTCTAAGCTGCCACGACACTGAAAAAAGTGACTTATGGTGTTCTGACCCAAATCTTGTTCCAAGGAAACAAACGCCAAACAGGTAACAGCAAAACCTTTTAATGATTCTTTACAAATTCCGTTCCTTCACAGTTAAAAGGCTGTTTCAAACTAATTGTGTCTGATAAGAACGAGCCTTGCCAAGGTGGTGCAAGGCTGCCAAGAACACGGGATAAAGTTGCCAAGAAATATTTCAAATACAAAGAGCCTCCAAACACCAACCAAGATATTACGAACGTCCACAAGGCTTGAGTGCAAAAACTTCTATGGTTCCTGCTAAGAACTCTGGTTTCTCAGCTGGCTTTTATCTCTTGAGGGAGGGGCCATTACCTTGCAGCCTTACTCCTGAGTCGCCCGTGCTGCTGCAGCTGCTCTTTCCTTCGAGCAACCCTGCATGCACGCCCACTGGGCACAGGCTCCTCAAGGACCTCTTCATCATTGCTGCCGGCCTCCACAATCTCTGAAGGCAGCACTCCACTCTCTGATGGTCCTGGCCCCATCCCTGCAACGCACACATGCCCCGCATCTGAGTCCTTGCTCTCCGACACCTCAGACATCTACCCCTGCTGCCAGTGAACCACAACAGCGTGGCCACTTTTCATATTTATGACAATTGCGGCACCCCACGGTTACAAGATCAAAATTCAGACACTTGGCAGCTGGCCTGTATTTACGACAGTTGCAGTGATCCTGGATCATGGGATGCTCTTCTCACAAGAAGAGCCAATGGGGAAGCTAGAGTCACTTAACAATTATGTTACTAACATAACTATAGTGATTCACTTAACAACCGGGGCAAGAAAGGTCATAAAATGGAGTGGAACTCACTCGGCAACAGAAATATTGGGCTCAGTTGTGATCATTACTCAAGAACTGCCGGTGTATCACTGCTTTCCAAAAGTTCTTCCAATTGCCTGAAATTATGCTAGAATTTAGAATTTATTTGATTTGTCAATCGCTTACAAGATAATAGGTATAAGTATATACATAGTTATGAATACAATTAAATGGGTACATATAAGAAAAATAAAAGAAACAATAGGACTGGGATGATAGGCACATTGGTGCACTTATGCACGCCCCCTACAGACCTCTTAGGAAAGGGGTGAGTCAATACTAGACAGTCTAAGGTTAAAGTTTTTGGGTTTGGGGAAGAAACCACAGATTCAGGTAGAGTATTCCAGACATTGACCACTCTATTGCTGAAATCATATTTCCTGCAATCAAGTTTGGTGTGGTTAACCTAGAGTTTGTATCTATTGTGTGCTCTTGTGTTGTTATGGTTGAAGCTGAAGTATTCATTGACAGGTAAGTCATTGCAATGTATGATTTTATATACCATACTTAGATCAGACTGAAGACGGCGTAATTCAAGGTTTTCTAGGTCTAGAATTTCAGGTCTGGGGGCATAAGGTATTCTACAATGAGTAGAGGAGTGGAGAACTCTTCTTGTGAAATATTTCTGGACTTTCTCAACTGTGCTAATATCAGATACGTAATGTGGGTTCCAGACTGATGAGCTGTATTCAAGTATTGGTCTAGCAAATGTTTTGTATGCTCTAGTTAGTAGTGTGATATTACCAGAGAAAAAGCTACGTAAGATTAGGTTAACAACTCTTAGCACCTTTTTGGCTATGTAGTTACAGTGGGCTCTAGCACTTAGGTCATTTGAGATGAGTATTCCAAGGTCCTTTACAGAGCTTGGATCATCAACAAGGTCTTGACTATTCAGCCTGTATTTTATTTTCTAATTTTTTTGCCAATATGTAAGACAGAGCATTTATTTGTTGAGATTTGAAGTTGCCATTTGTTTGACCATTCAAGATCTTTTTGAAGGGTAGCAGTATTGTCTGTGGTATTGAACAGCTTTACATCATCAGTGAAGAGAACGCAGTTGCTTTTAATATGATCACAGAGGTCATTTATGTAGAGTATGAAGAGGGTTGGTCATAGAACATTGCCTTGGGGTCACCACTATTGACAGGTACAGAATTTGATAGGACACTCCCAATTTTGACCATTTGTTGTCTGTTTGACAGGAATGCTTCTATCCAGTTATGCAGTTTTCCAGAGATACCATAAGATTTAAGTTTTAGGAGTAGCTTGTCGTGTACCACTGAATCAAAGGCTTTACAAAAGTCTATGTAGATTGCATCTATTCTTTTGCCCTGATTGAGTTTTGTAGTCCATATGTTTTTGCAGTGTAAGAGTTGCAGATTACATGATAGTTTTTTTCTGAAACCAAATTGTTTATTAGAGAGTAGATTATTTGTCTCTTAAGTGGAGGATAATGGATTGGTTAATTCCATGACTTTACAGGTGATGCAGCATAAGGAGATTGGTCTGTAATTTTCAACTAGGCTGGGGTCTCCCTTTTTGAAAATGTGGAGGACCGTGGCTTGTGATCATAGTTTTGGCAAGGAGCTGGTCCTGAAAGATTTTTCAAAGATTATGCTTAGAGGTTCTGCTATGGCTTTTTTAAGAAGTAGGCACATATTCCGTCCAGCCCAATGGATAGAGATGGTTTTAGATTGCGTAGTGCTTTTTCAACATTGTCTTCTGTAAAATCAATATGTATTAGATCATTATAGTTTTTAGTGGTTCAGCTAGAAAATACTGGGCATGATCCATAGCTGTTTACAAATACTGAGCCAAAGAATGTGTTAAAGAGGTTGGCTTTAATGGTGTCGTCGTTGCAGTCTTTACCATTAGGTCCTATCAGGGGTGGGATGGACCTTGAGTCTTTTAGTTTGTTGTTTACAAAATTGTAAAAAGCACGGGTGGAATTGGTGCGTAGAAGGTTTTCCTCTTGTTTAATGTGATAATTGTGCATTCAGTCTTTATCTGGTGGCATAAATTTTTGTATCGGCTTTTGAAGTTGGCAACGTGACCAGATTTGTTTTTCCATCAGAGTAATCTCTTTTTGGATTGAAGTTTCCTTATTGTTATGGGTAATCTGTTTTTTTTTTGGGGGGGGGAGTTGTTATTGGTACATATAGTTTGATGACTCTTTTGACTTCAAGTAAAAATATGTTTTAATGGTCTTCAACAGTATTGGATCCAGTGAATAGAGATTGCCAATCAAGATATGAGAGATCATTGTGTATAAGATCATAGTTGCCTCTTTTGAAGTTATAATTGGGGATTACATCATTGTGATAATATTTGTGTGGGCGTATGTTGAGACAAAAGTCAATCATGTTGTGGTCACTGTTGGAAAAGGGTTCTTTAGTTTGTATTCCGTAAATTAAATTCAAACTATTGCAGAAGATGAGATCGAGGCAGTTGTTAAGTCTAGTATTGTTGGTTACTAGTTGTTCCAGTCCCAGATTTGTAACAGCATTGTAGAAGGTTGCATGTATGGATTCAGTTGTACATTCATTAAGGGTCCAGTTAATATGAGGTAGATTGAAGTCACCAAGAAAGATAAAAGCGTGTGGGCAGGATGTTGCCCATGTTAGTAGTGAATTAACTTGTTTACATGTTCGATGTCATAATCAGGTGCTCTGTAACATAGTAAGAATCGAAATGTGATATTTAAGAATAGTTCACAGATGATGGTCTCAGGAATAGCAAGCTCCTGGGTAACTTGGATGTTTTTTAGATGTAAGGACTTTTTATAGAAGATAGCAACACCACCTCCTTTACAGATTTAATGATCTGATCAGTAAACATGATAGTCTCTTACTGTGGTAATGGAGTCAGGGAGAGATGCGTTGAGCCATGTTTCACAGACAAATATGATGTCGAATTTAGCCATATTTAGTAAGAGGAGAAATTTAGGTATTTTGTTCACAAGACTTCATGCATTGAGTAGCTTGCATTTAAGGCCAGCTGTAGTTGGAATTGAGGTAGTTAGGGGCATGCATGCCTAGTCTTGGGTAATGGTGGATTGGTTGAAGTAGGGTTGTGGTTGAAGGTTAAAGCTGAGTTGTGGGTTGTGTGACTTACTTTTGATACAGTCAGCACGGTAGTCAATGTACAGGTCTTTTCTCCATTGTCTAGACGTTTTTTGAGTTCTGTGCGGAGTACACGGGAGCGGGCACGTTGCTGTATGGTAAGGTCAGGGCAAGAATGGAGGTTCTTATGGTTGGTGTTGCTTTTGGCAAGTGAATTTGTAGTATAAATGAATTTACGTTTGCTTGATTCATTTTTGCAAATGACCCTGCAGAAGCGTGGGGCCATAGAGCCGTCTCTGTTTTTGAACTCTGGGCCGATGCGGGAAACCCCGATGTGGGAAATGTCATGCATTTCATCAGGGGAGATGGTTGATGCTTGATAATCACTGATGATGTTTTGGACAGTTGTGATGTCATCATTGTTATTGATGTCCTCTAGATCAAATATGATGGCATTTGGACATTTCTGTTTGCGCTCAACAGCTTCACTGATGAGGTTTGGGATATCATTATTTGTCTGATTTATGTTTTTTTGCGGATTGGGTTGTGGTTGTTGGGTAGAGATGTGGTTTGTAGCTATAGGATGTTCAGGTTTTTGCGTTGTGTCTTTTTTTTCAAGGTTGGATAATCTGTCTTTTAAAGCGTCCAGGGATGCTACTATGATGTCAAGGGATGTTATTCATGTTTCTATGTTATCAACTCTTTCAAACAGATCCATTTTGGGTCTGCATGATTTGCAGACATATGGAAACTCATTGGATGATTCTAGGTATGGATGCTAGTATTTGCTGCTGCTTCTGTTTTAAAAAATTATGAATACTTTGCCTCTTTTGTTTATGAATTAATAACAGCTCACAAGACGAAGAAAAAAAGCTAAAATAGAAGCCAGGAAGAGAGTTCTACCCACTAATAACTTAGTAAAAATTTTCTTTGATCAAATGCAAAACGAAAAGAGAAAGGAATTCTCAGACATAAAAATCTAGTTTTAAATCATTGATAACTAAGTTTCTCTTTATATATTTTTTAATTAAAAAAACAGTTGCTGGTGCAATTCCCAGGAAAACCTAAGTTTTACCTCCACCCACCCCTATTATTTATTTATTTATTTATTATTTCGATTTGTATACCGCCCCCTCTCCCAAAAAGGGACTTGAGGCGGTGAACAGCCACAATAAAAACATACAATCAGAAAAGTTAAAAAAGAGTTTAAAAATTAATTAAATAGATGGCTAGGACCAATAAAACCCGTAAAAAAATTAAAATCAAATTAAAACCCTACTCATAACGTTACGCCAGATTGGCCTGTTGGAAAAGGTGGGTCTTAAGTGCTTGTCAGAAGGCCCGTAGGTCAGTAATGGCTCGCATCTCCGCCAGTAGCTCATTACAAAAGGAGGGTGCTCCCACAGAGAAGGCCCGCACCCTGCGGCACCCCGAGGAGGCCAACCCTGTGGGAGCGCACCGGCCGGCGGGAGACCGATGGTGGCAGCAGGTGGTCCCGCAAGTACCCAGGTCCCAAGCCATGGAACGCTTTAAAGATGGTCACTAGCACCTTGAATCGCACCTGGAAGGCCACTGGAAGCCAGTGCAGCTCGCATAGGAGCGGTATAATATGGGAGCTCCGAGAAGTCCCCAAGATCACCTTCGCGGCCACACTCTGCACCAGTTGAGGCCTCCGGATGCTCTTCAAGGGAGCCCCATGTAGAGAGCATTGCAATAATCTAGGTGGGAGGTAACAAGAGCAGAGGTGACTGTGCGCAATGCATCCCAATCCAGAAAGGGCCGCAACTGGTAGATCCTACGGACCTGATAAAAAGCCCCCCTGGTGACGGCTGATATATGATCATCCAATGATAGCCACCCATCCACGAGGACTCCCAGATTGTGCGCCCTCTCCGTGGGAGCCAAGATTTCACCTTCCACGGTCAGCGATGGAATGAGCTGACTGTATCTGGGCGCAGGGAACCACAGCCACTCGGTTTTGGTCGGGTTGAGCCAAAGCCTGTTGACCCCCATCCAACTCCACACGGCTTCCAGGCACCAGGTCATCACTTCAACGGCTTCGTTGTGGTGACCCAGGGTGGAAATGTATAGCTGAGTGTCGTCAGCATACTGATGGAACTCCACCCCGAAGCCACGGATGATCTCCCCCAGCGGCTTTACATAAATGTTGAACAGCAGGGGCGAGAGCACGGGCCCCTGAGGCACCCCACAACACAAAGGCCTCGAGGTCGATCTCTGCCCCCCTATCAACACAGATTGCGAGCAGTTGGAGAGGAAGGAGGAGAACCACCGTAACACGGTGCTTCCCACTCCCAGCCCCCACAACCGCCACAATAGGATACTGTGGTTGACAGTATCAAAAGCCGCCAAGAGATCTAATAGGACCAGGACAGAGGAACAACCCCTGTCCCGAGCTCTCCAGAGATCATCTACCAATGCGACCAACGCCGTCTCCATACTGTACGCAGGCCTGAAACCCGATTGGAGGGGATCTAAGTATACCGCTTCCTCCAGGTGGTGAGGGAGCTGTCCTGCCACCACACTCTCAACAACCTTCGCCACAAAGTGAAGATTGGAGACCGGACGATAATTTGACAACAATGTTGGGTCCAGGGACGGTTTCTTGAGGAGGGGCCTCACCACCGCCTCTTTCAAGGCAGCTGGCAAAAACCCCTCACTCAAGGAAGCATTGATAATACCCTGGAACCAACCTCGCGTAACCTCCCGGGTGGCCACAACCAGCCAGGAGGGACAGAGGTCCAATAAACATGTGGTGGCATTAAGCCCGCCCAGCATCCTGTCCACATCATCCAGGGTCACAGGATCGAACTCCCCCCAAATGACCTCACCGAAATCTGCCCCCGCCCTCCCACCCGGAGTTGCCCAGTCAGAGTCCAAGCCATCCCGGATCTGAGCAATTTTGTCCTGCAGAAAAATAGATAAATCCTCGGCCCGTCCTTGCAAGGGGTCCTCCCGCACTCCCTCATCTAAAAGGGAGCGGGTCACCCTAAAAAGGGCGGCCGGGCGATTTCCTGTGGACACAATAAGGGTGGAAAAGTACAAACGCTTTGCCACCCTTATTGCCACTAAATAGGTCCTAACAAATGACCGCAGTAGTGTTCAGTCAGATACAGAACGGCTGGCCCTCCAACCACTCTCTAGGCATCTTTTCCGGCACTTCATATACATAGATACACACACAGAAGTTAAACAATGACATATTTCTGTCCCGTTCTGTTTTGACAATTTGATAATTTTCATTCAAATTCCATGCAGTTTGCCCAGAACTGCAAAAAATTACTAGCTGCCATAAAATGAAAACAGCTGTGATATTCATTGCTATTCTTGGAAAAGAATATTATTCTCTTATTTTTATCTACATTTTCATACTGAAATACTGCATATAAGTTAACATATGCAGCAAAAATAGAGTTAAGGTTACTCTGAATAAACTCAATCAAATCTGCAGACTGTTTGAAGTAGCTAATGGGAATGCCAGGGGCCAGGATTCAGAATCCTTTTTTTTCTAATTAAGGTGGCATTTGGCTACCACAGAACCAATTTGCATGTAACAATTAAAAAAAGTCCACATAATAAAAAGTTTTGCATTTTGTGTTTAGAAATCAGACTGGCTGGCACATGACAAACAAGCAGGCTGTTTGTGCAAACAAGAATGAACTTTAGCAGCAAAAGTCCTCAGCTTGATACATAGTGGATCCGAGCTAATCTGGCCTCTATTTGCATTTTTAAAATTGCCTACCATCCATTTTTAAAAATATAATAAAATCTGTATTCAGATTAAAAAACAAGATTCCAGACCTGGCCTTAAATAGAAAACAGTTTCAGCCCTTTCTGTCTAAAAATACACTTTGACAATAATGGGGCAAGGTGAACAGGCTAACAATTTTCCTGATCATGAAGGAAAGGGTTAGTTATTCCAAATGAGTGATTGCAAACTTTTATCCACTTCCACAAGCTCCAATAACAAAACCTTTCACTCTGGATTATGGAATCTTGCTGTTTGTGGGGTCCTGGGTCAGAGGTGGTATTCTGCCAGTTCTGACAGGTTCTGGAGAACCGGTAATGGAAATTTTGAGTAGTTCAGAGAAACTGTAACTACTACCTCTGACTGGCCCTGCCCCCATCTATTCTCCGCCTCCCGAGTCCCAGCTGATGGTCTGGGTCTTCTTTGGTTGCCCTGCGCAGGAGAACGCAGGAACTGGAAAGCAGGTTAATGGGGTGGGGAGGGAATGGGGATTTTACAGTATCCTTCCCCTGGAGTGGGGTGGAAATGGGGATTTTACGGTATCCTTCCTCTGCCACACTCCCCAAGCCACAGCACACCCATCAAGGATGGTACTACCACAGAACTGGTAGTAAAAAAAATTGAATACCGCCTCTGTCCTGGGTGCTTTCTGAGTTTGGTTGTTTTCTTTTAGGCATTTCATCACCCAAGTGGATTAAGATCTTCAGTGCTAGAAGGGTTTGCTCTCAGCAGTCAATATCCAGATAAACAAGGATGAATCAAGGGCATCAGGATTAATACCAAAGCAACAATCAAATAATAAACAAAACCCCAAGCAAGGAACCAATGAGAACATTCCCACCAACACTGACAGGCAAACCACTAATATATAAATAAAGAGCAAACCTCACTCCCTTCTAGAACTGATGATGTTACCTAGTTGGGCAATGAAACATTTGCAAGCAACCATCCAGAAAGCACTGAAGCTTTCATCATAAACAGATTGCTCACACACAGTCTTAAAAATAAAACCAGCTACAGAATTTGTGGGCCTAAAACAATTGCAGCCTTGACAAGGAGCAGCATCGGTTCAAATTTTTTCTGAACTTGGAAATTCAGCAGCCTGGGCCCGATTAGAATGCAAATAACAGACCGCCAGGAAATGCCAGCGCTGATAATAATAGGTAAATAAATCCCAGAATGGCAAACCACTTCCGTTGTCCTGCCAAGGAAACTACAGAGATATACCAAGGAAGTCACTGAGAATCAAGATTGATGCAAAGGAGACTCTCCCCATATTTTTAAAAAGCAAGTGGATAGAGAAATAGAAGACACATTATTAGGTTATGCAAAATGCATTGATGCATTTTTTCAAGACCTCCTCTTGAACCAGGCATTGCAAGAGCAATTTTTTGAAGTGAATCCTCCAAAACAAAGTGTCCCCCCACATACAAATTAACATATAGTTAGAGATTGTAACATTCTAGCATTCCCAGGTCATCCCTAGATTATTCCCCAAATTTCAGAACAGAAGCATTTTCCCCATCTAATAGATAATTTCACCAAATACATTGGCTAGCATCCCAGAATTGACAATTTTATCCAAATACGGCTCCCTGTATCAATACACAGAGTGTAGGACAAAAGATGGGAGAATTTTGGAGGCGGGGGGCAGAGAGAAAGAAGGCATCAGCCTGGAATTCCTATGTAGCCACAAGCAATCCATGTCCAATCCCCCTTGAGTACTGTTGACCTTTATCGAACTCCAAGCAGCCAATCATTAGGTGAGAAGATTCCTGTGCAGAGGTTTTTAGCAATAAATCAGTTAAACTACAGCCTATGTGGGAATTTATGCTGGCTTTTAATTTGCATTTTGAGATTTAAAACTACAATGATCCTTGGCGATACGTTCTCATGTTCTGTTTGAATACAAGTCAAAGTGGACGCCATTCCAATGTTCTTCCTTTGTGCAAACAAACTTTCCACCTGGATTAGCTCATCCTGGAAGTTCTGTGCGAAAGTCAGACCAACATTGTTTGAGGACAAAAGTCGTCAACCGTTGCTGGTTTTTAATGAGCAAAATTAAAAATAAAAAAAGAAAGCACAGAATAATGCAACTTCATCAAGATTAACGTTGATAGCTTTATACGTATATTGCATTTGACCTCTGGGTGTCAGGAACTAATGTTCCATAACTTGGGGAGTTTGGGGATAGTGAACTAATTGAAGTTTCAGCTCAAAATATCTCATTCTGTTTAAAATGCAGCCTTTTGCATTATTGGGATTTTGTTCACAGAAACAGCTACAATGGAAGCATATATATTTGCGAGGTCACATAAAATGAAAGCTCTTTGGACTTCAAGTTTTTCGTAAGTCCTGGTCAGATGGTGGGTTTCCTCCCTGTAGAGGTGCAATATTTGTTTTCGGAGGTTTTCGCGGGTATTTGTATGTAGATCTTTGGTTCTTCGGGTTTTCTCCCGCGTAGAATTGGAAGTATCTAGGCAGCGTTTCGATGAAGTCTATTCATCATCTTCAGGCTTGTGTCTTCGGCCTTGTGCTTCTCAGAGTAATGTGAGCTTGCAGCTGCTTCTTCCTTTTAACTGCTACTGGGGGTGTGACTTGATTGGGTGGGGGCTTGGCTGTGTTCTGATTGGGTGGGGGGGTGTTCTCATTGGTTGGGGGTTTGGCTGTGTTCTGATTGGTTGGGGGGTTGGCTGTGTTCTGATTGGCTGGAGGTATGTTCTGTTCCGGTGGGGGTTTGGTTGTACTCAGGTTAGTCTTAGTTGCTGGGGGATTTGAGCTGGTGAGCTGTGATCCTGTTGTTTGGCTTCGCGTTTGTGGTTGTGCCACATCTTCATGGTGGGCGTCAGTTCCCTTCATGTATGGGATGGGAGGGTTTGAAGCAGGTAGTGATGCAGCTGTGGTGCGGCTTCTGGTCCGTGGTCGTGTTTCATGTTCTGTGTGAGTGTGAGTCTGCTTTCTACGTGGAAGTGTGGTGGCAGCTTCTTGTGTGGCCCTCATGGGTGTGGGTCTGGTGTCCTTCTTCATGTTAGGTACTCGTTTGTTAATGAGGGCAGGTTTCCAAATGGCTGGTAGGTGGGAGGTGTCATCTCATTTATTCATGCTGTGTGGGCATTTTTCTATCTCAATGGCTTCTCTGATTATTCTGTTGTTGAAGTGTTCAGTTTTGGAGATAGTTCTGGTATTTTTAAAGTCAATCTTATGTCCTGTGGCTTTGAGGTGTTGGACCAGGAAAGAGGTCGGTTCTTCTTTTTTGATTGAGTTCTTGTGTTCTTCAATGCGTGCACTTATTCTTCTGTTAGTTTGTCCGATGTATGTGGTGGGGCAGGAGGTGCACGGGATTTCGTATACTCCTTGGTTTTCTAACTAAATTTTGTCTTTAGGGTTTCTTAGGATGGTGGATATTTTTCCGTTTGTGCAGAATGCTGTTTTAATGTTGTGTTTTTGGAGGATCTTGCTGATTTTGTCTGTAGTGCCTTTTATATATGGGAGGAGGGCTTTGCCGTTTTCTTGTTCTCTGTCTTGAATTTTGGTTGGGGTTTCTTTTTGGATTAGGTGAGTAATCTTCTTTCTTTGGAATCCATTGGCTGTTAGTACATTAGTGAGAGTGTGTAGTTCGGTTTTTAGGTATTGTTTGTCGGCTAAGCATTTTGTTCTGGAGATGAGTGCTACGGAATTGATCTGTGCTGGGTGGTGGTGTGAGAGTGCGTGTAGATAGCAGTTTGTATGTGTTTTCTTCTAGTAGATGGTGTGTCCTAGGGAGCCATTAGATTTTTTGTATAGTAAGACATCTAGGAAGGGAAGTTGATTGTTAGCTTCTGTTTCCATGGTGAATTGTATTTTGGAGTGTAGGCTGTTGAGGTGTGTGAGGAAGTTGTTTAGTTTTTCTTTCCCGTGTGGCCAGATTATGAAGGTGTCATCTATGTATCTGAGCCAGAGTTTGGGTTTGTGATCATATTTTTCTAGAGCTTGTGTTTCAAAGTGTTCCATGTAAAGATTTGCGATGACAGGTGAGAGGGGTGATCCCATGGGTGCTCCTTCTATTTGTATTTTTGTCCATTGTAGGTGAAGTATGTATTGGATAGGCAGTGGTTGGTCAGATCTAGGATGTGCTTGGGGGGGTTGTATTTATTTTGGATGGCTGTTAAGGCTTCTTTTATAGGCACTTGGGTGAAGAGGGATATAACATCGAAGCTCACTAATAGGTCGCTGGGTTGTAAGTTTTGTTTCTTTATGATCTCGATGAATTGGAATGAGTTTCTTACATGTGAGTTGATGGATTCTGCATAGGGCTGTAGTTGTTTGGCAAGAAATTTGGCTAGGTTTTGTAGAGGTGAGCCTATGGAGCTGACTATTGGTCTAAGTGGGGTTCCTTCTTTGTGTATCTTGGGGAGACCATAAAGCTTAGGGCATCTGGATGATTTCTCTCTGGGTATGATTCTTTGCTGGATTTCTTCGCTGATGGGGAAGGCTTTTATTTTGGATCTGGTGATTTTTTCTAGGTAGGTGGTGGGGTCTGTGTTTAGGGGTTTGTATGTGGGGTCTTGGAGTAGGTTGGTTAACTTGGTTTGGTAGTCGGATGTGTTCACAACCACTGTCGCGTTGCCCTTGTCTGCTGGTAGGATTATTATGCTGGTGTCTTTTTTCAGGTTAAGTAGTGCAGTTTGTTCTTCTTTGGATAAGTTGCTTTTGGGTGGTTTGCTAGTGCAGAGGATGTTGGTAATTTCGAGTCTGATTTTGTTTGCATCATCAGGGTTGATTTTGGTCAGGCTGGTTTCAACTCCGCATATGATGGTTTCTGTGGGGATGTGTTTGGGAGCAACAGCAAAGTTGAATCCTTTCGAAAGCACATTGGTTTCGGTTTCGCTGAGGATCTTGTCTGAGATGTTGTGCACTGTTTGTTTCATGTGTGGCTGTGAGGGGGGAGGAGTTCGTTTCTGGCATTATTGTAGTTTTCTGAGTTTGTTGGTATGTGTGTCTGTCTTGAGGGTGGTCTGTGTTTCGGCTCTCCAGACAGCGAGTTGTTTGGTTTTGTCCTAAAGTGCGGGGTGAATCTTGTTGCTGAGTCTGAAGTGAAGTGTGAGGAGATCTTTGTTGATTTAGTCTAGGAGGAATCTTTTTGTGTGAAGTTCATTTCTAATTAGGGCCAATTCTGTTCTTTTTAGGATGCGTTTGGTGGCTGCTGTGTTGGTGTGGAATTTCAATTGGAAGCTTATGGGGATTAAAATTTGATCTCGGCAGTTGCGTAGGAATGCAAGGTCACATAAAATGGAAGCTCTTTGGACTTCAAGTTTTTTGTAAGTCCTGGTCAGATGGTGGGTTTCCTCCCTGTAGAGGTGCAATATTTGTTTTCGGAGGTTTTCGCGGGTATTTGTATGTAGATCTTTGGTTTTTCGGGTTTTTTCCCATGTAGAATTGGAAGTATCTAGGCGACGTTTCAATGAAGTCTCATTCATCATCTTCAGGCTTGTGTCTTCGGCCTTGTGCTTCTCAGAGTAATGTGAGCTTGCAGCTGCTTCTTCCTTTTAACTGCTACTGGGGGTGTGACTTGATTGGGTGGGGGCTTGGCTATGTTCTGATTGGTTGGGGGTGTGTTCTGATTGGTTGGGGGTTTGGCTGTGTTCTGATTGGTTGGGGGTTTGTCTTGTGTTCTGATTGGGTGGGGGTTTGGTTGTACTCAGGTTAGTCATAGTTGCTGGGGGACTTGAGCTGGTGAGCTGTGATCCTGTTGTTTGGCTTCGCGTTGGTGATCGTACCACATCTTCATGGTGGGCGCCATCGAGACTTCATCGAAACGTCGCCTAGATACTTCCAATTCTACGCGGGAGAAAACCTGAAGAACCAAAAATCTACACACACACACACACACACACACACACACACATATATATATATATATTAAGGGAGGAAGCATACTGCTGTCCTTTTCTGTCTTTCGGCTCATCATCAGAGACCATCCAGACAGAAAGCTATTTGTTTTGTTGTCTTTTGTTTATATGTGTGTTAAATTTTTGAGCTGATAAATAATTAAACAAGGGAGACTAGGATAGATCTATTTCGAGCTATTTAGTTCTCGTCAGCTAACCATACCCTTACTGGGATTTGAACCAGGGAAGTATTATATGTGAGGCAGTTGTAATTGCCATTAGGCCATTGGTTCTCCTCCAGATCAGCTGAGACAGGGGAATGAGTATATATTTGTGTTACAACACCCTGGTAAGCCCCAATTAAGGGAGGAAGCATACTGCTGTATGGGTTATAAAGGCATCAGAGGTGCAACCACATCCTCCTTATTCTGATATGTTCCTACTTTTTATCCTATTTTATAAAGAAGAAACCTCATTCTTGTAATTGTCTTCTTCAGAGCTACAGGCTGTTGATCAGTGGCTGCATTAAAATGTCAGCAGCAGAGATGTGAAGTCTCGTTTTCGACATATAAAAAGAGGCAGTTTTTGTGGTATTAAAAAACAGTGTGGGGTTTGTTCCACGAATTAAATCCTTGCAGTGCCCCCTCTCCCCCAAATATTTGTTCATCCTGCCTCGCTCTTCCCAGAAACAATTGTCTTTTGGCATAAGAACTTTTTTTCCCCAGAGATGTCAGACCAGCAAGTTTTTAACATTGTGTTTTTTTGAGATGCTGTAATTCGCTTGTAAACTTGCCCTGACATAGTGATGCTAGTCACATGGCAAAACCAGTGCAATGCAAAAAGGAGAGAAGGGGAAAGCTAATTATTAAATTTCCTCCTCTCAAGCTGCCTGGTTCATGTTGTTTTCGGGATCACTCTGCTTGTCCCGAAGATGCTTTTTTCAAGAGACTTTCTTTTTTGTTTTTCTTTGAAGACATTTCGTTTCTCATCCATGACGTTTCTTCGGCTCTGACTGGATGGTGGAATGGAGTGGAAGGATTTATATTCCTTACAGCCTTCTCAACAGAGGGGCAGGAATACGACATCATCTATCTACCACACAGTCCTTTCAGCAGTTCCAAGAAGGCTCAACACCCATTTGCACTACTCAGTTGACACAGATAAACCTCCAAGTGGCCTCAACGTCTCTCTAAAAAGGATGCAAATGACCAGCTGTCTGCAAGGAATATAAACTCTATCATTCCTCACTATCCAGTCAGAGCTGAAGAAGCTTCTTGGGTGAGAAGAGAAATGTCTTCAAGGGAAAACAAGAAAGTCCAGTTGTTTCTTGAAAAATGCACCTTTGGAACAGCCATGACCTGGATGACTGAGAATCTCCATAGACAATCATTCTGCTTGCCTTCCTGAAGCAAGGCCAGTCTGAAATATGTTCAGTGTTTTCTTTAGAAGCCAGACTATAGATCAGTATAGCGCTAACCGGTTAGCACTATATTGATCTATAGCCTGGCTTCTAAAGAAAATACTGAAGATTCTTAATATAAGAATGGACTGTTATTTCTTCAATTCTCCCTTGCAAGTCAAAGGGTTACCTCCCAGGACTATCAGCTATCAAAAGAATCTTAGAAGTATTCTTCCCAACTTTGGTGCATTTTATTATTTTCATGAAGTTCACAGCAACAACGGTGACCTAAAGGTAGTTTGATCTGAAAGAAAATAAATAACATGGGAACGCAAACAAAGGCACACATCTATCCATCTCCATGCTTGCAATCTGATTGATCTTTCTGAAATCAAGGACTCTCTTCCCAACTCAAGTATATGTAAATCCAGGCAACATACATTCCTAATAGTGTTTACTTGAAACATGACAGGGTAAAAAAGCTACTGACCAGTAACCCTTTTTAAGCTCCTGCTATAAATTCTTATCTATACGCCATATGCTAAATAAATAAATTAACAAGGTTGTCTTGTAAGAGTTGTTATCCCATCCTTGACTTACCACATTTTCTTTCATTAACTTGTCATTATGAAGCCATTGGAAACGTTGTGGTGGTGCAATGGTTAGAATGCAGTACTGCAAGTGTTGTGGTTTGCCGGCAGCAGGAGTGGATGGCTGAGGTCTCGGAGAGCGAGGACTCAGATGAGGGGCCTGCCTGTGAGGCAGGGATGGGGCCAGGACCAGCAGGGAGTGGAATGCTGCCTTTGGAGGCTGGCAGTAGTGATGAAGAGGTCCCTGAGGAGCCTGTGCCCAGTGCGCGTGCATGCAGGGCTGCTCGAAGGAAAGTTTAGGAGTAAGACTGCAAGGTAATGGCCCCTCCCTCAAGAGATAAAAACCAGCTGAGAAACCAGAGTTCCTTGCAGGAAGCAAAGAAGTTTTTGCACTCAAGCCTTGTGGATGTTCAGAATATTTTGGTTAGTGTTTGGAGTCTCTTTGTGTTTGAAATATTGTTTGACAATTTTATCTCATGTTCTTGGCAGCCTTGCACAACCTTGGCAAAGCTCGTTCTTATCAGAAATAATTAATTTGAAACAGCCTTTAAACTGTTAAGGAACGGAATTTGTAAAGAATCATTAAAAAGTTTTTCTGTTACCTCTGTTTCATGTTTGTTTCCTTGGAACTAGGTTTGAATCAGAACAGCAAGCTACTTCTGCTGACTGCCAGCTGCCTGCAATTTGGCAGTTGAAATCTCACCAGGCTCAAGGTTAATTCTGCCTCCCATCCTTCCAAGGTCAGTAAAATTAGGACCCCAAATTGATGGGGACAATAGGGTGACTCTGTAAACCATTTAGAGTGAGCTGTAAAGCACTGTAAAGCAGTATATAAGTCTAAGTGCTATTATTATTGTTATTCTGTGTTGCAAAAGCTCATTCTTTTTAATTCAGCTACTTGCTCAGAGTAAAGGAACTCTGCTAGATCCTTGTTGATCAGGAGAAGCAGTAGAGAAAGTAAGACTCAGGTAGGATTAGATAGCAAAGACCCAAACATGCAAATTGCAGCCCAGAGGTTGGCTTGCATTCCTGCCTTTAAACACCACAAAAGAGAAATAAAATTATGAGCAATTATATTGCACATACCTTGTAATCAGCAGCAGGCATCTTTAAAACAATCTGCATTGCACATCCATGCAGAGTAGTCTTAGAAGGTACTTTTGGTAGCACACAACCAAGATCTTCAAGCTGTCACATTTCTTCTTTTCCTAAATCCTGCTGGTGACTGATTCCTAGAAAGTTGTGGTTTTTTTCATGCTGAACCGTGTTTTGTAAAAGTGTATGTACAATGGATCAAATGGAGCCATGAGGATTATTGTTATTGTTATGATTAGTCAATTGCTTACAAGATAATAGAGATAAGAATAAACGTAAGTATCAATACAGGAAATAGGTATAAATAAATGGGGACAATAGGACAGGGACAGTAGGCACGATTGTGCGTTTATGCACGCCCCTTACATACCTCTTAGGAATGGGGTGAGGTCAATAGTTAGCTTAAGGGAAAAGGAGTGTGTAAGTTAACCTTAACTTATCTTCATTGTAAATGTCCCTCTGCATTTTCCTGAGATCCTGATGTCTGAGCTACATTTCTTTCAGAATTGGGGTGGTCTCTTTTCCTTGGTTTTCCAAGAAAAGGAATTTGCTATGCACCTTCTTGGCCTTTAATATAGCTTTCAGGATTTTGTTATTTTAATACGTTAAAGGTGTTTTCTTGCTGGTGGTTTTGATATTTGTTGTTTACCTGTTATACGCTACCTGGATAGTTTTTGAAAACCAGCAAAAAATATTAGTAATGGATAATACAGATGCTATCCAGCAAAAAATATTAGTAATGGATAATACAGATGCTATTCATATTTTGACTATGAATTGGATGCACCTCAACATCTAATTAAAGTTTGGGTTTGGGATATTTTCCGGGACATGTTTCTTTATTTTCTTTATTTGATATGTTTATATAGCTGATTAGATCAGGGGTCCTCAAACCCCGGGCAGCAGCCCACTACAGGGGTGTATCCAATTTGGAAGTGGGCCATACAGTCGGCAGTGCAATATACGTATGCACACTGGCCTGCCACTTGTGCATGTTAAACTGCGTGTGCATGCTTGTGTAGAAATTTAGCACCTGCCCCCTCCTAAAAGAATGAAATATTTTAGAAAATACTAAAAAGGCAGAATATTACATTTCCCTAAAGGAAGAAATGGAGAAACATGTTTTTAGAGGGAGAATGCAGCCCCCATCTTTCTTAATAGCCCTCAGCAGATGCCAGCATTTAAGAGATAAAGAGATAGATAGTTCTATTGATAAGCAAACACCCTCACCAAAGAGCCAAACAGAATGAAAGCCTCAGTCACAATAGGAATTGCCCAATGCACCTTCATTGCATCACCCTCAGAAATCTCAACCAAACTTAGCTCAGACAGACACCTAGGATTTGTACTTTGCCTATAGATCCCTATATAACCCCTACAATGGTCCCAGTCTGACAACAGACAATAGAATACATGTTCTTGCACAGGAACAGGAAGCTCAAGTGCAAAATCTAAGAGAAGCCCCCCTGCTCTCAACTCCATGTGGTCAGTTGCCCAGAACCAGCCATGTAGTTCTGCTTCATCATTAAACCTTCTTTCCAATCAGCCTCCATGTTTCTGATGTCTTTCTCCCAGATTGAACTGAACTAGATGGATATTTCTTCCCACATTTGCACGCCAGCCCGCCTGGTTTTCTTCTTCCCCCCAGCTGGGGTGCCAAGCCACAAAAATTGGGGACTGTTGGATTAGATTAAAGCTCTCAAAAGAATCCATAGTTTTAACCTCCTAAAGAGGCATGCAAAACTTTTCTTATTCTTATTGCTATAAGCCTGGTCTCCTTCAAAAATCAAGCTTTGCTTGAGCCTGATGCCCTCAATCTATTGAATACGGCAATATTGCAGTAAATACCACTGTTGTTGATGTTCAGTGGACCAATTTTTATAAAGCACTGTGATTGTCACCCTTGTCTTTTAGAAGATTATTTCACAGCCATCCAAATCTATAAGGGTCATCTTTAAGTGGGGATGAGATGGGAAATCAGCAATTTAACACATAACATCTTATTTTCAATAGTGTGTGGAGAACCCACAAAAATTATGAAAAATTAAATTAAAGCATGGTCAAAATCTTGAAAGATCTCACATTTTTAAGACATTATCCAAGGTTTTTATTGGCAATGCCAAAATGTTTTGAGATTTGAGGATGTCATAAAATTGTGGCATTTAAAAGGGTATATTTGGTGTTCAGAGCAAGAATATTTTTAATGCCTTTATGCACCAGCAGGGCTCAGAACCATCAATATAACATATAAAGGAGAAATTTTTTTCAATCCAGTTTTGCCAAATATAATGGAACAATATTTGTCTATCAGTAGTATCACAAAATTAAAAGCTTCTGTAAAACTAACAATTAATACCCACCTTCTGAGTTATAAACTGATACAAATATTAGTAGGAAATCAACTTTATTTATTTATTTATTTATTTATTTATTTATTTATTTTTATTACACTTTTATACCGCCCCCTCTCCCAAAAAAGGGACTCGGGGCAGTGTACAGCCAAGATAAAATGACATAAATAGTAAAAAATTTAAAAGAGATTTAAAAGAAATTAAACTAGTGGCTGAAATAATATTAGAAAAGCAGAATAAAAAGGGATAAAAAAGTTAAAAATATCAAAAATTTAAAATCCTAGTAATTAATACTAGGCCAGACCGGCCTGTTGGAAAAGGTGTGTCTTTAATGCGCACCGGAAGGTCTGCAGGTCAGTGATGGCCCGCATCTCCGGGGGTAATTCATTCCAGAGGGAGGGAGCCCCTGAAGAGAAGGCCCGCACCCTCGGAGCTGTCAGCCGGCATCGTCCGGCTGATGGCACCCCAAGGAGGCCCACCCTGTGGGAGCGCACTGGCCGGTGGGAGGCTGATGGTGGCAGCAGGTGGTCCCATAAGTACCCGGGTCCCAAGCCATGGAGCGCTTTAAAGGTGACCACCAACACCTTGAATCGCACCTGGAAGGCCACTGGAAGCCAATGCAGCTTGTAACATGGGAGCTCCGAGGAGCCCCCAAGATCACCCGTGCGGCCTCACTTTCCATCAGCTGAAGCCTCCAGATGCTCTTCAAGGGGAGCCTCATGTAGAAAGCATTACAATAGTCTAAGCGGGAGATGACAAGAACAGAAGTGACTGTGCGAAGAGCACCCCGATCCAGAAAGGTCCGCAACTGGTAGATCCAACGGACCTGACAAAAAGCCCCCCTATTAACTATTAAGCTCTTTTAAAACACATATATTGAATTCTATAGTTTGTATGGTTTTGTAGCTTGAATATTGTCTGTCACAAATTGTGATACGTTTCTTCACTACAGGCCAAACGCATTTCATGGCTACACATTCTAATTTATACATAGAAGTCCATTTTTTAAAAAAACACATAGAGGGCAATGAGTAAAGAACTAGGGGAATTATTAAAAACTAAAAGGGTAACAAAATGTCAACTATTCTGAATGAATTCTACAAAAAAGAAAATTCATCTTTCTTCACTTAACCTTTTGCTGATTTTTGATAAGTTGTTATGAGCAGAAATTTTGAAAAAAGAATCCCGGTGAGAGACAAGAAATAAAGTACTGAAAACTAAAATTAAAAATATAGTGACATTTTATAAATCCTTACATCCATACTTAACCAAGATAGGCTTTTGCACCTATGCTGATTAACCGATTAATTGGCATCTCTGGGAACCATATTAAACTTGGTAGGTAGATCAAAAAAGGCCGCACCTTCTCTGATAATATCAAGGGAATAGTTAGAGTAATTTTTACATCCTTTTCCTTACTGTGATGCTGTGTGGTTTAGCCACACACACACAAAGTGTCATTAGGTTAAATCTCTTGAAAGAAACATGGGTTTTCTAAGTAGCTGTAACATATCTATTATTTTATTTACCGGACTTAAGTACCGTCCATCTCCGTTTCTGATTTTATTACTGATTTCAGTTGCTGGAAAATAATGGCTGTGATTTTCCCTACAGAATCCTTTTACTTATGTCCCTTTTACCATCTGAACTGCTCTCTTCCTAGCCATACCTTTCTTGAAATGGGGTGTTTAGAGCATGATCTCCCCAGTGCAGAGTGAGAGAGAGTAGATGGCCTCCAATGTTCCTTCTAACTCTGCTGTTCTATGATTCTGTAGGGATCTCCTGCGGGAGCAGGGGGTTGGACTAGAACAGGGGTCTTGAAGAAACTTGACAGCTTTAAGACTTGTGAAACTTCAACCCCCAGAATTCCTCCTCCAGTCATGTTAGCCCAGGAATTCTGGGAGTTGAAGTCTACAAGTCTTAAACTTGCAAACTTTGAAAACCCTTGGACTAGTTCCAGTTCCAGCCCTTCCAGTTCCAGCCCTGGATTCCTGTCCTATTTCAAAGAGTCTTCTGTTTGTGTCCTTCCTTCCTCTCCCTTTTTGCCCCTCTCCTCCCTCCCTCCTTCTTGCTCTCTCTTTCTTTCTCTCCCTTCCTTCCATCGTGTCTTTGTCTATCCCTTTCTCTTTCTTTTTCCCTTTCTCTTTCTTTCTCCCTTTCTTTTTCTTTCCCTTTTCTTTCTTTCTTGTCTCTTCCTTCTCTCTCTCTTTCTCTCTCTTTCCCCCTCCCCTCTCTCTTTCCCCCTCTCCTTTTAAAGCTAGGAGAGGAGACCCACCTGAAACAAACACAGAGACACAAACTTTCAAGTGCCCAGCAGCCTCGCTCCTTATGTCCAGTCTCCTGTCCCGCGTTGCCTGGAAAAGCCGACAGGCAAGGCTTCCGGGTCCAACAAAGGGGCCACCCCTTTGAGACTTCCAAAGACTTCCTCCCTTCCCGCTTTTTGGGAAAGGAAAGGACTGAGAACTTCAAGCGAGGTGAGTGCTGCAGCGTCACACCCCCTCTCCCTCCGGCAGCTCTGGGCTAAGGAGCGGTTTGACTTTCCTGACTGCCTGAAACCTTACCTTGCTCCTGCAGCTGGTGGCGGAGGGAAAGGCAAGCCAGCCAGGTCACTCCGCTCCCTGCCAGGCCACATCACATCCCCTGCCTGGATTCTCCAGCAGCTTCTGGGGCTCGCCTGCCGGGAGGCGCAGGGACCAGGTAGCATGAGGCTACTCTGCCTGCATCGCCCAGGGCAGCCGCCCCTCCCTCACCAAATAAGCGTTTTGGCAGTTGTTGGAGGGGGAGCTTCATTTGTTCAACTTCTACCCATCCCACCATTAGGCACCACAAAAAAGGAGGAAGTTAATACGGCCTGACAAGAAACAAGAGCAGCGGGGAAGATGCGAGAAGCGAAGCCAAGTCCACACTCCCATACAAAGCCCCTCACCTGCTGCGCGTGCTAGGCCCCACCCCCCCATCCCACCGCTTCATTCCCGCTAAGCATTTCCTTGGTTTCCCAACCTTTTTTCCACACAAACTTCCCCCACGTGACCTCCACCAGCGAGCTGTTTAGTTACAACCTCTTTGGGCAATGAGGTGGGGAAAGGTTGCCACACTCACCCTTTCTCCTAGAGCTCACCCACGCCTGCGAGCACCTATTGCCTAGTCCCATTAGCCCGCCATTCTTCTTAAAGCTGAGCAATCCTATTCTTCCATGAAACATGTGCGCCCCTCCCCACCAGGCTGCATCTCATCCTCTGCCTGGATTCTCCGACAGCTGCTGGGTCTCATCTGCCAGGGGGATGACCAGGAAGCACGAGGCTATTCTGCCTGCATTGACCCTTGGCCAGCTGCCCCTCCCTCGCCGGGCCGAGAGTTTAGGCAGAGTGCAGGCCACCACTAAAAGAGGCCCATGGGCTGGAAGGTACAGGCAGGGAAGGAAGATCTGCGCTGGCGAGGCTTGACTGCCTTTTGGGCGCTGTTTAGGGCTGCCGCCTGCTTGACCACCGCCCCCGCCTCGGGTTCCGCATCAGCCCACGACAAGGGAACATGTCGGCGGATGGGCAAGCAGATGACCTTGCGGGAGGCATTTTATCTCAGGCTTCCCACATGGAAGACCCCACGGAAGCCAAAGCTGGGCCCAAAAGGCAGCCTCGCCTCGCCCCCCCCCCCCAGGCAACCCTTTGACTGATCACAGAAAATCCATTGTGGATCTTCCTTCCCCGCCATTAGGGCTTGTGGGAGCTAACTTGACTCGCAGGCTTACCTGTGAGCAGCAAGCAGATCAGGGCTGCTCAGTTGGGGCGCAGGCACCATGTGGGGAAGTCACGGCCCAGCATGCGAGCGAGCTTTGGGTGGGTGGGGCAACTGAGTGAAAGGTGACCAGGGAAGCGGTTCACGGGCATGGCCAGCCAGAAGTCTCTACCAGTTCCGCGACCCATGCCAAATTCTTGCTACAGCGTCGCCAGAACCGCCGCGAACCGGCTGAATACTACCTCTGGGTAAAAGACCAAAACACCTCTTAACCAGCAATCAGGGACGCAGTGGCTCAGTGGCTAAGACGCTGAGCTTGTCAATTAGAAAGGTCAGCAGTTCGGTGGTTCAAATCCCTAGTGCCTTGTAATGGAGTGAGCTCCCATTACTTGTCACAACTTCTGTCAAACTAGCAGTTCGAAAGCACATAAAATATGCAAGTAGAAAAATAGGAACCACTTTGGTGGGAAGGAAGGTAACAGTGTTCTATGTGCCTTTGGTGTTTAGTCATGCCGGCCACATGACCATCGAGATGTCTCCGGACAGAGCTGGCTCTTCGGCTTTGTAATGGAGATGAGCACCACCCCCTAGAGCTGGAAATAACTAGCACGTTTGTGCGCGGGGAACCTTTACCTTTAATCAGCAATCAACACCACCAAGAGCAGAAATAGACATCAAGATTAACACTAGACCAACAATCAAGAAGTAAACAATACTTCTTGTAAGGAACCATCTACTCAGATAAACAATCAAACTGTAAACAGTTGTCTAGTCAAGGATCTATCAAAATCACCTCCATCAACACTAGTATATGAACCGAGAGCAAACTCCACTTCCTTCTAGCACTCATGAAGTTAGCTAGTTGGGTAATGAAACTGCTGCAAGAAAACAGCTAAGCACTTGGAATCCCATTTCATATGTCTGTGATATAATTCTTCATCTAATGCTACCCAGAATTTGTGAGTCACGGATCTCAGGTCTAGCCTGTAAAAAGTATTTTCACATGTGATTGTGACACAGAGGGCTGAATTCCAACTCAAGTTCCTTTAAAGCTGGCAGTGATATAGATCAAATCATTACACTTACATTACCACCCCGCTTCTGAAATGATCTCACTTTAGAAGTCTTCATCATCAGCTCTTTGATGCCTACAGAATCAAATGGTGACTAAATAAATACAGAAATAAATTGATCACTGAAATCTAGATCAGGGGTCACCAACCTTTTGGACCTCAGGGACCACCAAACTCATAATTTTAGATCCCAGGGACCACTAACTGGTACTGTGGGTGTGGCCTAATTTGTGGGTGTGGCTTGGTGGTCAATGTGACTGGCTGGGCATGGTTTATATGTAAATATTATAAATATTTATATAAATATTGATTTTTTTATTAAAAAAAAGAGCAACTTTTACCCAAAAATCAGGCAAAGCAGGCAGGCAGATTGAGTTGCTCACAGAATCACAGAATTCAGAAATCTATCCATCTGCCATTGGCTAGCTCAATCTGTCACATAAAATTTGCTTGCAAGCAAACTCATAAAATTTGCTAGCAAGCAAACTCACAAAATTAACTCACAACACACCATGTATGTTAATATTGATTTTTTTATAAAAAAAGCAACTTTTATCCAAAATCAGGCAAAGCAGGCAGATTGAGTTGCTCACAGAATCATTCAGTGATCTATCTATCTGCCATCAGCTAGCTCAGTCTCTCAAATTTGCTTGCCGTGTGACTGCACTGAATTTGCTTGCAAACAAACCTTCAGTCCTAAGGGAGGTTCGGCTGTGCTTAGCTAGAAAGCAAGAAATCCAACCATTTCCTGATTCCTAGCTAATCTAAATCTCCCGGCACAGCAGAACAGATGATGGTCGGAAAAAGGAAAAATAGCAATTTAGCAGACAAGTTTGCCAGGTAAGGAATGAGTGGGTGAGGAGGGTTCCCGTGGGCCATGTGGGCTGAGCAGCCTTGTGTTTCTGTGCAGCCTGGATTAATTGCTTGGGGTGGGTTTCTGAGGTGAGATTTCTCTGTGGCCCACCAAAATTTTCTCACGGCCCACCAGTGGGCAGCAGCCCACTGTTGGTGACCAATGATCTAGATCACACTCTAGATGTATACTAAGCTACAGTGCCTGGCTGGAACCTGGCCAACTGAAAATTTACTGTATCATACAGATATTTTTTAAAATATTCAAGAAAAATATTTCATCCTGTTCTGTTTCGATGGGCCTTAGGAACTTGAAGCCTTCCTTAATCACTGCAGTAGGACATTACTTGAAAGATAAAGTTATGGTGGTTTTCCTCCTTCTTCTCCAACCGCTCGCAATTTGTGTTGGCAGGGGGGCAAAGATTGACTTCGAGGCCCCTGATTTGTGGGGTACCTCAGGGGTTGGAGCTCTCGCCCCTCCTGTTCAACATTTATGTGAAGCCGCTGGGTGAGATCATCCGTGGCTTTGGGGTAGAATTCCATCAGCTGATAATACTCAGTTGTACTTTTCTACCCCGGGCCACCCTAACGAAGCCGTGGAAGTGATGACCCGGTGCCTGAAGGCTGTACGGGGTTGGATGGGGCGAAACAGACTTCAGCTCAACCCAGCTAAGACCGAATGGCTGTGCTTTCCGGCACCCCGATACAGCCAGCTTACTCCTTCACTGGCCGTGGGGGGGGAAATTTCTAGCCCACGGAAAGGGCACGCAATTTAGATGTCCTCCTGGATGTACGGCTGTCATTAGAAGATCATATAGCAGCCGTCGCCAGGGGAGCTTTTTATCAGGTCCGTAGGATCTACCAGTTGCGGCCCTTTCTGGATCGGGATGCACTTTGCATGGTCACATCCACCCTCGTCATCTCCCGGCTGGATTATGCCAATGGTCTCTACATGGGGCTCCCCTTGAAGAGCACCCGGAGGCTCCAGCGGGTGGTCTTGGGGGCTCCTCTGAGCTCCCATGTTACACCACTTTTGCGCGAGCTGCATTGGCTCCCAGTGGCCTTCCGGGTGCAATTCAAGGTGTTAGTGACCACCTTTAAAGCGCTCCATGGCTTGGGACCTGGGTACTTACGGGACCGCCTGCTGCCACCATCAGTCCCTCGCCGACCAGTGCGCTCTCATAGAGTGGGCCTCCTTGGGGTATCACCGGCTGGATGGCTGACAGCCCCGAGGGTTCGGGCCTTCTCTTTGAGAGCCCCCTCCCTCTGGAACGAATTGCCTCTGGAGATAAGGACCATCCCCAACATGTTGACCATCCGGCGCGCACTAAAAACCCACCTATTCCATCTAGCCGGTCTGGCCTAGAGTTATATAAAATGGTTATAAATTTGGCTTTTAAATGGTTTTTAACTTTTCTAATTCCCCACTCTTAATCTCTTAAAGCCTATCTATTTAATTCTTTTAATTTATTTTAAAAATTATTATATTTGTATTTATATGTTTTTATCTCACTGTGAACCACCCCGAGTCCTTAGTGAGAGGGGGTGGTATACAAATTTGAATAAATAAATAAATAAATAATAAAGAAAGTATAATTGGTACTGTATTAATTTCTCTTTTGCACATAGTTGAAATATATTTAGGAAATTCAGATCAGAAACAGCCATTATGCATTTTGCTATAATACAACTTTAAATCCTGATGCTTGAAGGCCTCTAACAAGTGTTTCAGCTGTTGAGCAGTCAAATTTATCTCTCCCTCTTAATGTACTGTGTTGTATTTTTTCCCATGGCAATGCCATCCACCTCAATATGGAAAGAGGAAGATATATTTTGACATGACTTCTATTGCTTGCAAAGCCAAATAACTCAATCTTGTGTTTGGGTTGAAAGCAATTGCTGATATTTTAATGTTTATGCTTAATCCTGCAGATAATTTCCCCACTGCAGACAATAGCAGTGCGAATCTGCAAATACATTAGGTAAAGGATAATTCCAGTGGCCATGAACTATGGAAAACTGTTGCTAAGTTTGAAAGACCCATTGGGTGGAGATTCAGGTTAACTGGATTTTTCAAGCACCATTTTTTCCTCTTTTAGATTATTTACCATTTACTGAGAAAGTGGTCTATGTGTGTGTGTGTCTGCATGTTACTATGCATGCCTATGCTATAGTGGTGTTCCTTCCAGAGGAAACTGTCCAAATGAACAAACAATTGAAATTAAGAGCACTGCAGTGTTCTTAATTCACTTAAAAATCCTCTGCTATATACAGTGGACTCTGGAATTAGTCTGGTAATGTTATATCAGACATGGAAAGAGACAACCCAGTGGTGGTCATGGAAATGAAAAGCTTAAAAAGTCTACAAGTCTTCCTTTCCCACACACCACTTTGGACTGCAATGAAGGAAGTGCTTCATGTTCAACCTGGTGGGGGAAATGATCTACATAGGAGAGTGACTTTGTTTAATTAGTTTAGGATGTATGTACAGTACATGGTTGCAGGTTGAAATTGTCAGAATTGTATCAGATGACCAGCAGTTTGTGTTCATAAGGCCTGAGAGATGTGAAGGAGAAGAAACAGGAGCAAATGTGGTGAAGGAATTTGGGAGAAGTATCCTTGGACCATGTATTCCTCCCTCCCTGCCCCCACCCAACAGTATGGACTTAAAAGTTAATGGACTTAAAAGTTGAAAGACTGTTCCATTTGGAGATCCCACACATCAAATGAAGACATTTTATCTATCCCACTAATTATAACCCTATCCCAAACTTGTCAGTTCAGGTTCCATAATATTTTCCGTAATTTTTTCATATCAGCTCTAGATCAAAACTATCTTGAGTTAGTACTTTAAAATATCGCACAGCGCCCCTGTGAGTTTGAGAACTGTGGACCCATCACATGAAATTGGCAGCAAAGCCTATGTAAATATTAATGGAAGGAATGAGAATTCAGCATTATGTTGAGTGCTAGGTTGAAATTTGTGCATAGTCCAATCCATGGGAACGTGGAAAAGGAAACTAAGTAAACACCATGTTTCCTCATTATAAGTACAAAATTATACTTTGTATAAAGTATAATTTATACAAAGACTCTGTCAGCCTTCAAGATTTCTTCCTTTATTTCTTTTTCTCTGCTTTGCATCTTTCGGCTGCCATAAGTAACGGGAGGGGGGAAATGGGCTATGATATATTTGGGAAGCGTGCTGGAGTGTGTAGGAAACGAAACTGTATATCTAGGGGAGGGGGAGTTTTACTTAAGTTTCTATTCCTTGCTTTTCTATTCCTTGCTATGCGCAACTGCGACTCCTTATCAAACTATGCCAAGGTCAACGGACAGAGGCCTCATCACCACCTGAAGATGCCCACATGATGCTATGCATACTTCCTCATTGGAGGAGCAATATGGACTGTTGGGGGTGGGAACGTTGCCATCACTTTGTATATGTGTTTTTCGCGCTCATTTCTTCAGATTCAGAATTCCTTTGTTGCTACCACTTTGATTTCCAGTAAAAGATATCTTTACTCTAACAAAATGGAGTTTAAGTGTTTCTTTCTTGGATATTGAATGGAGCACCAGCTGACATTATTCTGAATCTCCCTTTTACCAGCCCACCCGGAGAAAACCCAAATTTTCTTCCGAGGGGGTTTGCTAACAAACGATGTCTAGCCCAGCCAGTGACCGAGAAGGCCAGGGAGCGACTGGAGGACCTGAATCCCTGCTGATGGAGGGAGCAGAAGAGACTGACTTCTTAGCTGAGCTAAGTCTTGACGAAACCCCAGCTGTGAAGCCTAAATGGTCCCTGGGAGTCGGTTGGAAGGATCCTGAGGAAAGGCCCCCTCCAGGAGTGACCACAACCCGTCGCCGAGGGAAAGATGAACCATGGCAGGAAAAGGAACGGAGAGGCTTCTCACTAATGCAAGCCGAGCAATTTTCACATGAAGCTGCCGGAGAGGTTCCAGCTGATCAAAGGTACGAGGGGGAAGAGGGGGAGGTAACCCCAGGCAGAAGAATCAGGGCAGGCCCCCCCCATAAATCAACCTGGGCCAGCGCAACAGGCAGCAGCAGCAGCACAGGGCCCCCCGGCTGGGGGGATAATTGCCAGAAGGCGTAGAGCTGCAAGAGTGCCTCCGTTGGAAGTAAAATATGGAGGGGACCCCCAGGAATTGGGGTTTTTCCTAGCACAAGTTTGGAGCCACATGGAGGAGTATGGGCAGGATTTTTCCTCAGAAGCGGCCAAAGTCAGGTGTGTGACCAGGGCTTTGGAGGGAACGGCTGCAAAGTGGATGGTGACTTTGCATAATGATAATGCCCCTCAACTGCTGAATTATAACCAGTTCATGACAGCATTGCGCACCAGATTTGAAGATCCCCTAGCTGAGACCCAAAGCTCCCATAGAATTGGCTTCTACTGGCACCGAGACTCTGAAAGGGGAGGAGAAAATTCCAGAGGAATACTGGGACTTAAAGGAGGTGTTCAGTGAGAAGGCCTCGGATGAGCTCCCCCCTCACCGCTCAACGGATTGCAGTATCGAATTTTTGCCAGGAGTGAAACTCCCAAAACCCAAACTGTATTCAATGACCCCACGGGAATTAGGGGAATTGCGGTTGTTCATTGAAAAAAATTTAGAACGTGGTTTCATCCAACCTGCTAGGCCCCGGGTGGCGGCTCCAGTGTTGTTTCGGGAAAAGAAAGATGGTTCCTTACGCTTGGTGGTAGACTACAGAAATCTGAACGCCATCTCGGTGGAGAACGTGTACCCCCTTCCCCTGATGAAGGACATGCTGGCCCACCTCGCTAAAGGAAAGATTTTTTCAAAACTCGACCTGAGAGAGGCATACTACCAAATCCGAATCAAGGAAGGGGATGAATGGAAGACTGCTTTCAACTGTCCGATGGGGTGTTTTCAATTCAACGTCCTGCCGTTTGGCCTACAGGGGGCGCCTGCGGTATTCATACAAATGATAAACCAAGTGTTGCAAGAGCATTTGTACAAAGGAGTGTTAGTTTATCTTGATGACATTCTTATCTACACAGAGACTCGTGATGAGCATGTGAAACTAGTGCGGTCAGTCCTGGAGAAACTTCGAGCGGCCCAGTTGTATGTCAAACTGTCAAAGTGTGAATTTCACCAGGAGAAAATTGACTATTTGGGCTATCGCATATCGCACGACGGCATAGAGATGGACCCGGGGAAGGTGCAGGCGGTTTTGGAATGGGCCCCTCCCCGTACCAGGAAACAACTGCAAAGCTTCTTGGGATTTGCAAATTTTTACCGTCAATTTATTCCTGCGTTTGCGAAGATCGCGATGCCTATCACGAATCTCCTTAAAACCAAGGGGGAGGTGAAACCGAAGCCCAGTACGCCATTGAAGTGGTCCATGGAATGTCAAGCTGCTTTTGAGAAACTGAAACGTCTGTTTGCGGCTGAACCCGTACTTAAGCACCCAGACATGGACGTTCCGTTTGTAATCCAAGCTGATGCAAGTGACGTAGCCGTTGGAGCGGTGCTACTTCAGGTAAATGAAAAGGGATACCTGCAACCATGCGCCTATACCTCCCGTAAACTAACTGAAACCGAGAGAAGATGGGCCATCTGGGAAAAAGAAGCTTTTGCAGTTCGATGGGCTTTGTTAACGTGGAGGCATTTCCTAGAAGGAGCCAAACACCCTTTTTTGTGATCTGGCCACCCGTTTGGCCAGATCACAAAAATCTGGAAGCTCTGAAAACACCTCGGAAACTGTCTCCCAAGCAAGTTCGCTGGGCGCAACATTTTAAGCGGTTCAATTTTTCTTTGCGGTACATTCCCGGGGGGAGAAACTTCATGGCAGATGCTTTGTCCAGATTACCTCAGTATAATAGTGCCCGCCAGGAAGTGATAAGACCTATCATCCCAACCGAACAGTTGGCAGCTCCAATGGTTACCAGAGCTCAGAAGAAAAAAGAGGTTGATGTGTCAAACGATTTATCGGCAAAATTGAAAGAAGCTCTAAAACTGGATGATTGGTTCCTGACCCACTCGAATGACTGTACTATCAGAGATGGGTTGGCCTGGGTGGGGGCCAAATTATATGTACCGGGAAAGCTAAGGCACGAAATTTTACATCAAGCTGATGATTCTAAACCTGCTGGACATTTTGGGTTCGTGAAAACCCTACACTTGGTCAAAAGGCAATTTTGGTGGCCCACGTTGAAAAAGGACATTGAAACCTATGTCGCTAGTTGCCCTATTTGTGCTTCGGCTAAGAGGCCGCCTGGTAAACCAGCAGGCTTATTGCAGAACGTGGCTAGACCAACGGCCCCATGGAAGGAAATCTCCATGGATTTTATTGTAGAATTACCTGACAGTGGAGGAAATACAGTCATTTGGGTAGTGACAGATCTGTTTTCCAAACAGGTACACTTTATACCCTGCGCGAAGATCCCGTCAGCGAAGACGTTAGCTAAGTTGTTTATTCTGCATATCTACAGGCTACATGGAGTCCCTGAACGCATAATCTCTGATAGGGGTGTCCAATTTACCTCAAATTTCTGGAAAGAGTTCCTGAAGTTACTAGGCTCCGCCCAGGGGTTAAGCTCCGCCCATCATCCACAAACCAATGGGGCCTGCGAGAGAACTAACTTGGTACTGGAACAGTATCTGCGGTGTTACATTAATTATCAACAGGATGATTGGACTGATTTACTGCCTTTTGCTGAGGTGGCATACAATAATTCGGTACATAGCAGCACCGGATTCACTCTGTTTAAAGTGGCCTTGGGTCAAGACTTTGTACCCATACCCGAGCTTCCGCAAGAGGAAACTAATATTCCCTCGTTGGATGAGTGGATAAGGCATCTCCAGATGACTTGGCCAGTTGCCCGCAAGGCATTGGATGATGCTCATCAAGCTCACAAAAAGTTTGCAGATAAAAAGAGACGTCCACAGGAACCATACCAAGTTGGTGATAAAGTGTTTTTATCTACCAAATTTTTGCAGACCACACAGAAATCGAAAAAGCTTGGACCTAAGTATGTGGGACCTTTTCCGGTTGAACGAGTTGTGAATCCTGTGGCGGTCCAATTGACATTGCCAAAAACTCTCCGTCGGATCCATCCTGTTTTCCATGTTAGTTTGTTAAAACCTGAACATACATCTGATCTGAGGCCTACTCAGGTAGCCCCCCCTGTGCCATTGCTCATTGAAGGTGAACAACATTTTGAAGTTAAAGAAATTTTGGATTCTAGGAAGAAGCGGGGTCGACTCCAATATTTGGTTGCGTGGAAGCATTTTCCTTCTTCCCAGTCTGAATGGGTAGACGAGAGAGATGTTAGAGCCCCCCGACTGGTGCAGGCGTTCCGCACCATGTATCCTGATAAACCCTGAACAAATATGCTGTTGTTATTTGTTTGTAATATCTTGTCTTTTATTCTTATATTTTCTAGGACTAACGTCTTTTTTCAGGAGGGCCGAATGTCAGCCTTCAAGATTTCTTCCTTTATTTCTTTTTCTCTGCTTTGCATCTTTCGGCTGCCATAAGTAACGGGAGGGGGGAAATGGGCTATGATATATTTGGGAAGCGTGCTGGAGTGTGTAGGAAACGAAACTGTATATCTAGGGGAGGGGGAGTTTTACTTAAGTTTCTATTCCTTGCTTTTCTATTCCTTGCTATGCGCAACTGCGACTCCTTATCAAACTATGCCAAGGTCAACGGACAGAGGCCTCATCACCACCTGAAGATGCCCACATGATGCTATGCATACTTCCTCATTGGAGGAGCAATATGGACTGTTGGGGGTGGGAACGTTGCCATCACTTTGTATATGTGTTTTTCGCGCTCATTTCTTCAGATTCAGAATTCCTTTGTTGCTACCACTTTGATTTCCAGTAAAAGATATCTTTACTCTAACAAAATGGAGTTTAAGTGTTTCTTTCTTGGATATTGAATGGAGCACCAGCTGACATTCTCTCCTTTTCAAAACTGTCCCTAATATGTAATAAATCTTCAAACACAAAACAAATTGCCATCTAATTTGACCATATCACTGAAATCAAGCTTGAAAAATTGCTCAGTACTTGATTCACTGAAGCCATAATTCATTTTTGTTATATCTGTAGGACTAAATGGATGAGGAAGAGGAAGAATAATTCTGATTAGCCATATTGGCAGTAACTTGCACATTCATCATAAAAGGCAAAAGTTTAATATACATATCCCCACCCACCCCCCGCCATTTCAGCTGGACCCACCAGAAGCTTTTGGACATCTACAATTATATAGATGAAAAGAAATATCTGCAAGCAAACATTTGACGTGTAGTTCTCCTATACTGTATCTCAATGACATTGCTGGAAGCTTATTTAACAGATTAGGATGAACATTGGCTATTGATAGCGCTCACCAGCTCAGTCTTGAAACTTTTCCTCTATATGAAGGATACTTCTGCACCAATCAAATATTTTTTCAGAATGGATCAAGGATCACTCCTATCATTCAAAGCTTTCTATGACAGTACCCATTGTTAAATCACAGCAAGGAAGTTTGGCTACCCCACATTTATTTCCAGCATTGTGTTAACATTTCAGGGGTACCTACCCCTGTTAAACTTTCAGAAGAGCTCTGAGCATGAGAGGAGAGGAAATACAAGAGAAAAATAAGTCGAAAGGTTCTCCTCCTGATCCCATTCCCAAGAAATCAAAATAAACATTAGGAGGAGGGGAAAAAGTACCATTTGTTAAAACCCAAAGACATTTTTCCTGCCTTTGGTCCCAATAACAGGTTGTCTGGGTCACTTGAGAACAGTCACAAGTTCTTCTGCCTTTTTTTTTTTTATTCATAGAGAACAAAATTTACAAAGTCTTTTTGTACATTTTTTCTTTCTTTTTTTTGTATTTTTGTTTGTTTGTTTTTTACTGACTTTGAAAATTGGGAATATTCAAAATACACTTTTTTTTAACCCCACTTCATTCTTTCATATATTTACAGATATGTACAAGAAAAATGTAAGAGTCTTTTTTTTTAATTCCCCCCCCCCAGTTGTATTAAAAATCTCTTCTGGTCAATGACTCCCTTTATATGGAGGTTCCATGGGAAGGTTCCAGGGCCTCTGGAATGATCCCGCCCGGCACAGACTGGAATGACATGGGAATCGGGGTCTTTACGGGGCTCTGGCGAAATAGTCCTCCATTCGGCGATCTGTGTTTACACTGAATTGAGGGTATTGTGGCGGAGCTGCTCAGTGGCAGTGGCAGGTTGCTCCCAGAGGCACCGGAAAGTGTCCTGCTGCCTCCATGGCCAGTCTGTTCGGGTAAAAAAGAGGTGACAGAAAGTTGTGTGTTCTGATATTCACGGACAGGCTCCAGGGCCTGGCTGGATGATATGCCACCAATCTCCAAGGCTGAGATTTCGATAGAGGCGGGGGACAGTTGCTTGTGAGCTAAGTCTTCATCAATTAAACTGTTCATACGCCGATGGACTTGCTCTAGGTTGACTTCTTTATCCTGCAAGAAAGTGGGGAACGAGTAGATTAATCCTTTCCAAAAGTGGTTGATGGATTCCTCAAGTGTAGAGGAGATTAAATGGGTGTCTGGTTCCCATTTAATTTGCTCTTCTATCTGAAGTTCTACCTAATTGTGGGCTCTGGGTCTGGAGCAATATCTCTCAACCTCAGCAACTTTAAAGTAGGTGGCCTTCAACTCCCACAATTCCCTAGCCGGTTGTGGTCCACCCATTGTAAAGTATTGAGATTGATGAATACTGCTCCAGACAACCAGAAAATTTGGGTTGCCTTTTGTTTTTGTTACCTACAAGAAGTACAAAAATATGGTCATGCATTGGATGAATTAGTTTTGGTAAATCACAGATTGAAAGTTGTGTGGGGCAGATGGAGGAGGATAATTTAATCATCTTGAATCATCTTTTGTTCTAGAGTACCAATTCACCATTGTACATCAATGCAGGGGCTAAAAATCCAGAATCTGGGCCCAGTCAATTTTGTTTTCTTCCTCTAGTCTCCCAGGTATAACATCCAAGTAAAGCTTAAGTCCTTAAATAATTGGATCTTTCATTGTTTACATAAATTATTATGAGCCCTGCATATAAGAAGGCTAGGAGAGAGGGACTGGATCGTGGCAATGAGACAACCATAATTTTAATGGAAGATCAGCAAAGAACAGCAATTTAGAGATAGGGTGACCTACTACAAACAACTTTTGTCTGCCTATCTAGGCTGGAGTGTTATAGGAAGGAAGTGATTGATATTTAATACAATGGATGAGAAAAGAGCACTATGAAGTTTTATATAGATCTATAAGTGTGTATATGATATATAAGATATGTATTACCCGCATTCATGTTGAATTAAAAAATATGCAGTATAAAACTCAGCAGTCAGACTCTGCCTGTATATATCATCTCGCTATATAACTAGTTTATGCCCTGAGTTATAATTCTCCTTCTCAGCACATACCCAAACTATTTTTCCTCATTTTTCACCTCATCATTTCTCTTCTTTTCACTCAATTTATCTGTATTGATTCATCAACTATTTGAGGATAATGATAAGTAATCCATCTCACCAAACCAAGTACCATTTGAAACCCTGGAAAGAAAAGTGTACAATTCTTGGTTTGGTTATTAATTGTACAACGTGATTTCCCCCTTCAAATTTGCTATTTCTTTGTCATTTCCCAAAATATAAAGCAGTTCTACGCAAGTATGTGAAAGCTTTTCCCCCCTTTATAAACTTAACAATTACAGAGGCCTTTGGACAGATTCTTCTTGACAACTGTAGATTGTAAGCCAATTATATCTATCTGCAACCAACCTATTAAGAGTTGAGAGAGAGTCATGGATGTCAACATCTTCACTAAGATTTTTTTAAATAGCTGTTCGATTAGAAGTGTGAAGCTTCAAGATTATCAAGGCCACATGGGAGAAAGGTCTTTTGTGGCTAATCTCTGCACCATTACATCTGATAAATTACCGCTTTCTGTGTCATCCACCAGAAGCCATATTGGGAAAAGGTATTTAACATACTAGTATGGGAAGTGGAGGACAGCTTGAGATGCCATCATTTGGAATTATAAGTCTTTCATTTTCTCTAACATGGCACTGAATATCAGTGTACAAATCATGGCATTAGCACCAAGGTAATATTTTTTATTGGCAAATATAATACACCAGTTGACCCTATACAATACAGTCCTTGTGAGGTTCTTAGCATGCCTGAATATTTGGTTTTTAAAGGAAAAAAAAATCTGTCCTCTAGATTTTGGTTTCTAATGCCAAATTAATTTTAGGGGGCAAAATTAAGATAATCTAATCGCACCAGGACTATTATATTATAAATTGGTTCTTGCCAGATGCAAAATTAAGAAGAGCATCAATGCACTGTCACTGTATGGGGATAGGTATAAATAAAAATTCAATTTTTGCCATCAAGAATGTAAATACTTTTTTTTAATCTATTCTCTCTTTCTTCCTTCTTCATCTTAGCAACTACTAACTCTGCTTTCTATCCAGGCTTGTTAGATGTTCAGCATTATCACCATTCCAACAAAATATCTTCAGGAATATAAGACAGATGGAATACATGAAGAAACAGTTGCAGAATTTCAAGATCCAAAACACAGTAACATCCTGCCAACTCTAAAGCTCTACCCTACTTTACCGAACAGGTAAAAGGATGTTATAATTCAACTAAAGAAAAATAAATTTCCAGTTTGCAAAGCAAGGAAATTATAAATTGGGATATCCATATTTCTATCTCTATGTAGGAAAATAAAATGATACTCTTTAATTTGAAGAAATAGATAATGTTAATCAGAAAAATCCAGTGATGGCTTGGATTCAGTAGAAATTGCTTCTAATCAAATCTAGGGTAGTTACATTTCCTGGATCCTTTTCAAGGCAAACAACTGTTCTTGCAATACAATTTCTTAGTCTCCAAAAGTTGCTTTTAAAAATTGAAAGATTCCCTCTATAACTTTTGAACAAAATGAGATGAGAAGAGAATGATAGAGAGGTAAAAACTATGAATTGCATGAATAGGAACATTTTTGCTGAAAAAAAAACTGTCATGGGAAAAATTCAAATATAAACAACAAAGGATAAGTTAATGAAACCAGTTATATGTATTTGCCATGATGAGTTTTCATTAAGTAGTGTTTCCCCAAGGAGAAAATTTAACAGATACATTTTAAAGAATTGTGTGACTTAAACACATTCACACAAGACACTGATTTAAAGGAGAATGTGATCTCTGAAATCAATGGTTCCAACTATTCAGCGGATGGTTCTGGATAAAAGTATTCTTAAAGGTTGAGTTCCCACAAATGTGATTAATTGAATTAAATTATTTGGAGGTTTATAAATCCTTTCATTCCCCACCATCCAGTCAGAGCTGATGGAGCTTCTTGGATGAGAAGTGGAGCTGTCTTGAAAGAAAAACCAGAAAGTCCAGTTGCCTCTTGAAAAACAAGCAGCTTTGGGAAAGTTGGGGCTTTGCATAACACCCTGAATTGTAAACTTTCACATGGATTGGATTCATGAAACATATTAGATAGAGTGGTAGTGGGTAGGTCACTGACAATGTGTTGTATGAAGTTAGCCAAATGCACCCGGCTCATTCAGTGGTCCCTGTGTTATGGTCCGCCGATGGTCTGTGGAGCTGGCAGCAGAGTCAGACAGTGTGGGGGAAACATGGGTCAGTCCTGGAGTCTAGGGGGGACTTGGATGAGGGATCTGCATCCAACACAGAGATGAGGCCAGGGCCATCTGAGAGTTATGTGCTGACTCTGGAGCCACCAGAATCTGATATCAACGAGGCAGAGGAATAGGGGGAGCCTGTTCCCAGTGCGCGCTTGCACAGAGCTGCCAGAAGGCAAGAACAGTTAAGACAAAAGGGGCGACTCGGGAGTAAGTCTTGGAAGTGATTATCCCCTCCCATAAGACAAAGGAGGAGCAAAGGGACATGAGCCTTTGCAGGGAGCAACTTCGTTCGTTCTGGTCAATTTAAACTCTGAAGCTCCATGTTGACTTTGTGCTCCATTTGGACTTGTATAGCTAATTGGCAATTTAGTCATTGGCAGCATATCAAGGGAGATAAAGGTGGGTGCTTATCAGCCTTATCCCCAAAAGGCTGTAGTAGACTTCTGTTGAACTATTCACAAACTGTTTGGGAATCATTACGGGCCGTGAATGAATATAATTCACAGCTGTTGAAATAAAGAGAAACCCTCTTTTTTGGAGGACTAAGCGTATGATTGTTACTGTCTCAGGAAGTCTTGGTCAGAACACCCTGGATGAGAATGGCCATGAAGGTATTGAAGTCCATTTGCATCAACTATTCATGGGTCTTTCTGCATCAACAAATGCTATGTTGTGCATTCTAAGGAACATGGAAGCTTTTTCAAACCTCTGCCAAGATTATGTGACATGCAAGTTCTTAACTGCTCCCACTTGCTTTTAAAATGTAAATGTCTCATGTGTTCTTTGTGAACTTCTAAAGAACATGCCCATGAAGGTCAGCCCCCATCTAAAATGGATGGCCTAGAAGTGACTCATATTTAGTAATTCTGCATCCATCGCCTTTGTCACTCCCAATTTGTTTTTACATTTGCAATGCTGTAATTCCGGTTCTTGTCAACATTTGACAGAGGGGAAAAGGCTTTGCTATAATAATCAACCCACTGATGGGATGAAATGGAAATAATGTATATATTTATTTGCCATTTTTAGAGTCCCCACTACGCACTATTAAGTCAGCTAGATAAAGTGGTTAAGCAATTGGTTTTTAATGTACATTAATTTACATCCTCATTAGTCAAGGCTTCAATACCGAGTAAGGTATAATCATAATGCATATGAATGGAAAAAATAAGACTCAATTATGCTCATTAATTTAATCTGGCAACTGACTTATTCAAACACCACTTAATGTTACATAAAATAAATGTTGCTGACTACATTTCAAATACAGTTTGCAGAGTTGGATTCAGTTTTTACGTTATATGTTGCAAAAAATTGACTTCAAAGTCTACTTCTCTTCTCCATACTATTTGGGGAAGATCAAGAAGTTATATGAAGTCCCTGCTGATAAAAATTACATGAAATATTTTGCTTTGAATTTTGCAATCTCTTTATTGACTTGGATATGTATTTCTTTGATATTCCACTTTTTGGGATATGCAACAGTTTAAAATAATAAAACAATGTGATGTTTTTGAAGCACGAGATTGCTAAGCAAGCTGAGAGAAAGCAACAGGGGGAAATGATTTACTCTCTACAATTTAATTACTCCATTATAAAGGATCAACCAGTGTCTCTTTATTAATGCAGCTACTACTTCTAGCACCTTGCAAGCCCTTAGAGCAAATTTAATGTACTGATCTGTGTACGACAATGTGCAATTTATGGACAGCTCCTTAAAGACAGAAACATATATTAGAAATATTGTTGTATGTAAGTACATGATGTTCTCGTTCATAAAAAATGGGAAAAGGTAGGCAGCTGGGTGGCACTTTGTTCTCTGCTCTGATATTTTTAGTACATTGTATTTCATGGATGTGGCATTCTTTTATTCTTCCCCTTTTACTTCTTTTACTAAGAACCACTAGCAACTGACCTCTGGTTTGCTCTTTTGCTGCAAACAGTCTGCTGACCAGTCCACCCAGGGTGCCACCATGTGCAGCAAAGAAGCATTCAGAAAGCATTTTACTTCATGGAACAGAGCTTCATGGCCTTTTTTTTTTTCTCCTGGGGTGATCCTATCTGTCATGCCCCTGTCAGAATCTGATTCCAAGGGGGAGGCTGAGCAGCTGACAGGGAGTGGAGTGTGGCCCCATTGGCTGTGGAAGACACTGGGAAAGGGCAAAGTCTGGGTGGGCAGAGCAGGGGAGAGGTAGAGCAAGGCAGAGGGAATTCAGAGGAAGAGCAAGGCCTACCCCCTCTTCATCCTAGGGCACACAGGGAGAAATGGAGAAGGGAGCAATGTGAGTTGCATGGCTTACGGGGAAGGAAAGGGCCCTGATTCATTAGCTGCAGCTGGGAACACAGTGTTTAAAAAGAGAAGTTGCTCACAGCAAATTGTTGAGAGCAAATCACGAGTTATCTGGTATTGTCAAGGCTTATCTGGGGTCCTGACATCTTCCCAACTTTTGCTGGCCTTTCAAGTCTGCAATTCCTTATCCTGCCCTGTCAAGTTAATTACTGCAGCATAGTTTGTGTGGATTTTTATTTACAGTTTGTATGTACTTTGCTTTCAGACAATTTCCTCCATTTAAAGACTGTTCTTGGGAGAGTTTTTCTTCAGCCGAAGGTAACCTGGACATTGGGGGCAAAGTTGAAGGTATTAAAGGGACTCTTCTTAACTTCTGTGACTGTGTTGCCTTTGTGCCACACTCCAGGCCATCACACTATCACTAAACCCACAACCTTTAGGAAAAGCTGGTTATTATTAAACTGTGGGCAGGGAAAAACTCTAAAGTTACCATATGATTACATTTTTGAACCACACTCTTCGTAACAGAATGAAATAGTAAGAAAGCAGCTCAATTGCTCCTTTCTGTTGGTTGATAACAAAGGAAGCTTGGTGTGCACTTGACATATAGTCAGTTTAACTATCTGTGTGAAATGGCCCTATACTGAGATGTTCCCAATGAAAGAAATGAACCTCTTTGAGTGAACCGACATTCATATCAAATTTTAAAGAGAGAGAAAGAGAGAGAGAGAGAGAGAGCTTTCTGTTAACTTCAATTTCTTAACTTCACATCCAATTTCTTAGTTGTCTGAACAAGACCAGATTAAAGCATTGCTCAGCTTTAATGCTCATTATCATGTGTCTTCATTGACTTTGTTTATCAGAAATAATATTTTTTCCTGATATCTGCCTTGAATCTAACAGCATGTTAAATATATTTAAACAGACATAAAGATATGAAAATATGATGTGCAACTCACAGCACATGATTAGAGTTGGAATTAGAATTGGTTCAAGAATGCTGAAATTTTGTGTGATTTATCCATTTTCTTCATGTTATTTATATATTGTACAGTATTCATTCAGGGCTCTGTGGAGGACAGTGAAACATAGCTTCTGGGTGTCTAGATCATGTTTGGATTGGGTTACTAGTTCTTCAGTTAAAAAAGTGGGGAGAGCTTCAGCTTTCATATATTTAAGGCAAGATTCATGAGTGATGTTAGAGCACAGGCTCTGTATATACAAAAATGAAGGTTTAGTTCCTGGAAGAAACATTCAGGAGCTCATGGGAATGAGATGCTGGAGATACCACAAACTGAATTGAAGAGCTTTTCCTAACCTTGCACCCTCCAGAGGTGCCACAACTGCTTGTATGCTGGCTGAGAAGTCTAGGGCTTCCCTGGCCGAAATATCTGGAGGATGCCAAGTTGAGGAAAGCTGTAGCAGATCATGGAGTGATGCATCAATGGTCTGATTGAGAACAACGAGAGGAGAAGCACGAAAGGAAGATAAATGGGAATGTTCTCCTTGGGAATGCTAGGTCATCATGATCTGTTTTGATTGGCATGCCCAGATCTCCAAGAAAAAGATCTGCTTGAAAATGGCAGAGTTGAATGCCGAGGACATCTCGGTTTCACAATGGTAGGTGAGCATTCATTGCAGGCATGGAAATGGAAGACAGGAAGTGGATCCTGAAATGATTGCAAGCATCGGATTAGCTCACATGTGATCATAGAAATGCTCACCATGGTCCTGAGACCCAGCCTCACCTCACGGGCAATCTCCATGGGGGGAGGGGGAAAGAAGGGGGAAGGAAGAAAGGGTCAAAGAGTGTGGCTTTCACGTTTTTTTTCCTCTTGTACTTCTGTAGATTTTGGTAAAACTTAATTTATGGAACCCTCTTTATGTATAATGTAATGTACCCAAATGATACAATGAGGGGGAAAATCCTACAGTACAACCAACCTGGCTTTTCTTTCACAACAAACAGACAACAGAACTGGAAAATAAATGGTCATAAAAATGTAGATGGCAAAAAGTAATTATAGATCCCTTCTCCCACTCTCTTGGTAATTGTAGCCAGCCCCACTGAGTTTAGCTTGATAACCTGCAGAATAATATGTCCAAGAACAGCTATACAACGTAAAAGTTGCAACTTTTGTTGTTTTTATTTTAGCTTTATTTCACTAATCTATTGACAACCGAACCTGAAGTTCTCAGCTCTTCTAGTTTTACTTGCATTCATGGGCAAATGGAACTGACTATTCCACATGCACATCTGTGCATGTGCACACAAAATTTGCTTTTCACAATAAAATAGATGCTAAACGCTCATATGACTTGTCTGCAAAGCAGGCCCAGACTGCTTTATTGTTTTAAAGGGAAGGGGGTGGGAAAGGTTGCACAGATGTTGATGACAAATGTAGCATTATAAGCTGATACATTCGATTAAAATGCCTTTGGACAGTTGAGCTGTTACGTGGCAGGCAAGCCATTTGCTGAAGTGCTCCTGGCACCGTGACAAATAAACTTGAGCATGGATGGGTCCTTCCTCAACTGGGAAATAGCAGCTGTTCTTCTAACTCTCTGGAAGGAAACATCAATTCTTAAGAAAAGATGGTTTGGATGCCTTCCCATCTCTGAGCCAACCAGAGAGATGGAATTGTTGATGCACACAGTTGCTGCATTTGTGTGTGTATGTGTGTACGATGCTTTCATGACAGGCTGATCAATACTGCTTGAAATGTTTGCAAGGGAATCCTTTTATGGTAGAAAATGCCATTTATGTTCTATCAGGTGCTTGCAAGCTGTTCATTCAGTGTATTTTTTTAAAAAGAGCCATCTTTTTATGGAACATATCAGAAAGAAGAAGAAAGGGAGATGGCTCAACCTGTCAACATGTCAGAATTAATTACTGTGTTATTAATGGATGGAATGGACAATCATACCTGGGCCCACACCATGGACAAGAGAATAGTACAGTGTTAAAAATGCATTCTCTGTACCTGCCCACCCCCCAGTAGTATTTTCCTCCATAAAGAAAACTGCACTGCAAGAACAACTCATGAATTATCCTTGATCTCCACACCCTTCTTTGCTGTTGTCTTCCTCCCTTCACTTGATCATCTACGAATCACAGAGTACGCATCATGTAATGCCTTCACCTCTGTGGGGTAGGAACAACCTGAAGTGCTTGTGTGAGTCATTTTCCTTCCCTGATTTTCAGTGGTTAACCTTTCAATAATTGAAACAGAGTCATTTCAGGCAGGAAATCCTCTTTTTCCCCCCATTCCAGAGCAGAGAGACTGTTCAAATGTCCTACAGTTCATATGCAGGTTGAAGTAAGGTTCTGCACAAACCTCACAGCTTATCTAAGCCTCCATAAATGTGGATCTGACATCATTGTCCACGATCTCCAATACATGGACTGTCTCCATTGGGAAGTACATACATTTAGTGAGATATGCTTGTACATGTAGCATGCTTGGCAAGTACAAAAGAGTCAGTATGTGAATATGTCCTTCCTCTGAACTCTGGAAGCAACTCTTCAGAATCCATGACACCACTGGGCAGCATTATTACATTTGTTAGATTAACAGATTAACAAATTGGATGCAGGTCCTAATTAAAGATGAATATCTTAGGCTAACTGTCCTGGGGTGGAAAGGGGAGCACCTTTCTTAACATGTCTTGTCATAAACACATGCATGCAAGAGGAAAAGGGGTTTCTGCATGTCCTGGTTTGGGTACACAACCCTAACCTGGACCATTGACCACTCAGTTTAAGAAAAATGAGGGTTTCACATGGAATTCCTCTTTTAGGGTGGGGGAACCCATATAAGTTGTTTCTGTACTTCTAAAGCTCTCGGACTTTCATGCTCGAGGAAGGGGCCAAAGGCAGGGCAGCTGAGCTACTCTCTTACCCCTAAAGATGGTCTCTCCATGGCAAGGTTGAGGCACAATGGTGAGGCAATGCGGGAATGTTTGTGGTGCTGTTGCCTCCCAGGTTGTATCTGCTCTATAAATAAATAAAGGACTTTAGTTGTCAGAGCTGATATTTTGGCACCTTCCATAAAGACACAAACATATGGGATTTCAAAGGGGGGAAAAAGAAGAAAACAGACATTATTTAATAATTTTTAAAAACAAGACCACCCTGTATTTCAATGCCCTCATCTCCACCAGAATCCACTGAGAGTACCTAACACTTCCATGCCATACTCATTCTGACCTCTTTTCTCTTTCTCCCCCTTTGTCCATGTTTTATACTCCCTACCCATAGCTGTGGTAAGAATAAAAGTTATGGACCTCTTTCGGTGTTTCTTGATGACAACGGTTGCTGCTCCACCACAACTCGAGGGCGGCCACCAGGCAGGCCAGGAGTAGGCCGATGGCTAAGATGCAGAAGACCCCTGCAAAGCTGTGCAACTTCAAGGCTTTCCCATCTGTCTGGGCGTTGGTGTGGCTGTTCAGGTCACAACGACCCATCCGTGGCCACCATTTCTCCTTGAAGACATCCAAGTACCCGGCTTCTTGTAGCTCTAGAATCCTGTAGAAGTTAGATCAGAAGAAACCAGAAGCTGAGAATGCCTATCCAATACAATGTGAAACAGGAAAAGTAGAAATAGAAAGTTGGCATGAATTGTAAAATGGTTTTTCTTTGCATGGTTAATGTAAGATAAAATTAGTACTAACGCCATCAAGTTGGAAGAGTTGGATGCAGACATCTTGATATTGGTTTGGATTTAGAAATATGTTACCATAAATTGATGCTGGTAGAGGCACTATTGACAAACAAGTAATGTCAGCTGTGCCTCCATTCAAAATCCAAGAAATCCTTAGACTCCCATTAAAATAGAGAAAAGTACTTTTACTGGATTTGAAGTGATAGCAACAAAAGAAAAGCAAGATCTGAGGCAAATAAGTGCAGAAATTACATATTGACAGTTATCCCAAGTTCCCTCCCCCAGGAGTCCAGACTGGTCATCCAATCTGAAGTGTGCAAAATGTCATATGGGGCACATCTTCAGGTGGTGTCTCAATCATCTGGTATGCCAAGACGGTTGATCTTGGCTTAGTAGAGATAAGTCTATGCAGTTGCACAGTAAGCAAGATAGCATCCCCTCCTTTTTAGTTCACACAGGAATGTCTTCACACTCCAGCAAACTCCCCCCCACCATACCAAATTACCCCTCCCCTGTTTCTATGGCAGCCGACAAGGATCAAGCAGCAAAAGATGTCAACAAAACTTCTTGTAGGCTGACAGGTGGTTTTAGAGAACTGCGTTATTAAGGCACATTTCTTTTGACTTTGACTTTTGAAACCTATTCTTGATCTCTGCCCATTTCAGAAGCAAATCCCAAAGATGGGTGTGCAAATTCTACTGGTTCTTACAACTTCTGGCAGTACACAATGACACATCTATAATGATAAATATCAACAAAGCAAGGAATGTCCCTCTAAGCAGGAGTTTCTGTTTAGGTACAATTATTTTTAATTTTAATTCATTTATTTATTTGTCAATTGCTTACAAGATAATAGATATAAGTAAAACATAGTTATGAATACATGGATACATATAAGAAAAATAAAATATAAAAGAAATAATAGGATAGGGACGGTAGGCACGTTGGTGCGCTTATGCATGCCCCCTACAGACCTCTTAGGAAAGGGGTGAGGTCAATAGTAGACAGTCTAAGGTTAAAGTTTTTGGGGTTTGGGGAAGAAACCACAGAGTCAGGTAGAATATTCCAGACACTGACCACTCTGTTGCTGAAGTCGTACTTCCTGCAATCCAGTTTGGTGCGATTAACCTTGAAGTTGTATCTATTGTTTGCTCTTGTGTTGTTATGGTTGAAGCTGAAGTATTCATTGACAGGTAGGACATTGCAGTGTATGATTTTATATACTATATATATGTGTGTGTGTGTGTGTGTGTGTGTGTGTGTGTGTGTGTGTGTGTGAGTGATATTTAGGTTTCTTCGGGTATTTTCCCACGTAATATTTGTGTTTTTATTATAGCGATGTTTCAGCAGAATCTCATCTGCCATCTTCAGGCTTTTTAATTTTTAATTTTGTGTGCCAGGCTAGGCAGTCGTTTTTGTAGCCTGGCACACAAAATTAAAAATTAAAAAGCCTGAAGATGGCAGATGAGATTCTGTTGAAATGTCGTTATAATAAAAACAGAAATATTACATGGGAAAATACCCGAAGAAACCTAAATATCACACATATAAATACCTGCGAAAACATAAGAAAACATTATATAATACATATTTGCTAGAGCCATGATTAGAAATCTTGCTTTTCTTTGAGCACATGATGAAGGATGATACCCCATTCTTTGGTTGTGTATGAAGAAAACTAGTTTCCTTATGAGGAACAGGAGAACAGCTCTAGGGTGCATTCTTTGTTGACAAGGTAATTCAGGATCACCCTTAAGTATAGCAAAGTTACCAATAGCTCTGTAAGATGTGGGGAAATATTTTGAGATTTTTATAGAATTGCATGTCATGTTATTTATGGATATAATGACCCATTTTACATCAAATGATCCACAGATGCAATTTTGACAAACAATTTTGACAAACCTTTTAGTCATGATGTCCGCATAGGCTGAGTCATGCTGAAGCAAACATTGCATTTAAAAATTCACTATACTAACGGTCACCAACCAGTGGGCCATGGCCTACTGGGGGGCCATGAGAAAATTTTGGTGGGCCACAGAGAAATCTTACCCTCAAAGCACCCCCCCAAAGCAATTAATCCAGGCTACGCAGAAGCACAAGTCTGCGCCGCCCACATGGTGCCCGGGAACCCTCCCCTTACCTGGCAAACTTGCCTGCTAAATTGCTATTTTTCCTTTTTCCATCAGCTGTTCTGCTGTGCTGGGAGATTTAGATTAGTTAGGAAGCAGGAAATGGTTGGATTTCTTGCTTTCTAGCTAGTCTTTAGATCTTCGGCTCTGCTTTTAAGCACAGCCGAACCTCCCTTAGGACTGAAAGTTCTATTATTCAGTGCGGGCTCATGGCAAGCAAATGTTATGTGACAGACTGAGCTAGCCGATGTCAGATAGATAGATCACTGAATGATTCTGTGAGCAACTCAATCTGTCTGCCTGCTTTGCCTGATTTTGGGTAAAAGCTGCTCTTTTTTACATAAAAAAATAATATTTATATATTTATAATATTTACATACAAGCCATGCCCAGCCAGTCACATGACCACCAAGTCACACCCACAAACTATGCCACACCCACAGAACTGGTTAGTGGTCCCTGGGATTTAAAATTATTTATTTAAAATTTGGTGGTCCCTGAGGTCCAAAAGGTTGGCGACCCCTGCACTATACCACTGATGAAGAGTAAGCCCTATATGACCACTAATGGTGCATGACTGTTATTCTTAAGCATGTACCTCTAAGCTCCTAGTTGTAGTATTACAGGAGCAATGAAGGACACAACTTAGTTACAGAGATGTGCCATTTATAAATGATTAAATATTTTGGATTTGCATATCTGTCATAAAATACAACCCAAAATTTTGTATTTGCAGAAACTATTTAGGTAGAGCAGATAGGTTTTTTGCACATCCTGTAAAATACTTTTATTTTTCACAGTGTTATTAACTGTGACTATTTGGCTAGAATTCCTGTTCAGAACAAGGGCTGAATCCAATCCAACCCATCCCAAGCAGAAAGAGAAGGAAAAAAAGTATTTGTAAAGTTGAAAGATTTAACAATAATGTGCAAATCAACTGTGCCTACTACAATACCCTGTTAAAGGAGTCAACCCAACTTTGTTATTGTGCAATTAAAGCAATAACAAAATATTCAACCCTTGTTTTTTCTCTTAATTTAGTTTTCCTGGATGCAGATAATCCAGTTCTTGCTAATTATACCCCTTACCCAAAAGTTTTGCTCATCAGCAATCATGTTGTTCCATTGTGCACTTACCTACCTTAGCTTCCCATCTACCCCTCAATGGGGAGAGGTTGTTGAATAAACATTGTTTATCCTGCCTCCTTTAAGTCATCCAAATTGCTAAATTGGAGGCAGCCTGAAGAAAGTATGAAAACCCAGGTTCACCTACAAGGAATTCAGGTCTAAAAAAATGAGGATAAGGAAACCCACTTGCTCTTCTGTTACCTTTGTGAGAAGAGATCCCTGTATGGGCTGCCATGTTGGAGAGCCAGCCCATACCCTTTGCTACTGATGCTATTTCCAATCACGGTCACAGAGCACTCATCGTCTGTCAAGGCTGCGTATTCTATCACAGCCACATCCCACAAGAATGCGTAGTTGCCTTTCTTAGCCTGCAAAAAAAGACGTAGAAAATAACTTTGAAAAACAAAACCATGCATGTCCAAGCTTGCCCTTTCAGAACTGACCCACACGAGTTTCCATCCAAAAGGTCTCCAGTTCTTGAGTTTTCCTCAAGTTCTTGGATAACAACCCCTGTTCGGGATTATGTTTTTTTGGGAGATCTGGAATAATGTCAGGTTTCCAAGCGATGAAATCCATTTAAAAGGAAAAGAGCAAAGTCCATCTTTCAAAACAATTTATTTTATTTAGGAAAGCATCAAATTGGAAAAATCTGTTTTAATTCTGGATCTGACAGAACCCTCAAAAGTCCCATTCCCCAATAGAAGTAAATCAACATTGCCTAGTGTCATCAATCTCCACCTCCAGGTCTCAGCAGGGTCAGCTTTTCTTCCCATGGGAAGGAGAACCACCTAGCCTAAACAATTCTCTCTATCTCCACTCCTCCCACCTTAGGAACGTGGCAGCCGCCCTGAGTCTCCGGAGAAGGGTGGCATATAAATAAAATAAATAAATAACCAGCAAAGAGAAAGGAATACATAATAAGGCTAAATAAATGGCTACGCATATGTCAATTTCGGGCTTGGCACTGGTCAGATTCTAATGCTCAAAAATCATCTTTTTTGGGCGGAGGGTCCTGTCCTGAGAAATCTTCCAAATAAGGTTATGTATAAGATTTTGGATGCATTTTCTAAGCTTTGGGAAGAGTTCTAAACCCCATGTTTCCCATCCCCTCTCTTCTAAAGCCAATTGCCCCAGTCTGATTGTCAAAGGAAGATATGCCTCTTTTAGATGGTTCTTTTTATTTTAAGGACTGAGTATGTCTAGTCTTGCCAATCCTAATCTGGTGATGTAGTGCAGCACAACGTTTCCAGCTGATGACTGGAAGGATAGAGCAAGGATTCTCCCCAGCTAAGCAAAAGGGAGAATTATGCAGATTACATAAATTGTCCCTAAATATCTGCCAGTGTCCCAAGTAGATCAGATGGAAAACCCGACAAAATGAGCTAATTCTACTTTACTGCAAGGCTACATTAGCAGTATCTTGAAAGTCTGAAAGTACAAATCTCCTACCATCTCTTTTTACCAGTGCCTGGTAAGGTAAGGCTGGATCCGTTCTAATATTCTTTCTCTGTTCATTTATGCAGCTGTGGGGCCCACCCTCTCTTATCTGATTATGCCCTAGGCAGCATTTCCAAGGTCATTCTCGAATTCCATTACCGCTTCACAGAAGCTCTTCCCAAAAGCTGGCTTAAAAACTTAGAAACTGTAAAGTTTAATTATCATTATCGTTAGATTTATTTCCCACCCATCTCACCTCGAGTTTGGAATTCTTTCTCCAATTCTTGGAAAGAATAGAAAATGGAAAGCCCAAAAAGATATTACCCTAATGAATGTTGTAATATAATGCAACCTTTAATTAAAGTTGGTGGATTATTTTAATGCTACAAAGTAAAACACCTCATCATAATAAAGCCTGAAACCAGTTTTATTTCAAACATTTCAAGTGTGTTTTCATTATCAGAAATTTGAGAAGCGGTAAGCTGTTCAAGAAAGCCTTCACTGAATGTCATGGCAGAGGCAAAGAACTGTATTTTCCCACTAGATTCATTTGGCTAATATTGGCTTATATTAGTACACACCTACACAGCTCATCCGCAAATGTCAGCCTTAATTGGGATTCTAAACCACGCCTGCAGGCTGTTTGTAATGAATGTAAATCATTTCTGTTAACTTAAGATGTAAGAAATGTCTCTGGATGGGAATTCATGAGGAAAAAAAAAAGATCACTTCGCGTGGTTAAAATAATTATTGACTTCCTAATGCATTTAAGTAATAAGTTGTTAAGTCTCTAGTGAATGTACAAAGCACAGAGGAAAAGATGGCCTGGAGATTCTAATGCAAATAAATGAGGAATCATAAATGCAAACTTCCAAGGTATTAAACAAACGTTTATATATTTTCTGAGTCTGGTCCTGGGGAGCTTGAATTTTAGATGAATTCTTAAAGAGGGCATTGCCATAAGCACAGGGTTGCCTCTTTTTCTTTGAATTTATGCACTGAATATTTTTATCAGGAAACTTTAAAAAAAGGCTATTTTAATCAGGTAGCTACTGCTGAAAATAACAATCACTAAATAAATTATCCTGTCCTCTTTTATAAGATATGGAACAATACTAAGATGCCACTACACTTTGTATTTTCTTGGTGAACACCACAATCATTACTAGTATTTATGGATTAAGGGTTTACATGGTAGGGTTTACTAGTGATTTAGATACATAACATCAATGTTCATCTAAAGCAATGTTTAAAAGCAATCTTTAAAAGAGTGGTCCATTATCTTATTGTGTCAAGAAAATATGCTCCAATGTAAATGGTGCTTCTTTGAGAGAAAGTGGGTACAGATTTCCAGTCTCAGCCAAGTTCACCTTGTAAACCTCAATTCCAATATTTCTGGGTTTGTTTGTTTTTTAGAAATTAAACTTTACAGTATTGCTATCTCCAGTGAAGCCAAGGGAGGCCAAAGAATGTTCTTTGTCACCTGCGCCTTCTTTGAGATTAAGTTGGGATATGTGGTAGAAGAAGACCATGTTAGATGATGGTTGTGAACATTCAGGAATCTGTTAACTTTTCAGACTAATAAACCTGATTAAAAGGCATAAGCTTCTGATGAACCAAGCTCAGGCTTTTAATCTAATCTGTTAGTCTGAAAAAGTGGCATCTGAAACCTTCTGAATAGAGGAAAGTGATGGGTTTTTTTTCTTTCTTAATCCAATGTATCAGCCAATAATTGGACGGTATAGAACTCCTAGTTGGTATTTTGAAAGATAAAAGAAAAAGTGTGGCCTTAGCCTTTCAGCAAAATGAAGTAAAATTCCCCAATCAACAGAACTGTCAGATCCGTGTATCCGCCATTCTTCAATGGAAGAAGAAAGGGGGGGAGTTGGTATAAGTAATCCTTTTTGATGTAACCTGAATATGTTAAATCTTACATTGAATCTGTATAATTTGCATATGATATACAACTGGAGGACTGGAGCCAGATGGCTAGAAACTTGTCACCTCTTGGAGAGATAGCAAAAGGAGAAGGGGCCATAAAAATTCCAATTCTGGAAAATAATCCCTGGGAAATTCTTCTAAGATACGTTCCCAGAAAAGGGGGGGAATTAATATGTTGGTTCTTTGTTTTGACAAAATCCACATCAGAATAAGGGGAGGGGTTCTAACTCCCTTTATCTGTTACTGTATGCCTAGAAGCATCTTAGATTCTGCTTTGACTAGTATTGGAATCATTTCCTTTCAATAAAGAATTCCTTTTGAAGTGCCTAGCTTTCAGAAGTTAATTCTGTTTTCGGTTGAAGGGGAAAAAGTCCATTGCTTACAAGAACATTCTGAATAGGACAGACAGCTAGCTGATTTCCATTTCTGAAATCTGGGCTGCAAAGGGAAAAGAATGGAATGGAGAATGCCTTGATCTTCTTTTCCAGCATGAATGAAAGGGCCAATCCAAAACCTTTAGTTCTTCATTTAGAGTTAGGAATACAGAATTATTGAATGAGGGAGGTGAGAATCTACTGCTGCTTTCTCTAATGTACTTAAAAAGCTTGGAAACATCCATTCGGTGTAGAAAAGTTGATGGCAACTAACATGAATGGGTGCCCAATTGCAATTAACAAAGCTTTCTTTGTCTCCACTGTCCACTCTTAGCAGTGAGTTTGCAGAAATAACACTCCCAAGTTCATCTTCTTCATGCTCCATTACTTTGCCAAACAACTATTTCATATATTGAAAAGTAGGCAAATATATGATTCCCTTAAGTTTGACTCCTGAGGATTATAGATGGACATCCAGGATTGTTGAGGGGGTTTGTAGCCACATGAACCTTGTTTGCCATTGTCTTATTCTTGGATGCTTTTTGTTTGTTTACTTAGTTTCTCACCTAAATCCTAAAAAGTCCAATAGCTTTTTTTTTTCTTGAGATCATCTAGGTTAGAAAAGTTTGATTTAAATGCAATAAAAGGTGCAGTGTTTCTATTTTCTTCATTTAAATAATCATGCAGACGTGATCAAATAATTTTTCTTTTTGTATTTTCAAGCAAGGGTAAGCACAGAACTAACAGAATAACAGAATTGGAAGGGACCTTGGAGGTCTTCTAGACCAACCCCCCCCTACCATTTCAAACAAATGGAGAACTTTTAGTCCACAACCCCCTACTCAAGCAGGAGAACCCATATAATTCCAGACAAGTGGCTGTCCAGTCTCTTCTTAAAAACTTGCAGTGTTGGACTATTCGTGACTTCTGGAGTCAAGTTGTTCCACTGATTAATTGTTTTCACTATCAGGAAATTTCTCCCGAGTTGTAGGTTGCTTCCTCCTTGATTAGTTTCCATCCGTTGCTTCTTGTCCAAAGGCATATTTTAAAAATACAAAGACAATAGCAATAGCCCTTAGACTTCTATACCGCTTTTACAGCCCTCTCTAAGCGGTTTACAGAGTCAGACTATTGCCCCCAACAATCTGGGTCCTCATTTTACCGACCTCGGAAGGATGGAAGGCTGGGTCAACCTTGAGACTGGTGGGATTTGAATTGCCAAATTGCAACCAGCCAATAGTCAGCAGAAGTGGCCTGCAGTACAGCACTCTAACCACTGCACACCGAGGCTATATACACTAAAATATGCCTTCTCCTGCCTTGAAGTTATACTGGTAGTGAGGTCTAGTTTGTCACAGCTGGATTTAAAAAGGGGGTGCTCAGTTTGAAATCAGGATTGATGTGTATATCTTTCTGATAAAAAGATAAAACAGATACAGATAAAACCATTTTAAAAGGTTGAAATAAACTCTGGAACTGAAAAAAATCACATCATATTAACAGAATCAGGCTCAATTTATTAAATAGTTCCAGCACTGAAGACTTCATGGTAGCTCTGATTTGTTTGCTTTCTGTCCAAATTTCAATAAACTATTTTGAAAGACAATGTGATGACCCGGGGCGTAACACAAAAATCACAAAGTCACCAAAGTAGAATAAATTCCCTTTAATGCCTCCAACTAGGCCCCAATGTCCAATTATCCTCGGCTGGATATCAAAGTCTTCAAAAAACAGTCTACGAAGAGCAGACGGCAGGCCAGGATGATATATTGCAGACTTCCAACAGATAACACAGTACCCACAGTTGGGAGAATGCCAAAACCCAGATAAGCCTCGACCAAGATAATACACGCTTTGCTTCCAGCAAGGAGCTGTGTAAAATGTCCCACTTATATCCTGTTCTCCCAACTGCAAGGGATCAGGGCCTTTTTCTCCCTCGTAAGCCATGTTGCTCCCTTCTCCGTTCCTCCCTGCATGCCCTAGGATGAAGAGAGGGTGGCCCTGGGTCTTCCTATGAATGCCCAGCCAGACTGTGCCCTTCCCCCATTTCTTCCACAGCCACTGGAGCCACACTCCCATTCCCTGTCAGCTGCTTAATCTCCCCTTCTCCAACAAGGGCATGATAGATATGTTATATGATTTACATGAGCTCTGCAACCACATGAAAATGTAATTTCATTGGTCTTCTCAATCATTGCATGTTTTTTGCACTGCTCAAGCATGGCCATAGAGCCAGTTGGAAAGAAGAATTTCTCTCTGGAATATCCAAAAATGTTTGGTTGGAGTAGGAACCTACAATTCGTTTTAAAGTTTCCATTGCACTGCAGCAAGTCAAAAGCAGATAGGAAGACATGCCTCCTCATTTTGATTCCTCTTTCTGTCTCAAACACTGAAAACAGAAATCCTAAACAAAAATTGAGTGGCTTTTTTGAGATTCCAGTCCACTTGCTGATCAATACCAGGGCATCAATTCACCTTGACAAGCCTTTCCGTCCTGTGAACACATTGTGTTCATAAGTAGGTTTTAGGAATGTCCATGTTCTCAAGGCTAAAGGATGTTAATGAGCATAAAATGGTTCCCTCCTAGATTACAGATTAACAAAGCTGGAAGGGATCTTGTAGGTCATCTAGTCCAACCCCCCGCTCAAGCAGGAGACCCTACACCATTTCTAATAAATGGCAGTCCAATTCCAGACTCATTAGAGTCTGTGCATTCCACAAAAATATGCAGCTTATAAAACAGCACTAGGAGTCATGTTAAAAAAGAAAACCCACAGTATTTATTGAAGTTACAGCTTCAGTAAATAGTCCCAAGTTTCCATTATGATTTTTCCCCCCTTCTATAAAAATACATCTTCTCTTCCATTTTCTAGTGGAAAAATGGCTTTGGTCTGAAAACCAGAGTTTCCAGACATGAAAAAAACTATAAAGGATGACATTTAAAACATGAATGTTACACATTAGAACTATGATCAGACAATCAAGACACATTAGGTCTAACAATCAGATTTAGTTTGACAATATTGTTATCTAAATTTAGATAGCCTTCTTATTCTTCAACAGTTTGCTAAATGGCTGAAAGAGGTTTTTCTAAACTGTTTGCCAAGATGATAGTGAAACATTAATGTTAAATAAATACCTATAATAAATTGATGTGTGCCTTATAAAAAGGGTCTTGATTTATATTCATATGAAAATTTATGAGTTCATTTATCTGATATAATAGAGAAATGCTACGTAGTCATACAGGCATGTTAATGACCTACTTATTCAGTAAAAATATAACATATTTTATTAGCATGATTTCAAAAAAGGAAGCTGGAATTTCCTACTTGTATCTCTTTGACACAAGAGATGTGGGAAATGAATCCTCGGTCACCCACCAAAATCCAACCCGTTACAAAAGTTGGCAAGTTAGACAAAAGTTGTGCAAACAACACAAAAATCCTTGGAAAATACAGACCCAGATTAGTTTACCTAAAGTTATATTTGAAAAAAAAAAAAGCACCAAACCTATTACATTTTTAGAAAGTAATATAAGGAATATAGTAGTGTAGGATTCAGATACCTCATTTTCTATTTTGGTGGTGTTACTTTGAAATAAAAACTGGTACTTATTCACGGCCATCAAAAAAGGATTTTTAGAGGGGGTTTTAAACTTTTTAAATTTTTATTCGGGGTTTTATCGAGGTTGGGGAGGGTGACGAAGAGAGGGTTGGGGGATGGTAACTTATTCGGGTTAGGGAGGATACCCGGTCCGGGTTTGGGGGATAACCCAGGGGGGTTTGGAGTCAGCCAGGCTGGAGTGCACGTCTGGGAGGGCCCAGAGGGTCGTGAGTCGTGGGGGCGAACACAATTCGGACAGCAGGGGGCGGGTCTCATTGGCACCATAAGTGGGAGGGGCAGATATGACGGGGGTAGAGGGCCATATCAGGTTAGGGGATCGCGTGCCCGCTGTCTCCAAGCGGTGGCGCGCTCCGACCCTCCTGACCCGTCTGGCAGGCCTGGTTGTGCAGAGTCTCAGGCCCTGAGTACCCGGCTGATGTTATGTAATGCCAGGTCCGTCGTTAACAAGGCCCCCTGATTTGCGATCTTATTCAGGAGGAGGGTGCGGACCTGGCGGGGGTCACCGAAACCTGGTTGGACCCAGAGGGTGGAGTCCCTCTGGTAGAGATGTGCCCACCAGGTTTCCAAGCATTCCATCGACCGAGGTCTCAGGGAAGGGGTGGTGGGGTGGCGGCGATTATTAGAAAAGTCCTTTGTCCTAGGGAGGCCACTGTTCCTCAGACGGCTGGTTGTGAGTCTCTCTTTGTGAAGTGGGGTCGGGAGGTTCAGATGGGCCTATTGATAACGTACCTGGCTCCCTGCCACGTGTCATCGGCCCTGCCCGGGCTCCTCGAGGTGATAGCCGGGCTGGCGGTTGAAACCCCCAGGCTTTTAGTCATGGGTGATTTCAACCTACCTTCGCTCGGGGAAACCTCTGGGGTGGCCCGGGAGTTCCTGGCTTCCATGACGGCCATGGATCTGACCCAATTAGTTTCTGGCCCCACTCACACGGGGGGACACACACTGGACCTGATTTTCGCCTCTGGTCAGTGGTTGAATGATCGTGCTGGGGACTTAGTTATAAAACCCTTGTCATGGTCCGATCATTCTCTTCTTAGACTGGACTTCGGTGCCGCCACCCCCCATCGCAGGGAGGCGGAGCCGAGGAGATGGTTCCGCCCCAGGCGCCTGATGGATCCTGAACGGTTTCAGATGGAGCTTGGGCCATTTCCTGAAACTCTGGCTCATAACTCGGCCACAGACTTGGTGGCCACCTGGGATAGGTTGGCCGCTGAGGCTCTGGACCGAGTTGTGCCTTTGCGACCTCTGACTCGGCATAGATCCCACCTGGCTCTGTGGTTTACGGGGGAGCTGAGGGGGATGAAATGCCGGAAAAGACGTCTGGAGGGCATCTGGAGGGCCAGTCGTGCTGAGTCTGACCGGACACAGGTGAGGTCCTATATTAGGACCTACCTAGTAGCGATAAAGGTGGCGAAGCGTTCACACCTCTCCGCCCTTATTGCGTCGGCAGAAAATCGGCCTGCTGCCCTGTTTAGAGTGACCCGCTCCCTGCTTGAGCCGAGAGCGCGGGAGGACGTCTTGCAGGGTAGGGCAGAAGAGTTTTCCCGATTTCTGCATGATAAAATCGCTCAGATTCGGGATGGGCTGGACTCCAGTTGGGTGGTCCCAGGGGAGGTGTCCGGAGCAGGTCTTGAGACGGTTATCTGGGAGGAGTTCGATCCTGTGACCGCCGAGGGTGTGGACAGATTACTGGGGAGGCTGAATGCCACCACATGTTTATTGGACCCGTGCCCTTCCTGGTTGGTTTCTACCTCCAGAGAGGTGACACGAGGCTGGCTCCAGGGGATTGTCAACGCTTCGTTGACAGAGGGGGCGCTTCCGACCGCCCTGAAAACGGCGGTGGTGCAGCCCCTCCTCAAGAAGCCTTCCCTGGACCCGGCTCTTTTGAATAACTATTGTCCTGTCTCCAACCTTCCCTTTGTGGCGAAGGTTGTTGAGAGTGTGGTGGCGCGTCAGCTCCCTCAGTATCTGGAGGAAGCATTCTATTTAGATCCGTTCCAATCGGGCTTCAGGCCCGGGCACAGTGCCGAAACAGCATTGGTCGCGTTGGTAGATGATCTCTGGAGGGCCCGTGACAGAGGTTATTCCTCTGTCCTGGTCCTCTTAGATCTGTCAGCGGCTTTTGATACTATCGACCATAGTATCCTATTGCGGCGGTTGGAGGGGTTGGGAATTGGGGGCACCGTTTTGCGGTGGTTCTCGTCCTTCCTCTCGGACCGCTTGCAATTTGTGTTGACGGGGGGGGGGAGAGGTCCACCCCTGGGCCCCTCATGTGTGGGGTGCCTCAGGGGTCGGTCCTCTCCCCTCTTCTGTTCAACATTTATGTGAAGCCGCTGGGAGAGATCATCCGTGGTTTTGGGGTGAAATGCCATCTTTATGCTGATGATACTCAGCTTTACATCTCCACCCCAAGCCAACCCAACGATGCTGTGGAGGTTATGGCCTGTTGCCTGGAGGCTGTGCGGAACTGGATGGGTGAGAACAGGCTTCGACTCAACCCTTCCAAGACCGAGTGGCTGTGGTTTCCGGCGGCCCGATATAGTCAGCTGACTCCGTCGCTGGCTATTGGGGATGAGATCTTGACCCCCACAGAAGGGGCCCGCAATCTTGGTGTCCTCCTGGATGTACGTCTGTCTTTGGAAGTTCATATTACGGCCGTCTCCAGGGGGGCTTTTTATCAGGTTCGCCTGATACGCCAGATGCGGCCCTTTGATCGGGACGCCTTACGCACAGTCACTCATGCCCTGGTCACCTCCCGTCTGGACTACTGTAATGCCCTCTACATGCGGCTCCCTGCGGAGAGCACCCGGAGGCTTCAACTGGTACAAAATGCAGCCGCGCGGGTAGTCATGGGAGCGTCGAGATACTCCCACGTGACGCCCCTCCTGCGCGAGCTGCATTGGTTGCCGGTGGCCTTCCGGGTTCGCTTTAAAGTACTGGTTTTGGTCTTTAAAGCGCTCCATGTCATCAGACCAGGATACTTACAAGACCGCATTCTGCCAGTAGTCTCCCACCGACCGGTGCGCTCCCACAAAGAGGGTCTCCTCCAGGTCCCGACGCCTTCTATGTGCCGCCTGGTGACTCCGAGGAACAGGGCCTTCTCTGTGGGGGCACCCACCCTTTGGAACGGGATGCCCCCTGGACTACGAACGACCAGTGACCTGAGGGCCTTCAGACGTGACCTGAAGACTTGGCTCTTCGAGCAGGCCGGCCTGAGCTGACTCAAATGGGATTTTTAAATGGGGTTTTTAGATTAGTTGGATGGGGTACAAAGTTTTAATTTATTTTAATTGGGGTTTTTTAGATTTTTATAGGGACAGCCTAGGATTTAATTCTTTTTTAACAATTTATATTTGTCTGTATGTATTTTAGTTGGCTGTTCACCGCCCTGAGTCCTTCGGGAGAAGGGCGGTATATAAAACCTAAAAAAAAATAAATAAATAAATAAATATTTCCCTTTGTCGTACTGTTATGCATGTATCTACTTACACATTGGGAAAGGAATGCTTTGTCAAGATATACAGCTTGACATGTATATCAAAAATAAACTATTACACGGAAATGTAGAGATAGTGCGTACATTCACCTAAAATCTGCCTAGTTCTTACTTATTTCCCAGTATTTAAAGAAGCAAAAAATGATGATGCCATACTGGGAAAAAAATAATTTAAATGTTTGATGGCAATGCATCTGACTCACTATCCCAGAACTTCAGATGTGCAAATAAACTGTTCAGGAAATGCAATTATAGAAAGGTGTGATCTAAAGCTCTTTAAGGTCAAGGGAGAATTCCAACTGAATTCAAGGATGCAAGAATCAAATTTATGATGCAGCAGAACACAGTTCAATAAGTATCTGAATATTCCCAATCATCCTTTTTTCCAAGGAGAACCCATGTAGATAATGTTGTGCAAGCAACGTTTTCTAAATATGTAATCTGGTCATGTACTTTTCACTCTCTGAATACATGCAGATGATTATCAGAGTATTAGGGATTCTAGTAGTTCACCCTGTGATTTGAAGAGTCAGTTGCATTGTCTTTATTATTCATTTTGAGCTAGAAAGATTAGACTTGCCATTGAAACTTTGCCTAAAGCAAATCTGGGATCCCCCTCCAGGCAAAACCTCTTTGGATTTCCAGGGGAAATCATACTGAACCTCCATCACACAAAGCAACATTGATAGGTACCATGATTCAGTGAAAAATAGATCTTTAGGGGGTGGTTGAACTAAATGGATTGACACATAACAAGATCAGAGGTGAAAGGCATGGTAAGAGAAGCAAACCACTCTTGATGGGATTTAAGACTGGAAAAATGATAGGCAGAATCTTAATTTTTTTTATCCGCTCTACACACATTAGGAAAATTGTTTTCAATGTGCGCAAAGGTTGAACAGATATCTGCCTTTGCATCCCAGAGACAGCTACAATACAGGGAAACATTATAGAGTAAGTTAAGAGAGCCCTCAATATTGCATTTTAAACAATAAGCCACATTTTTGCAAATGTAATGTGAGATTGACACAGCTGTCAAAGTACAGCTGGAAACAAAGAATTATTGAAAGAAAGAAAAAAGGCAGAACACCTCCTCTCAAAATCTATCTAATAACTGGTATGTGTTACGTGGTGCATAAATTTGGCTCTTCGTCCATTTTTCTCTAACTGTGCTTCCCAATTCTAATTATCTAAGACGGAGAGGGAAGACAAAAAACATCAACAACAATACAGAAGTACAAAGGTGTTTCTGCTATAAACTCTTGGCCCGCAAAATAAAGGATTTCTAAATTTATAGGCAGCAGGTGTTTCAGATTTATTTTTTTTTACACTGCAGCATTTTTCAGAGCAGAGGATAGATATATTAAAAATGTGCTACATGTAGAAGATTATAATGTTGGCAAGAAGCACCAACACTTAATAGGAGTTTAAGATGAAAGACAGGGCTCCGGAAAGGGTTATCAGGGGTCACCTGCACTCAGTTGTAGAAATTCTACACTTTCTGCAATCAGCTCACACCTTTCAGCTTTCTGCTGTAACTGCAAATCCAGACGTGCCTTATCATTCTGCACAGTTGCCCAGATTGTCTGTCACTGGAAATTTGTGCTTCTTTGTGAGATCTAGGTGGAAATTCTCATTTCCAGTGTCCCATTTCTACACGGTCTGGCATTTTCAATCCTACCTTCCTGTTTGATCGACAACCTAATTGATCAAGTAAACGTGCCCCGAGACTTTCCCTCTGATCATGATGCATCAAAATGCAAAATCTAAATGTTTCCATTCATGCAAGAAGCCCAAGAGTTGGGAAGGAAGAGAAGAAAAGAACCAAAATTCCTTTGTGCATACTTTCCCTCGCTAACACAAATTGATTTTTATTTTCAGCCATTCCTACAACAGGCAAGCCACTGACCACGTTACATGCTTGGATAAATCTCTGGAATGGACTACAGCATGCTGTCAACCATAAGGTGATTTTGAGAAAAATCTAAAAAAAATCCATTGTTTTATCTTTGTGGGTTTTTTAAAGTCTTGTAATAAACAGTCCGTAGCTTTCTTGAGAAAACAATTGTTGCAATGATTATTATGGCTGCTGGATTAACAGCAGACTCCACCTCCCATTTTTTTACTACTCATATTGATGCACTTCCTTTGTTTTATTGTTCTATTATCTTACTTTTGCTTCAAACTTCCTTTTTATATCTTTATTTTTTTACAGTTGTGAGCCATCTACAGTGATCCCTTGGTGAGACAGGTGGCAAATATATTTAATAATAATTATAATTATTAAAACCAATCTCTACTCCAAGTGGTGCAGGCTGTTAATCATCTAGCACTTAGCTCAGTTGCCTGCAATTAGTGCAGGCTCGAATCCCACCAGGCTCAAGGTTGACTCAGCCTTCCATCCTCTCGGGGTAGGTAAATTGAGGACCCAAGATTGTTGGGGGCAATAAGCTGACTTTGTAAAAATGCCGCTTGGGGGGGCCAAAAGCCCTAGTAATAAGCAGGCATATACAATGGAATGAAGGCTATTGCCGAGCACTTAGCATGGTGCTCCATAGACTGTAAGCCGCCCTGAGTCTCCAGAGAAGGGCGGCATATAAATGTAAATAATAAATAAATAAATAAATAAGTATCAATCCCTGATTTTTTTTTGCAAAGCGTCAAAGGGATTTGTATTATTCTTGATGACAACATCAAAGACCAAATCCTGCCTGCATCTTACCTTCCTGATACCTTCCGAAGGGTTTGCTACACAGTTATCAGCTCCGTTGTTCTTACTGATGGTCTTCCACAGCTCAGCAAAAGTGCTGTCTTGCTCTAAAGGGTTGGTGCCTTTTGCTTTAAAGTACTCATAAACGGCTGAATCTCTGACAGTGCCATAAGAGACATCCATTTGCTTGGAAAGGTCCTGAAACGTTCTGAAATGCAAGAGGAATCAAGGGGTTATTGGAAGGAAGGGAAAGATGCTGGCTTTACCAGGCTGAAAAAAAAAAAAGGTTTTGGCAGGAGGAAAATATCCAAAACTCCTTTAATCAATCATCCTACTAGTTTTCATTTGATTTCCCCCCCTTTTTAAAAAAAAATTAAAAGAAGTGTTGTCCTGCCTTTACGTTGGACAAGAAAACAGGGCAACCATGAGACAATTCTGGTAATCACAGGCTACACTCAACCACCTGGAAAGGGAAGATGGCAAGGCTCTACCGCAAACGAAGACAAGTTTTCAAGTTCTTCTAACTGACATGTTGTCTTTGTGTATAGATGGTGTGTGTGTGTGTTGATTTAATGTGACGAGCCTACTGCAAAATATGTTTACTGCTTGTTTATTTTTATTTGCATCCTGCCTTTATTATTTTTACAAATAACTCAAGGCAGTGAACATGTCCAACATACTTTCCTCCTCTTATTTTCTCCACAGCAACAACCTTGTGAGCTGAGTTGGACTGAAAGAGCAGGACTGGCTCAGAGATACCCAGATGGTTTTCATGCCTAAGGTGGGACCAGAACTCCACTTTCTAGTTGAGGACCTTCACCTATAGAACCATGGTCCTTCACTTCCTAGCCTGGCACCTTCGCCACTAGAACCAAACTGACTGTAGATTTGCTACATTTCCTGAAGCAAAGAAGTAGGCAAGTGTACCAACAATTGTAAGTAGTTATGGTCAGGGTTACCTATGGAAAAGGTGTCCAA